>VZRO01007142.1:675695-809167 GCA_013397915.1 Daphoenositta chrysoptera
TTGGTGTTATTGCCATTGTTATTGTTGGTTGTTTGCCTTTTGTATATATATATATTAGTAAAGAGCTGTTATTCCTATTCCTCATATCTTTGCCTGAAAGCCCTTAATTTCAAAATTATAATAATTCGGAGGGAAGGGGGTTGCATTCTCCATTCCAAGGGAGGCTCTTGCCTTCCTTAACAGACACCTGTCTTTTCAAACCAAGACAAGGAGAATGAAAGCATCTGGGTAAAAATGCATCCATCCAACGTAAGGATAAAATGTTTATACCTTATTTGCTTCATCATCGAGGAAATCAAAAATTTTTTTTGAGAGGCAACAGGTTTGGGGAGCAAAGTTTTGGTGGGTTGGGTGGGATCTGTCTCTCAAATATTTGTTGCTTGAGTGCTTTCCAAAGCAAGCAGATCCAGACTTCAGCAAAGCATCTGACATGCTTGGAGAAGAAATAGAAAAGAAATAAATGAAGAAACAAAAGTAAAAGAGACAAAGACGATTTCATAACACAAAATCCTTTTTTGAAGAATTAGTGCTTTCTCAGGATTCCAAATATTCTACGTACAGGGTGGTAGATGTAAGGAGTAGTCCTGAGTCTCTCCTGTGGGAAATTGTGGGGTTCAGTTGAGGGTTTTCTTCTTATATCTACAAATTGAATTACCCTTTAATTAAGGACATCCAGAAAATAGTCTTGAAAAGCAGAAAATTCAATATCTTTCTGTTGTTCAGCAAATACATCTGTTCCATCTGATGGAGATGGGGGAAGATTTGGTGTCATCTCCTTAAAACAACCTTCTCTTCAAGGCTCCTATCCACTTCTTCATTGCAAGGGAACTTTGCAAACTATGGAAATACACTTTTCTGGTTTAGTTTAAGGCTCTGAAAAATGTGGAGTTGGAAGCACTGGAGTTTGTCTTTATCTCCAAGGCTACGGCCGCGGAGCTGGCGATGCTCAGAGGAATGTGTTTGAATTATTAGGCTGAACTCTGCATTTCTGGGCCAGAGTGTTCCTGGTATTTGGAGGCCTCTGGGATAGAGGTAACCTTGCCAGCAGGTCATAAATTTGAGCCAGGCTTTTTTACCTTAGTCAGGAAATTTATGCTGGAGCTGTCCTTAAGCCAGGATTCGCAGTGACCTAATCCCAGCCCGCTGCCAAACCCGACCTGGGAGTTGTTTTCTGGCGTTTCATTGCTGTCTCTTTGTTTTGTCCGTCGGGTTCCGAATCGCTCGATTTCCCCTGCTCTGCGCTTTTCCCCAGAGCTGTTAATCGGGAGTGGATGAGTGCACACAATCAGCCTGCAGAAGCCTCACTGCTTGTTGTGGGCTATGGCTAGCACCAGGATGTGCTATGCAGGGAAAATTAGAATGAGCAGTTCGTTTTAGTTTCTCCAAATAAGAGCTAGAGGAGAACCTGCCATGGGATTTTGGAAGTTTTGGGACACTTCCTACACAAGCAGGTAGAAATCTGCCTTGCAGGTGTCATATCAAAATCAAATCAATAACTAGCTAACAACAACAACAACTCGTATAATAATACATGTTAATATCTTCTGTAGTAATAATAATAAAATATGTTAGTATCTCCTATAATACTAATATATGTAATATATTATTAATTATATGAATACACACACAAATCTGCATTGCAGGTGTCACATGCAAGTCCAAAATAATATATATATATTATAATAACTTCCATAATAATATATGTAATAGTAATGTAATTACATATATACACACACTCCAACCTGCACTGCAGGCATCAAAGAAGTTCAAAATAACGTGTATAATAATATTTCTTATATTAATATATGTAATGTAATAATAGTATAATAATATATACACACAAAGAAAAATCTGCATTGCAGGTGACACAAAGAAGTCCAGATTTATATCTATTAATATGTCCTGTAATAATCTATGTAATAGCAATATATCTATATACAAAACCAGATCTGTATTGCTGGTGTCATAGATGTTCATAATTACATATAAGAATTTATTATTATTATTATTACTATTACTATTACTATTATTACATCTTAGGTGTCATATAGAATCCCCAAACAATTACTCATGTAAAACCCTGTTGCCTTCTCTGGGTCATGGCTTAATGTGAATGTAAAAAGCTTTATTTTAACTTAATTCTCAAGCTATAACACAAATAAACCCTTTATGCTATGGAAAAGCAGAGCTGTGATGGACAGTTAAAATATTTTGGAGAGTATTTACCAATGGAAATTTATCCAATATGTTAATTATTGCATCTGTTAATGAAAGGTGAGGTGTGTTTGTTGCATGTTGGGTACGAGTGGAGATGCTGTTCTAGTACGTGGCTATGTCGCCGGGAGGTGAAATTCGTATCAATTAAGCCATTTTAAAGGAATTTCAGTTAATTCCTTGGAAGAGCAGCTGCTCAACACTGGGATGCTGATGATGTGTAATTCCCATCAGTGCTGTCAGTGTTGCTGGGTGATGATTTTTGTGTAGCAAATCCAGCACAAGACTCATTTTCACCCTTCCTTCTCTTTTTTTCCTGCAAATTGAAGCACGGAAAGACCTGCTCCTGCGTCCTGTCCAGATTACCACCGAATGTTCGCTTTAAATCAGAATATTCTATCGCTAGACACGTTACATTACCATTAAATGGTTAAAAACCAATATTGTGGAGAGGGAAAGACCATCAAAGCCCTTTCTGGCTTGGGAAATATGTCTCAAAATTCAGCACAGGGCCACTTGCCATTTCCATTGCCGGTGCATATAGCTGGTCAGCCTAAATTCACCCGGAACTCACTAATGCTCCCCATTTTTGTATCATGTAGCTGCTAAAAATGATAAACAACCCAACTCCTGCTCCTCCACTTGTGCTGCAAATCAGGGGAATGTGGATGCCCCTTCCATTTTGCACAGTGAAACTTCCTAAATCGCCTTGTGTCCATGCACACAAACTCCTTGCCTTCTTGAATATTCTCAGTGTAACAAGTGGGCATCCAAGAGCTGTTAAGCCTGAATTAATCCTGGTCTTGGGCTGCTACAGGAGGGATTACAAAGCATAATATTGGCATTAAGACTGGGAGATGGGAGCGAGGCTTTCCAAAGTGCTTACACAGCACAAAGAAACTCTGCCGGCGCCTTTCGGCTCGTGTGCAGCCCTGGGCTGTGAGGGACGACCTGGGGCTTTCTAGAGTTACATCACAATTATAATATTTGTAATCACAGAGATGCAATAGAAGTAACCTCCTGGCAGAAGCGAAATATGTGGGTAATGAATGGGTGCGACCTGCCTCTTGCCGTCCTGGGTTTTCATGCTGGCTCGCGTAGCCCTTCCCGCTCTGCAACATCTGGTTTGAATCTGCTGCAGGAAAGCCAAATAATTTCAATGAAACTGGGAGAAAACATAATGTTTAAAAAAAAAAAAAAAGACAACGTATTGATGTTAGCCTGGTTTTCAGCTGGTGTTAATTAGATTTATCAGCAGGGTTTATCGGCAGAGTGGACACTCACTTGGATGCTTGAGTTAATGCATCATCCAGCGGGCAATGTAATTACCGAGGGCCAAGCGCCATGTTTTTCCTTGGAAGAGCTTGAAATGATAAATAACGTGAATTGAGATTACTCTGGTTTTTGGTGCATCCCCCAGGTGACATGTCAGCAGAGCACTGTGGCACAGAGGGGATTTTACTGATGGGAACAGCCTTGGTTCAGTGGGGCTGGCCTCGGTTGCTCCAGGATTAAGGCTGTGGGAATACCTGCATCATGTTAGCTTACAACAAATATGCATTCCCTAAATTGTCAAATATTAGATACATTGAAAGAAAATAAATATACAACAGGTGTACAAGATACATTAATAAAAATATAACATGAGATATAAAAATATAAATATAGGTATAATATATACATGAGATGTAGAAATATGAAACAAAAATCCATTATTTTCTTCCTGTCTGTCCCTCTATATCAGAATAAGGTTGTCAATTAGGTCCATTTCCAAGTTTAGGCCAGCATGGGTCAGCGTCTGCTTAATCCCCATCACATTAGAGCCCCCCCTGGACTAAGCTTTTTGACTGCATTTTATTGATTGCCAGGCTTTTAAAGACGTCCATGAGCTCTCAGCAAATGCAGCGTTTGTCATGCTCTGCCTAGACTGACCCCATTGGGCGGGGGGGAAAGGTACTTGAGGAAAAGGCAGGCTTTTTTTTTCCATTTGGAAAAAGTCCATTAGACTGCAAAACTCCTGTGGGTTGTCACACCGTCTCCCCTCAGTGGGTTTTTGGTGCTGGGAAAGCTTCATTAAGATAGAATTATGAGTAAGCAAAATACTTCTGGTTTTCGTGTTAATTGTGTCTGTTCTGCAGGAGAAATGGAGCTGGGAGAAGCTTTTTGAATAAGTAGGATGTCTCAGCTCCTGGCTTAAGGCATGAGGATCTGTGAGAGCAAATACTGAAGGAGCCATAAGTCTGTATTTTGATTTAATGGTTGTAATTTTTAAATTGCTTTATGGTTATCGTGTCGTAAGATCTTAACCACTAATTTTTCCAGAGAGTTTAATTAAATTTCAAGCTTTCAACTGGAAATTCGAAATAGAAAATAGGTTTGAGCTTACTATTAAGTTTCTTGCTTTGAGAAAAGTCACTGCATTTAATAGAACCATGGAATGGGCTGGGTTGGAAGGACTTTCATTTATTTGACTTCATTCAAACCACAGTTAATTCAACTTCACCCCTGATCGCCACTTCAGTTTCGTAGGAGCCAATTTTCTCTGGACAAGGATGTAGCTGGAGCAGGGAACCTGCAATTGCTCAGTGTTTTCAGGAAAAATCATGGTCTTTTATTTTTTTCTCTCATCCCATTCCTTGCTATGGAATCCACTCAGTTTAATTTTATGCATCTTGCTGGGGCTGGTGCCAGGGATGGGGTTAAGGTGATGCAGAAGGTGAACAGTTCAGTGAGTCAGGACTTAAATGTGTGGATAATTCAACATGGGTATTTCCCTCACTCTTTCTACCTCTTACATGAGTTATCTTTGATGCATTTGTTTTCTAAAGTGGCAGTGGAAGGATTGCAAACGCAGTAGCAACCCCCAAACCATATGTTTGTAGGCTGGATTGGGATCTTGATACAGTTGGGAATAGGGTCCCCCATGTATTTGTGCCATATGTCCCAGGGAACAGCAGAGCACAGGTGGGAACCTCTGAAGGTGATGTTGATTCTCAGCATCACTTATCATCAAACTTGGATTTTAGAGCTCCTTAGCACCAATTCCGTCCTTTTCCCCCCTCTTTTTGTCCAGTCCCTGATACTCTGGGATTATTTTTCCATGCCCTGTTTCAGTTCCCACCTGGGTTTTAATTATTATAGTGACTTCAGCCTGGGCAGCTGGTGAATTATCAGTAGCTCCCCTATCCTGGATGCCTTCCGAGGCGGGAGACAGGGAAGAAAGAGCAGTGAAAAGGAGGGATGGCTAGGGAAAAGCCTCACTATCGGGTGCCAGAGGCCGGGTGAGCAAAGCCTTCCTGCTGAAATCCGGCCAGCACGAGGTAGGACAATCGTGCTGCTGTTCTCCTTGGGAGTTATAAACAAGAGGATGAGGCTCAGCAAGAGAAAGAAAGGTTTCTTTCTGTGGTTTTCCTTTCTGTCAGTGTTTTAGTTTCCTTTTCCCCTCCTCCTGAACTGCAGGCAGATCTATTTAGAGAAGAAATGCTGTTTTCACATGAGTTTAATTTTTTAATGTAGTATTTTACTTGCTGATTAAGGTCAATAAAGAAATACATTTAATATTCTCTTGAAAGATGCAAACAAATCCCTCCTTAGTTAGCACTGATGGTGTTTTTGTTGGGGTTTATAAAGCTGCTTTGAGTGAGCCAGCAGAAGCAGCATCCCCGTCTTCCCCAGCGGGGATAAACAGATGCAATCCAGTGATTCCTGCTACATACTGCATGCATTTTTTAATGCAAAAAGGAAAGAATAATAAAGAGGTTGAAATAATAATAAATTCACATCATCCCAAATGCAGCCCGAGTGGTTGAGCTCCTTGTTTTAATCCCACTTTCAGGGTGATGTGTATGTTGTTATTTAAGGGAGGGATCTTTCCAAATCCCTCCAGGAGATAGTTGTGGAGATATTTTGACCACTTGAGTGATCATGTCCTTGTTGTTTTCATCATCTTGAGAACTGGGTGGTGTATGATGAGGTTGTTGCCTCTCAGCAGTGACTATAACTGTGTATGGAATAAAGGTTTTGGAAGTGGATAATAGGTACTGGAAAAAGTGAGATCTGGACCTAAGACACCCTCCAGTCTGTTTTTCATTGGCAGGTCTGGTTCCTTTGCACACACTCGACTGAGCTTGACTAAAATCCTGTAAACCATCACCTCCGTTGTTCTGCTGTATGAAGGGACATCCAGGACATCAAAACAATGGGTTTGGATGCGTTCTTACGTTTTTTATTGAGAACACAAAATTATGTCTTGGATCAGTCATCGTGATACAAGACATTCGCCCTCTGGAGACGCTCTATCATGTAAGGGTGATACCTGTCCTGGAAGGAAGCTGGGGTTGTGCCTCTGGGCACCGTTCTGCCCTTGGCCCTGCAGGGAGGGATGCTACAGAATTCCAGTCTCGCTCCTGGAGCAAGTGCCAGAGTGCCAACAGCTCCTTTCCTTGCAAATAAACGGTGGTTCTCCATTCGTTTTTACAATCCAAGTGTAATTAGTAACGGCCCACTTTTCATTCTGCTCTGCTGCTATGTGTTAGGTCACCACTCGCTTCCAAATAATAGATGGAAATGTGGTTTTATTTGGGTCATAAATTATGTATTGCTGCTCAGCACAGGGAGTGCTTGTTTTTCCTCTACCTTTTCACATCCCTGGGCTCCTCTGGTTAAGGATCCTTTTCTCCCATTAAGTTCAACCAATGAATCTCTTGCTAAATTGAGAAAAAATACTCAGAATTTGTACTTGAGCCTTGCAGTTTGTCTCAGCCTGGCAGAAGATGTGTACTCAAATCCTGGTTGAGTTTTCCAGCTGTTCCAGTCAGGCTGGTTAAAGATACTCTTAACATCTGTCTACAAAATTTCCTACCCCTTTCTGTGTCCTATCACAGCTACTTTGATACCAACATCAGGTTGTGATTTAGTTTATTCACTACATATTTAATTACAGAAGGTTTACTAAAAGGCTTAAACACACTGTAGTGGTTCTTGAAAGGTTGAATGAAGAAATGCTGGTCTGAGTTTTACTGTTGTAAAGGCTGCAAATTTCTACAAGGGGAGCTGTAAACCTTTTGCTTAATTATACCATGATGTAGAGGGACTGAGTATCATCAGAGCAGGGAACCATCAGGGAGGGTTTGTCAGGCTGTGTGGTGGCAAGGAAACAGGAAAGGTGTTAAAAGGAATGAGATGTAGAATACCTGTGTACTGGAAACCAGTGCTTCAGGAAATCAGAGGAGAGGGTAGTTAATGAGTGCATGCTCTGTCGAAGCCTTGCGTATTCACATGAAATTAATGGGATAATGAAGTCTGGTTTGCCACTTCCTCCAGCAAGCAATGCCCCTGTGGATTTTCCAAGTGTATCTGCTGTGTTTCTCCTGCTGGCAGCTGTAGTGGGAAACACTCGTGCACAGCTCCCAACACAGCAGGTCACTGGCACTTCATCCAACACACCTTTCTTTGGAACATTCGTACTTTCGATGCATTATTGCACATACGCATTATCATGTGTTCTTCTGGAGGGCAGGAAGGTTTGAAAAACCGGTGTTCCCCAAAATATTATGCACAAAGACTAAGGAGATGGCAAAATTAAATGCTATTAAATGCCTTTGGAGACTTAATTTGTTCTAAGACATTCTCAGTGACACGGCATCATCCTCCCGCTTTCCTTCCCTGCCTTCCTTGCATCTGGAAAGATCTCAGCAGCTGGTGGGGGGAGATCCCAGAAGGAGTTTCAGTGGCACATGGATGCTGCTATAAAAATTGGGACTGCGTTCCTTCCTCTGGTTTGCTACATTTCGGGTCAAATCAATGCAAAATGGGTGGTTTGGGCCGGCTCTTTGCTCCTGGAAGTCTTGCAGCGAGATGGGATGTGTGTGGCCGCTTAATTAATATTTGAAGTGTTGTTAAAAATCCTGCCCCTACATGGAATATACAACCTCAAACTACATTTCTTAATACATATATGAAAACATGGAATTGAAGGAAGTTGCTTTTGAGTCCCCACTTCATGATCTCTCCTGCTTGGCCGAGGTGGATGATGAAGAGCTGCTGCTCATCTTGGTGCAGAGAGAAGGAGCAGCAAGGGCTCTGTATCCTTGGCTTGCTGGCAGCTCACCTGCCCTGGCACACCAGGCCTGGGCTGGTTTGACTCCTGCCCTTTCAAAAAAGGAAAAGGAAAACGTGCTCCCAACATCCATCCCAACCACTTGGCATTTTGCAGAGCCAAGCTAGGAAGAGTTTGACAGCAGAAAAACATCCGTGTTGGTTTTGAAATGTTTTCTGTGATGTGGAAAGTTGGAGTATAAAATCTCACCACGTTTCCCTTAATTTCATTAATTCAGGGCTTTCTTTTTTTTGGTTGGATTTTCTTGACCTTTAAACCCCAGAGCGCTGTTCTCAGAAATACCGGCCTTGGCAGTGTTGAGGAACATTGCGCAAAGCTACATAGGTGGTTTTGGCAGGATAACCTTGGAAGTAAAAGCTCCTTCACTGCCTGGAGACCTCTCCCATGTCAAACAGAATTGCGGCACCGTGCCCATCTCGTGCCACGGGGCATCGGCTGCTCCACGCTCACCTCGCAGCTGTTCCTCCTCTGCAGGGAACGGATGGAGTGTCAGATATACCTCCAGCTCAGGGACCTGGTTCAGTTCATAGGAAACATCTCCACGGTGGCCTCAAGGAAACCCCCAATTAATTCCTCTGGGAAGGTGACAGGTGGTACCTGTTGAATTATCCTGTTTTGCTTTACCTAACAGCTGAAAATAGACACCCTCTCGTAACACAAACATCTGAGAGGAACACATTGATTTTTGAGACTTCTCTTTTGCTCCCTAAAAATAACCAGTGCCAGCTGTTGTTTCTCCGGGTGCTTATTGAATATTCTGGTCCATGATAAGACAATTATTTTTCAATGTTTCCCATCGATCCAATGAGATAATTTTTTCAGTGCTATGCCTCGGTCTGACTCCTGCAGGTGTTGTGATCTATCCCAACACTTACTGATAGGTACTTTTAAGCTCTTATTTCACTGTTTGAACTGTGGAAATAAGGGAAAAGGTGTTTTTATGGCTCAGTCGGACATCTGAAGCTGCCTCTGGCTACTGAAACATTGCAAAAGCTGGAAAACACGAGCCCAATAGCGCTGCTGTGGTGGAAGCGACTCATCCAAGCTGCGTACAAGGCACGGAAATTTGATCCTGCTGCTCGATGGCGCTTGAAATTTTGGAATTTTGTCAAGAGTTGTAGATTATTTATATAATCCCACAGAAAAGCAGGGAAGGGCTGGAGACGTGTGGATTCACATTTAACCTTCTTGCTCAAGAGATTTTTTACGTGGCAGAAAACAAATGTGGTTTTTATTGTGTTGATTTAATGGCAAAGCTCTGATTTGGTTGGTTTTTGTTTGTTGGAGGGGAGGGTGTGGATGATTTTTTGTCGGTAAGAAGCAGAAGGTGGCTGAGGTCTGAGAGGAAGGACAGCAGGGGCAGGAGCCAAGCCGAGGCTCAGGTTACACTGGTATGTTTTGGTTGCTGCCTAACGTGTTTTTGTTTTTCTTCATTACACATATTTCTCTTGGGAAGAGCAGGAAAAACTGTGTGTGTCAAATATACATCAGGGCTCTTCTGTGCCTCTGCTAAGAGGTTCCAGATGGGGAGCATTACGATAGGGACACTTTCTCCTGCCTTTCGCTTTGTGGCATTAATTTTGGTGACAAACTGCAGGAAAACTTATATCAAACCTAGAGTGTGCAATGACTGCTTCTTCTTTTTTTTTTTTTCTTTTGAGCATTTTTTGGGTTATCCAAGTATGCAATAGGAAGTTGAAACTTCATTTCCAAACATTTATGGCCCCACATCGAATCATTAGATTAAAAAAAAAAAAGAAAAAAACTAGAGTTTTGAAGGGACTTTGAGAGGCTTCCTCCAGGGGCTGGAGAGTGTCCTAGGCTTGTCCACCAGACCACATCCCTCTCCCTAAATTTGAGAGTGATGCCTGGGAAGGAGGGGATGGAAGCTTCTGAAGATGCCTCTGCAAGGGATGAGTCTCTTGCCGACAGGCAATGTTTCATTTCTGTGCTGCGCAGGGGCTGTGGCTCCACCTGGGGTTGGCATTGTGTCTTCTTCAAGACAACCTCCCAGGACTTTGATGGATTGTTTCCAGGTCTGCCCTCAGGCTTAGGATCCACAGCTCCTCCACCGGGAGCGAGTGGTGTGGCGGTGGGAGCCGCAGCCAGGGTCGGGCAATGCTGGCTTGTCATCACTGGCTCCTAAAATCAGTGAGTCACAGCTTCAGCAAGTGCCTCTGAGTGCTACGAGAGCTGTCAGCAGGTGACAACGGTGACGAGAGCTTGGCAAAACGTCCTACAGCGTTCTCAGGATGTAGTTTCCTGCGTGAATGTTTTTGCATAATGAGATTATGTCTTAAAAAGTAGCACTTGGTTTGTGTATTGTGTCGTTTGAAACATCAATGTTTCCAAGACAACAAGCCAAAAAGACCCAAACCATGTTACTGTGGGAAGGATGTGAAGCCATGGGTGAGGGGTGGCTTTCTACAGCTGGATGTAATGCTCCATGCATTAAAAACTGGGAGATGCTTTGGAGATGGGAATTTACCCCTGTCTTCTGCAGAGCACTGAAATATGTGGGTGATTGACTGTTTAAAAATAGAAAAGTCATATTTGCTTCATCAGGGGCATCAGGGCAGATGAGACACGAGTGGTCAAGAGCTCTGGAGACTGAAAAACTTCAGCCTTGAGAAGAAAAGTGCAAATGTGGTGCTGAGAATGTTGTTACCAGCTCAAAGGATGTATCATCATGGAATTATGGCATGGTTGGGGTTGGAAGGACCTTAAAGCCCATCTTGTTCCAACCCTGGCCATGGGCAGGGACAGCTTCCACTGTCCTGGGTTGCTCCAAGCCCCATCCAACCTGGCCTTGGGCACTTCCAGGGATCCAGGGGCAGCCACAGCTGCTCTGGGCACTCTGTGCCAGGGCATCCCCACCCTCCCAGGGAACAATTCCTTCCCAATATCCCATCTATTCCTGCCCTCTGGCAGTGGGAAGCCATTCCCTGTGTCCTGTCCCTCCATCCCTTGTCCCCAGTCCCTCTCCAGCTCTCCTGGAGCCCCTTTAGGCACTGGAAGGGGCTCTGAGCTCTCTCTGGAGCCTTCTCCTCTCCAGGTGAGCACCCCCAGCTCTCCCAGACTGGCTCCAGAGCAGAGGGACTCCCACCCTTGGAGCATCTCCGTGGCCTCCTCTGGACTCACTCCAGTAGCTCCACGTCTTTCTGATGTTGGACCCCATGGCTGGAGCAGCTCTGCAGGTGGGGTCTCACCTGAGGGGGGCAGAGGGGCAGAATCCCCCCTTCCCCTGCTGCCCATGCTGTGGGTTCAGCCCAGGGCAGGTGGGGTTTGGGGCTGCCGGGGCAGGTCTGTGTTCTCCACCAACATCCCAAAGTTCTCCCCAGGGCTGCTCTCACTCCGTTATTTGCAGTATGACTTTATTTAAAGTAAAGGAAACCAGCAGTGCTCCTGGCACTGTGTGAGGCTGTTTGTAGCAATGGCAGACAAGTTTTATTTGCAGCACCGGCAGTTTGTGCTGCATCGCTGCACTGCATCCAGCTCTGCATAGGGGAATTATGACAAGTGAGGAGGAAATCATGATATGGCTTGATGTTGCAATACATAATATAACCTGTTAAATGGGATATACCCTCCTCAGTTGTCACTTGAAATACATACATTAATGGGTATTTATCTGTCAGCATTCTATCAGTCCTGCTTTGTTCCCACTGCAGTGCTTGTTTACTGTACTTGTATTGCTGACGGGGGGAGGGTAAAACCTCCTCCTTTAGGCATGATTTGTTGCCAACTGGTCACTTTATTACTATTGCTGTTTTATTGTGATTATTTTATATCTTTATCTTATGGAAAAATAATTTGAAGCACCAATTAAGGAGATTTTGCTCAGTCCTGGCACCTGTTGGACACTTGGCTGCCTGCATTTGACAGAGTAAAGTTTGTTATTTGGCTGCAGAATATGAATGTTGGGAGTTGGAAAGACACTGTAATAACACCAAGCTTCCCAACTACATTTTGGGATGCTTCTGTAAATCCAAAGCTCAACCTGGGATGAAGATTTTTTCCACCCTAACGTTTGCTGGCCAATGTGTGCGAGTTTGCTGGAAAACATGAGCCTTTGGCTGTTCTTCCCAGGGTTGTCCACCCTGCTCCCGAAAACATGAATGTCTGAGCAAAGGAGCAGGAATGTCGGCCAGACCATAGGGATTTGGCAGCCTCTGCCTCCAGGATCCATCGTACAGGCGTTTGCTGGTGACTGCCAGCTCAGCCGGGGTTTTTTTCCCATTACTGCACTTGCGTAGGAAAACTGTCCCTGTTCGGGAAAAGGCCTTAGGTCAGAGGCTTTGGTTGGGTTTTGGGGTTTTGTTTTCTTGCATTGTGGTTTCGTGGATTTTCCAGAGCAGCACTTGAAAGGAAGAAGCTGCAGTGGTCTGATCCTGTGCTTAAATATGGGCAAAGGAGGAATATTCTGCCAACACTGAAGTGTTTGCCAGGAACACAGACACTAAATCGTATTTCTTTACATAGCTGATAGAGCCTCTGCATCAGCAGAGCTTTGTATCTCCCAAACAAGGGTGTGTTGTAGTGATGCTTACAGGGTTTATCTCGGGTATTTTGCCCCATAATGGTGCCCTGGATATTTCCATTACGCTGGCACTTCAACTAAATTGACTCCTAAACCTTTTCCAAGTCACTGCTCTCCCATTAAAAGTCCTTCTCTTCCATATTTGTATTGTGAAGTGCGAACTTGATGTGCACAAAGACACGTGGTCGTAACTGAGCTTTTATTTTAAGACTAGTTATTGCCAAAAATTTGTTGTTTAATTTCTCCAGGCACTGAGCTCCTCTGTGGTGACCAGGGACAGGACCTGAGGGAATGGATGGACCTGTGTTGGGGAGGGTTAGTTTGGATATCAGGGAAAAGTTCTTCCCCCAGAGCAGGGTCAGGCACTGAAGAGGCTCCACAGGGAATGGTCACGGGCCCCAAGGCTGCCAGAGCTCCAGGAGTGTTTGGACAATGCTCTCAGGGACATGGGATCGTTGTGGTGTCCTGTGCAGGGCCAGGAGTTGGACTCGATGGTCCCTGTGGGTCCCCTCCAACTCAGGGTCTTCCATGATTGTATGATTCTCCATTTCAGGATGTCAACATGATTTCCCAGAGGGGGAAGGTGCTGTCCTTGAACAATCTCAGTTCTCACCCCAGGTAGGATCAGTGCAAGTGTTTTACCATGACAAGACATTTTTAGTTGGCATAAACTGTCTGTAATGAGAAAAAAAATGGTTGTAAAAGATGCTTTGTAGTTTGTATCATGAGAGTTGTATTTTACACATCAGTTTAATTACAAGAGAGTTTGTCTGTTAATGGGTAGAACTCACTTGCTGCTGTTCAGTAATTGTAGTTATGGAATGAAGGATTTGCTGAGCTTTTTATTGGAAGAATCCTGCCAAGTTTAATTCCATGTAGTGGTGGCTACACTGTCATTGACAGTGAAGTGTCAGCGAAGGGATGAAGAGCATTTTAAACTTGATAAATGCAGCAAATGGTACGTTTGGCTGGTGTGGGGAGGTCCCTTAAATAAGGTCTTGGCCCTTTGGGCAGTCAAGCCTGTCCATATGGACCCGTTCTCCATGTGCTCCAGAGGGGCAGGAGGGAGAGGAGGGGTCTCATCAGGACTTCCCAGGTATCTTTATCCTCTGGACTTTCCCCATCTGAAGTATTTGCAGGTCATGCATTTGAAAGGTTCTTTCGTGGGTAGCAAAGAGCGGGGACAGGACAGGGGTGCACCTTTTGGTTGCTTCACCTGCTTAAAAATTGAGTATTGATTTTATGGGAAGAAACAGGAAACTCCATGGTTTAAGAGGCTCATAAGCAAAAAATTGGGCAATGGGAACTACCAGAGGAAGCAAACACCACCAAGGAGATGTTCTGCTGTGTTTGCTGGCAAAGACTGGTGTAGGATTAGATTCTGTTCATGTCCACTGCCAGGACAAGCTTTGTCTAAAATGTTGAAGATAAATATCACCAATTTTTAAACAAAAAAAAAAGTATTTTGTCATTATAGACCTTGAATTTAAGTTGCTTTGTCATGTTGTGGTTCGAAGGTTCAGAGGAGACCACAAAGATGCTCCAGCAGTGGATCCTCTCTGCTCTGGAGCCAGGCTGGAAGAGCTGGGGGTGCTCACCTGGAGAAGAGAAGGCTCCAGGGTGACCTCCGAGTACCTTCCAGGGCCTAAAGGGCTCCAGGAGAGCTGGAGAGGGACTGGGGACAAGGTATAGAGGGACAGCACAAGGCGGGAATGGTTTTAAACTAAAAAGGAGAGATTTAGATTGGATGTTAGGAAGAAGATCTTCCCTGTGAAGGTGAGAACGCCCTGGCACAGGTTGCCCAGAGAAGCTGTGGCTGCCCCTGGATCTCTGGAAGTGTTCCAAGCCAGGTTGGATGGGGCTTGGAGCACCCTGGGACAGTGGTAATTGTCCCTGCCCATGGCAGGGGGTGGCTCTGGATGCTGATCCAGGTCCTTTCCAACCCCAGCCACTCTGTGGTTCTGTGATTCTGTGAGATGGAAAACTTGTGTTTGCTCTGCAAGGCACTGCAATGGCCCCTTGAAGAAAAGGACAGTGAGATAGGAACATTTGCAGGTCTTTAAAGGTCAGTGTGTGGCAGTTCAGGGCTGCAAGACAGGCTCTGGCCCTGCTCAGGCATTGCAGAACGAACACTATAAATAATCTGTGGTTTGTGCTTTTGACCACAAAAGCACCGCTGGGTTCATCTGGCAGCGTGGGACACAGAGCCACAACCAAGAGAGCGAAACCCCGAGGTGTCGGCGCTTCAAGTCGCAATTAGCTGCTATAAATTAGATTTTCAGTGTTACTGTTGAACCATGGCTTGAGGGGTTCCCATAAAAGCTATTTTTCTTCACAGGAATTCAAGTTGCAGCTCATATGTTGCAACTTCGGTGCTTCCTTAGGGGTCGTGGTGTCTCTGCCTCGAGGTGGCTCCTCGTGGAAACTGAAAGTTGGAGAGATCCATCAAAGTGAGGTTGTTTTAGAGAGAGCAATTTGGGCTGGAAAGTTTTATCAGGAGGTGGGAGCTGTGGGTTTAAAATCTCTTCCCTGGGCAGGAGCAATAATGGGAAGGGATTTAACACGGCTCTAACTTAAGTAGCGTACATGCAGTTTATGTTCTGACCATAATTCAATGTATTTCTGTTAAAAAGCAATATAACAGGGCAAGAAGAGTGCTGGGAGCTTGGTTGCAGGTGGAATAAAAACTAGGGAAAATGATCTTTATCAACCTGCTGTTTATGTTTCAGGAGGAGGAAGGAATTTGTGAATGCCCTGGACACATAAAAAATACATTAAATTTCAAAAATTCCAATATGCTATTTTTCTTCCCTGTGTGTTTTTTTCATTTAGAATGAAGGTCTTTATGGATTTTTTTTTCATGCATAACATACAGAATACTGGGATAAACAGCCCTCAGATCTGGTAATAAATCACAGGGGATGTTTGAAACCACCACTCTTTGTGGATGCACACTCTAGGTTTCTCCAACAGAAGCTGCAGGTGAAGCATGGGAATGCACATCTGATGTGCATTATGGAATTGTGGGGGGATTAAAGTGGGAAAAGGCCGTTACGATCTTCAATACAGCCATCACACAGCACCACCACCATGCTCATCACCAAACCATGTCCTCAAGTGCCCCATCTAGTCATTTTTTGAACACTTCCAGGGATGGGGACTGAACCACATCCCTGGGCAGCCTGTCCCAATGCTTCACAACCCTTTATGTGGAAATTTTTTCCCTGATATCCAACCTAAACTTCCCCTGGCCCAGCCTGAGGCCGTTCCCTCTGCTCCTGTCCCTGTTCCCTGGAGCAGAGCCCGACCCCCCCGGCTGCCCCTCCTGTCAGGGAGTTGTGCAGAGCCACAAGGGCCCCCCTGAGCCTCCTTTTCTCCAGGCTGAGCCCCTTTCCCAGCTCCCTCAGCCGCTGCTGGTGCTCCAAACTCTTCTGTATTTATGTTACTTGGTGGGAAATAGATTTGAGCAAAGCTGTTCCCAACGTGCTCACACAGTTACAAGTCATTCATACTTTATGAATACATTTGATTAATGAACTCCAAATTTCACAGTAAATCAGGGAATACGAATCTTCCAGCACTGTCTTCTCTGATATTAACCTATTTCTTCTCCCTGGCTTTAATGTGCTTGATGGAATCTTCCTCCCAGTCCCTTCTGTGCCCCTCCATGGAATATAACTATTAATATAAGTATTCCACAGTGGCACAGTGGAGATTTAAGCAGTTGTCTTGCTTTTCTGCTGGTATATTCATGGTATGGCTTTCTAAAAAATTCAATTTACATTTCAGGTTAATCGGGAACCATTTGAAAACTCTTGTCTATTAATATATTTCTTATTCTATACAGCAAAGACAATATAATGTTTTTATATTTCTCTCTAAGGTTGAGGGCTAAAGGCTCCTCTCAGGGCTGGGGACCTAAAATATGCTGGCAAGGGCCTGTATTTCCACTTGTTCTTTCACCACAGAAGCTGTTATTCCATAGGGGAATGCAGCTGTTATTCTATAGGAGAATATTGCTGTTACGCTGTAGAGGAATAACATTCAGTTTTGATTATCTATAGAACAGCTTTTTATTGCCAGATAAGAACAAGTCACCACAGTGTTCTCCCAGATGCAGAGGGTTGGAAAATAACGCTTTTTCAGGAAAAACACTAAAATAGTCCTTATTCTGACTGTAATGGAATTAATCCAGATAGTACTAATATTCAGGCAAGAACAAGGAGGCTGCCTCTGGGATCAGGAGAAACGTGGAGCATTTAGCCAGGAAACTGTTAATCCCTTTTTTCCCTCGTCACGATAGGCATCTCTTTGTGCAGGAGGGCTGGAGGAGGAGGAATGGAGCTGCTCCCTCTTGCCTTCTCCAAACTGCTGGATCACCTTCCGAGTCCAGAGGGACGCCCAGCTCCTACAGAGGAATGTATTGAATTTTGTTTCCTTCCAAATGTTGAGCCCTGGCCAGTAAAAGCTTTGGTCTCCCCAAGAATCCTCGGAATGCTGTTACGGAGTTTTGTCCGTTGAGCTGCTCAGCAGCCTCGAATCAATGAGTCAGTAAAGGGCAATCATATGAACAGAAGATAATTTGTTTTAGAGAAGTTATAAGTCATTTTCTATTATATTCTGCCCCACTTGCAGGGGACGGGGTGTCCTGGTCGGGTATATATGGATTAGACACGTATAAATTGAATTAATAGCACTTTTTTATGGCCCAACAGTCCTGCTAAAGAAACTCTGTGAGTAAAGCAAACAAAAATGTATTAAGTTGTCTCAAATCAAACACCAGACGTTTCTTCAGCTACTTGTTGGCCTGTTCCCAGCATGCTGGGCCTGGAGAGTCACACGAAGTTTGCACAAGAAGGGATCCAAAGACCTTTCTCATTTATATCAGCACAAAAGAAAAATGCATGAAAGAGGGACATTATAGGCTGTGATTTCTGGAGGCATTTGGGTTATAACATATCATGTGGTCTGGCGCATTCATCCCCAGAAAAGCTCAAAAAAAAGAGGAATCTCGCTGTTCCCCACTCCTATATTTGAAATGTTTTCTCCTAAATTTTCTTGCTACAGAATAAGAAAGATTGTTTCCTGAGCAAGGTTCTTCCCAAAGAAATCCTAATAGATAGACCTTGTTTGTCTCTGTGAGCAATTACTTAGGGTATAAATACAGGGAATTGAAATGGAAGATCATCTTAATATTGTTCTGTGCTTAAATTCTTTGTTAAATTTTATGAAAATTTAATATGTGAGATGATATAAAACTGTGCTGCCTCCTGTTTGGTCTGTTCAGGTTCATCTTGCTGCTTCTCTAACAAGCAATGTTAATTAGGTGTACAGAAAATGTATCTCATTGCCTTAAGATGGTTTCTTAGAACATGAGTGATCCTCTAGCAGAGAAATGCTCGTAACCTAATTAATACAATTTAAAACTAATACTTAAATAAAGGTGATGCACTTGCATGTCTTGACTAGTCTGCTTAAAAGCTTCTTGCTGTGTCTCTGCTCTCTGAAATACATGGAGGTAAATCCTTTGGAAATCCTAAACACCATCCTGTGTTTTAACACCAAAATTCCTGGTCTGGGGAGAGGATGCCTGGATTTTCATCTCCAGGAGAGGTTTGGGGCTTCTGGGGAGGCATGGGCACCTTTGATGTCCTCTGGAGGGTGGCTTGAGGGGGGATATTGGGTACAGGGAGGATTTTTGGGATGAATAAGCAAGAAAAAAGTGTGAACAGCCTGAAAAGATGTGAATCCTCCCCAGGGTTCCTGAGCTGCAGCTCTGGAATCATCCCTCCAGAATAACCTGTTTGCTTGGCGGGTTTCAGCTCTCCCAGAACCTGCTTTAGTCAACTAAAGCAGATTCATATGCAGTAGTTTGAGTTTAAACAAATCCCTGTATTCAAATAGGGGGGAAAATCACATTGTTATTGTGTGGCAAACCTCCATTGGTTCTTAAATCATTAAATCTGAGCAGATTGGGAAATAAATCAGCCTGGGAAGGGAACCGAACCATGCATGGACAGGACGTGTCTGATAGCCTTTCTCCAAGGTCTCTTTTCATTTGGCCTTTGTATTCTGCTTTCAGTTGGGAAGTTAAATTCACAAAGGTCATTTTGAAAAGCTTCAGATTATAGATGGAAAGCCCTTTTAATCTTTTCTAATAAATAGCTGACCAGGGAATAAATCTATTGGGAGTTGAGCTCTGATGTTAAGCCTCAGCACAAAATGTCCATACATGAGCAACACTTGGAAATTATCTCAGAAATTATAATTACCTTAAATAAATTTGACTTAGAAGAAAAGGTGTGTGATTATGAAAACTGGTTTAATAAATGAAGCATAAATTGGACCTGGTGGCTTGGCAGATT
The DNA here is from genome assembly GCA_013397915.1 of Daphoenositta chrysoptera. Taxonomy (NCBI): domain Eukaryota; kingdom Metazoa; phylum Chordata; class Aves; order Passeriformes; genus Daphoenositta; species Daphoenositta chrysoptera. The sequence goes on from VZRO01007142.1 coordinate 694,933, forward strand.
CTGTCACCATGGTCCGGATGATTATTAAAGTGATTTAGGCACAACTGAAAACAGCAGTTTCAGTTCAGAGATTTCTTTTAAATGGCAATAAATGACTCTATCCAGTCAAGGCAGGGTCGAAATAAAAGCTTTGCATAATAAAGACTTAAAAGCATTTTGATTTTGGAAAAGCAAGAGCAGCAAATGGAAACAAGGGTGTCTGAAATGCTGAAAATACTCTGGGTTATGCCGGTGCTGTGTATGACATTAACATCTGAGTAGCCTTCAAAGCATTTTTTCCCCCTAATTCCACATATAATTAAAAAGCAGCTTCCTCTAGCCCATTAAAATGTAGAGTCCTGTTGGAGCATTGTACTTGTATATTTATTTAAATTAATAAAGCACAGCTTTAATGCAGACTGTAGTAACTTCAAACATTAAATCTCTTCTGTGCAGCTCAGACTTTATTTTTAACTAGTGTTTAGCATCTCTTCATGAACACCAGTTTGCAATGGAACATGGTCCCCAGCAGCTCGTTGGATTATTTTTGAACCACTCAACAAACTTTCCCCATCCCCTTTTTTTGGATGTAAAATGATAGGAAAATCCCCCAAATTCAGTTGTGAGTGACGCCCATGGAAATCAGGCAAGGCGGTGGCTTTCCCAGCATAACGACAGCATCTCCTTCTTTTCACAGGCGTTCGGAAATGCAAAAACAGCCCATAACAACAACTCCAGTCGCTTTGGCAAATTCATCCAAGTGAATTACCAGGAGACGGGCACTGTGCGAGGGTAAGTGGGAATGGGGGGAGGGAGTTGGGTGTACCCAAACCTGAACAGGCTGCAGTAGGGGGTTAATTGCTCTGGCCAGAATCTTTCCCAAAATGGAGGTAGGAAAAGAAAAATACATAAGTTTTAGCATATTAAAATCTGCTGGTATGGAAATATTTGTGCATCCAAGGTGAATGCTGAGGTGTGGATGCACCTGAGCTGGCTTCAAGCCAGTTGAGCTCTCCTTAATCCTGATGTCAAATTTATAATGAACCTGAAAAGCAACTTCTCCTGAGACAGGAGTTTAGGCAGGAAAGGGGAACATTTTAGCTGGGATGGGATGGGGGCTGGAGCAGTAGACATGGAGCTAAAGGTTTGGCTCAGGCTCAGGAAGAGAAAGCCAAGGGGAGGATTTCATCTCTGGCTGGGAGTTCTGGAGGCCACAGAGCCACACTCTTCTTGCTCACTGCCTGATTCTCCCCAGGCTCTCCCTGCAAGTCTCTCCTTAACCCAGCCCTTGAACAGTGAAGGTCTCTTTTTCCTCCCAGGGCATTGCACAGAGATCCTTGTCTCCACTGTGGTTCTCCTCAGTTTATTTCAGCATTGGAAACTTGAGAGCAGCCCTGAGGAGAAAATTTTGGGGTGGTGGTTGATGAGAAGCTCATGGACGTGTGCACTGGGAACCCAGAAACCCAGCTCCAGCCCTGGGGCCCAGCACAGGAAGGATGTGAAGCTGGTGGAGAGAGTCCAGAGGAGGCACCAAAGCTGCTCCCAGGGCTGGAGCCCCTCTGCTCTGGAGCCAGGCTGGGAGAGCTGGGGGTGCTCACCTGGAGAAGGCTCCAGGGAGAGCTCAGAGCCCCTTCCAGTGCCTAAAGGGGCTCCAGGAGAGCTGGAGAGGGACTTCGGAGTGCCACAACAAGGGGGAATGGCTTCCCACTGCTAGAGAGCAGTGTTAGATGGGATATTGGGAAGGAATTCCTGGCTGTGAAGGTGGGGAGGCCCTGGCACAGGTTGTCCAGAGAAGCTGTGGCTGCCCCTGGATCCCTGGAAGTGTCCAAGGCCAGGTTGGACAGGGCTTGGAGCATGCTAGGCTAGTGGAATGTGTCCCTGCCCATGGCAGGGGGTGGAGCTACCTAAACCCAGCTTTATCTCTGGCTTTAGATAATTTCCATGGCATCAGATCATCACCAAGGAGCTGTAAATGAGCAGGGCTTCATTAACTCCCCTTTTTGTCCAGGTTAACTGAGTCAGTTGGAAAAATGAGGAGTAGAAGCAGCATTCCAGGGGCTGTATAATTTCTACAGCTGGCTAAGAGACCTCTTGCTGGGACTTTGTTGTTATTTTAGAGAATTGCTTTAAAAGTTTTTTTTGCTTTCTTATTTTCCAGCAGAACAGTATCACACAAAGAGCTGCCATTAATTTTTCAATGAGCTCGGGTACTCTGCGTCCCTTCCTGCTGGTTTTGCATCCTCAGTCAAACCTGATGTTCTTTTTTTCCCCTTATTTAATTCTGGTGCACAGTTCTCTTAAAAGGATAAACCTCATTTTTTAATACCTCCTAGGTAACAAGAATCCAACAAATGCCTTAACTATGTATTATCTTGGCATGATGTGTCAGTGCTGTGGTTGTGGCCTCTATTTTTACTTGGCAGAGATGTGAAAATAACATTATATTCATGTATTTTAGTTCATAAAATAGGAGGAATTTTCTTTGCTTTTTAAAAAATGAGCTTTCTTGGTCTTTGGTTGCACGGTGTGATGTGACTGTACTCTGCTATGAGCTTGCAGTGCTCCCCCAGTGAGAATGAAAGATGTTTAAAGAAAAATATAAGCATTTTAAAAACAAAAAGTATATGTGGAATAGAAGCCGACTTTTTTTTTCCAGTAAAAGAAGATTTTTGTAAAAACTTAGCCTAGATTTTTTTAGCACAACCCAAATCAATTCTCACCCTGCGTTCTACACATCAGTGGCTTTGGTAATGGAACTATAATTTGCAGCCCCGAATCAGAGTTTTTCCTCTCTTCAGAGGTTGAAAATAGCAGTTGGATATTTGCTTACAACCCCTCTGAGTATAATCACCCAAAACTTGAAGAGATGGAACAGGCAGGAGGTTGAGCAGGACCCAACCCCACCCTGCGAGACAAAGTCTTGGAAGTTCTCTCTGGCTGAAGGAACAGGAGCAGTGCTGCAGTTCAAGGCATTCCCAGGGGAGCCTCCTGAATTTCGGATGCCCTGGTCCATGATAAGCCAGGCCTGGAGGAACCTGCTCAGTCCCCATGGGATGATCAAAAGCCTTGACACCTGACACACTTCATGAAGTGGCAGAGGAGCCATATAGGAGAGGTTTTAAGAGCCAGATAGGAGAGGTTTAAATCAAAGCCCTGTGAAATACAGGCTCTCTGTGCTTAAACCAATGTTTTACACAAGATCATCCCCTCAGAGCTGCTTTTCTTTGCTCTTAAAGGTAGAACTGACATAGTTGACAGTGGTAAAGAAAAAGAAATTTGAAGACATCAACTTTTTAAGACCTAAGTTGGTTTTCCTATTCACTATCCTGTTACAAGAGGGGACAGATGTTGTTCTTGGGACATGGATTCATTGTGACCTTTGCACTAAGCAGGAAGCATTTTACCAAAATAGCATTGTAGTTGTATCTATTAAAAAAAAAAAAATTAAATACAAAATAAAATTTAAAAAATAGAAACTTTCTAAAATAAAATTTAAAAAGTGAAACTAAAATGTAAAGATAAATAAATAAATAAATAAACAAATAAATAAAATCTCCCTGTTTTAAATAGTGGTTGGGACCAGATGACCTCCAGAAGACCTTTCCAATCTAAATTATTGCCTAAGAATGATTTTTGGGGTGGTTTTTCATAAGGGCAGGAATGATGAGGGTGGGGATGAATGCCAAGGGCATGGACGTGGTGCAGGTTGTTGTACAGCCATGTCTGAGCCATTATCCAGTGGGATCCCATCAGTGGGATCTGGGATGTTCTCATTCGTGTGTTCCCTGACCCTGCAGTGAATTCATGGCTGGGGAAGGAAAAATTGGGTTCGTGTTAGAAAGGGAACATAAAAACCCCATCAACCTGACAGTGAGGAATATCCATAGACTGTTTCCAGCTTCCTCCCAGGGAACAACAGGAATACTGCTTTGCTGTCTGTCTTCCTTTACTCCTCCTGTCCAGCATGGGGACTCCATGGGGAGTTGGATTTGCCACTTCCAGTAGCCTCTCCCAAGAGTTGCCATAAGAATTTTCACAAAACCTCTGCAGCATGTCCAAATGATTAATATTTTATTTTTTATTGAAGGAAGGGAGAAAGTTGTGCTGGAGATAATAATTAGATCTGGCTTTCCCATCTATGGTGGAGGAGCAAGTGTGGAAGCACCTCCTTGCCCCACCATGCCTGAGGTTTGTTGGGTTTCCTGATTCCTACGTAGCTTCAACTGTTGGTGCCACGTCACTGGGCATCTGTCACAGGAAGAGCACAGCTCCATCATCCAAACTGCCGCTTAGAACTCCGGCTTCTAAATCCCTGTCATTACTGGTTAGGTTTGTTTGGAAGACAAAAACCTGTGGAAGTTTTGTTTAACTCAACAAACTTGAAAAAAGTATTCAATATGTAGATTGAGCATGTTTGTTGTGGAGGCTCTTAGGAGAAAATGTAAACTGCAATGAGGAGCTTTTGCAATTGTTTATTTTTTTTTGACTGGAGCCACAAGTTAATAACCCAAATTTTTGGTGAGTAGTGGCTCTTCTGGAAGAGGGAATGGGGATTTGGGGACCGATTCTGCAGCTAAATGGCATCTTGCACACTCCTGCACGCAGATATATTTCCATGTGCACAGCTCCTGGGCTGCAGGCAATGGGATTTTGCTGGCTTTGGATGAAATAGGGATCCGAGCTTCTTCCTTGCTGTCAACGTTTCCCCTGCCCATAGGCTGACACATCTGAGATCATGTTTTTTGGATCCAAGTTAGTGTTGGCTTGGTATCAAACCAAAAAAACCTCAAAAGCCAAACATAATATTGGGCTTGTTCTGCTGAGGAAGAAATTTATATAACTAAGTGAAACAAGGCTGAAGCTTCTTTGTGTGGGTACCAAGGCTGAAGCCCCCGGTAAAGCTGTGTTGGTTGAAGCTGAGTATCAGGTCAATGATTGATGCTTTGATTTTTCCCTTGCAGAGCTTATGTTGAAAAGTACCTCTTGGAGAAGTCCCGACTGGTCTATCAGGAGCACAATGAGCGGTGGGTGCCTCTGTCTTGCCCAAGGCTTGGGTTTAACTTCTAATCATGGCACAGATAACTTAAATCCCTGGTAAAGCTGGCACAGGGAATCAGGATTTTCGCTCTCCTAACCCTGTGCTGCAAAGATTAATGATGCGTTTTATATCTGAACATTTTGTTGTTTAGGGGGAAATGTGCTAATGGAGGGAATAAACTCCATTATTTTATCAACAGTCTTTGACTTACCATCGAATCATAGAATGGGTTGGGCTGGAAGGGACCTTTAAAGACCATCTTCTTCCAACCCCTGTCATGAGCAGGGGGCCTTCCACTACAGTATTGTCACATTTCATTTAATTTTAATTTTCTTTATGGCATATGGATTATTGGGTCCCACTTCATTCTAGTGCAACTTGGGAACTATTTAATGTGTCATTTTAGGAGAGACACATGGTATTTTCATTCTTCTTTGCAATTCACTGAAGCATTCAGAGGGCCCTCTAGAAAGAGCCAAAATTATATAGAGAATGAACTTATGTGAAGTGTTCTTTCCTAGTTGCAGCATTTGTTAAATATTCCTCTCCTCTCTCAGTAATTATTATTCCACCTTTAAATAATTTTGCTGCCTTTAGTTGTCTTTCAACTCTTGGTACTTCTGGCTGTGTTTCCCTTTGGAGACAGATGTGCGAGTTTTCTGGAATGCTCCAGGGCTGTTCTGGAGTTAAAGAGCATCTACAGCCTTGATAAACGTCCTCTTGGGTGTTGCAAGATGATTAAACTTGGATCCCCTTGGAAAACATCCAACATAAAAGCAGAGTTTTAATATTAGAAAGAAATGGTGTTAATCTGTGTTAGAGTTGTCTGGAAGCAAAACAGATGAGTGTCCCTTGGGGTGGGTTTAGCATTAGTGATATTCAGGTATTTTGAATATTTGAGTTTTTGAATACTTGGAGATTTTTCAGTCGTGTCTCATGGAACTGCAACTGCAAAGTCGTTGCCTTTTTAATGGTAATAAGTTATTAAAAATTATAATTTCTGCATTGCAAGGGACTGTGTTGTGATTCTAATAAAGGAGGTGCAGCAGTGGGGAGGGTCGGGCTCTGCTCCCAGGGAACAGGGACAGGACAAGGGGAAACAACCTCAGGTTGTGCCAGGGGAGACTCAGGTTGGACATCAGGAGGAATTTCTTCCTGGACAGGGTGGTCAGGCACTGGAAGGGGCTGCCCAGGGATGTTTGGAGTCCCCATCCCTGGAGGTGTTCCAGGAATTCCTGGATGTGGTACTCAATGCTCTGGGCTGGGGACAAGGTGGGGTTTGGGTGCAGGTTGGACTCGATGGTTTGGGAGGTCTTTTCCCACCTAAATGATTGTGAGATTCTGTGAAATATGTAGGCATTGCATATGGTTCTGAAGGAAAACCTGATCATCCCAGCTAGAAATTCTTCAAGTAGATTCTAGGGCAGTGGCTGTCCTTGGATGGAGAAGAGGGATCTCATTCTCCATGACATAATTGAATCTGTTCTATCCCTGCACAGCAGGTACGGACCAGCTCTAAACAGTGTCAGGTCTGAGCTTGGGAGCTGGAAAATCAGGTTGGGAGGTTTCCATGTGCCTCTGCTCAGTGCTGCTGCTCATTTTCGAGTCTAACAGCTTTTGTTTTTCATTTGTCACCAGGAACTACCATGTATTTTATTACCTCCTGGCAGGAGCGAGCGAGGAGGAGAGATCAGCATTTCACCTGAAGCAGCCGGAGGAATATCATTACCTCAACCAGGTGGGAATACTATACAGGAATACAATCCATGTGCTTGCCTTTTCTTCTGCTGATATTTAATGCTAATAAAGACAAGGTGTGGAGTAGTAAAAGTGGGGGATTTTAAAGGTGTGGAGTAGTAAAAGTGGGTTTTAATGGTTTATAGGAAGTCTTCTGTCATTGGAATAATTCTGCATTAGCAATCTGAACTCCTGGTAGTGTTTCAGGGAAAAGTAATCAGTGTTTTCTGTACCTGGGATATGTTAAATATATTGAGCTTTTGATTGCTGGAGGGAGAAAGAGTCAGAATTTCTCTGCTCTCGTGTGAATGTCATTTACTCATTAACATTTGTCTCCTGAGAGGAGAAAAGGGGAAAATGTGGCATACTGGGATATAACATGTTGCATGAGGAAGTCCTAATTCTGTAGCTTCTGGCTGGCTTTTAGCACGACCCTTTGAATTTAACAATAGAACAAGTCTAATATAACTAAAACAGCAACCATTGAAAACCTGGGAATTAATGATGGATGAGGTGTTACCAACAGCCAAATAAACTCAGTTTACATGATGATAATTTTATAATAAACCGATTTACTTCATGTATTTAAGCAATTGTCCAGTGACTCTTGCAAATAGGGACTTCAAAAAGACCAAAAATAGGAGGAATATGTGGAAGAGGAGTTAAGTTACATGTTGATTTTAACTAATTGCAATTTTCTTGGTGCTGAAACATGAGGAGCAATAAAGAGTCATTTAGCCCCTAAACTGGAGAGAAACTTGGACCCACAGCCCAACCCAAATAGCCTTTAGTCTTTTTAGAAATATAACTTCACTCAAGAATAGGTCTCAATTACCAGGGACTTTTTAAGGATGTTTTTAAAGCTGGCAATCAACACCAAAATCCATTGTGTATTAACAGCTCCCACCCACCCATCACAAGACTGGGAAATATTCCCAAGTGAGGAGCACTCGGAGGGCTGGGGGCTCTTTGCTGGAGTCTCCGTGCCTCAGGCGTTCGTTGGGGAACGTGGTGTGATCTCCAGCACCATCTGTGCCGCAGTTTTGCAGTGGGAAGGTGCCAAGATGGAATGTTTTGTCAGATTCCCAGGTTTTGTTGGACCATCTGGCCGCTTTCTGTTAGTTGAAAACATTTCTTTTAATTACAGTTCTTTTTTTATATAGCAGTTTAAGAGCCTTTATATTTAAAGGAAAATTAGAAATCGAATGGCATGTAGTGTGGGGAACCAGTAGAAATGTTATAATTTAGGATGAAATGTTTATTTTAATCTAAATTAAGGTGCTGTGGGGCAAGTAAGCTGGAGAAGGCTGCTGAGATCAGTCCAGTGGATCAGGCAAGCAGACTCTGGTCTCCCCTGAATATGGTGTATGGACAGTGGTGACACTCTGAGTTTATGGGAGGTTTTAAAATAAAATTTTAAAAATTAGAACTAGAGTTAACACTGACAACTATGGGAGAACAGCGCCTTTAGATGTGGTCAGGGCATGGTTTCACATGAAGACCATCTGACAGTGCAGTAGCAGCTTTTCCCTGCCCGTAGGAGAAAGGAAAAGGAAAATAAGGAGAAAAAGGAAAAAAGAGGCAGTGGAGAAATGGAAAAAGAAACTTGGGAGACATTTAAGGGAAAAATTATAAAATGACCCTTGAACATTTGCAGTCTCTTAAGTGTGTCCTGGAGAAGACCCTGCCTTTTTAAAAAGAAAAAGAACCTGCTCAGAAATGAACCCCCCAAGTGTTTTACTGAAAATTAAATATTCATATAGAGAAGCCATAAAATATTGAACCAGGCCCATGAAGTGAAGGAGTGACTTAGTCCTGAGTCAGGCTTTACTTTCCTCCTCCCAGGTTCCTTGGCTCTTGTGTTGTGCAAAACAAATGGGGAGTTTGCTCTGCAGATGAGAAATAATATATTCAGATACTTCACCAAAATCTGCTCTGTAAGTGCAGGCAGCAGATTGAAAATAAAGACTTCAATTTACTTTTAAATGCAAATTTACTCAAAGTGTCCCCTGAGTATGGTGGGCTTTTCAATCTCTCCCCCAGTGGCAGGTGCACCCACCCCTGCACACGCTGCAACTTGCTGAATATTTTCTGTGCTGATTGTTGCGTTTTACCCATTTTGAAATCCGTCATTTGCAGGTTTAGATCCTTATTTTCAGCTCCTCAGGAGCTCCAGTGCCGTCTCTCTCCCTCTTGAGACTGGTCACTGACACATGCTTTGACTTCCCTCAACTCCATCTCTGTCTGATTGGCAAAAGACAGGAATTGCTAAAAAGCTTTCAAGTGTTGCTTGGAAGAATCTCACTTTTGCTGCACTTGTGTATGTCTGGAACAGAGGTTAAGAGTAGAAACAAACCAAATCTGCTCTTCAGTGGGATTTTGGCATCTTCAGCTCCAGGTGAACCAAGAGTTTCCCCAACTCTGGAGAAGTTGAAAAGGTTTTAGTATCCATTGGGATTATTGATGAGAGGGCCTCACTGATACACTGTGAGCAGGAAGCAGCACCAGGAATGCAAATGCATCATAAATCTTCCCTTAAAACAAATAAAACTAGGGAATGACTCTGCAGAATAACACCAATCATTTTCCTGGTTAGGGAGCAGGTCGTGGGGGTGATTTGGGGTGGGAACACCACTTAACCCACTCTGCCTTGCTTTCAGATGACAAAGAAACCCCTCAGACAGAGCTGGGATGATTATTGCTATGACTCGGAGCCGGTCAGTACAAGAACCCACCTCTTCTGTGTTGCTGGTGCAGGGCTGCTCTCACTTGAGTGTTTTAGGGACACCAAGAAAGTCAAATCCAACAAAATTTAACCCATTAACCACCCTTTGCCCTGCAGTGGTGTTGCTTGTGACAGTATAGATGTTTTTTTCCTTTGCCGTTTTTTTGGTTCCTTCCATTTGGAAAGCTGCTTCAGCAGTTGGAGATGGTCAGCTCTCTACAGTCATCTCAGTTTTAGAAAACTAAGCGGGTTTTCATTCCTTTCTGATGGAATACGTGATGATTTATGGAAATTGTGATGTGGCAGTGATGTCAAAATTGAAATTCCATTTCAATAGAACAGCAAATCAGTGTCTGGAAGCCCCAGGAAATGCATCAGTTCATGCTGGTTGTTGTGGTGTATCTGCTCTCCAGCTTCCAGGGAAAAACAGACAAATCCAAAACTATCCCCCAGCCACCTGTGAGAAAATAAAATCCTGGTATTGTTCAGAGTGCAGAAACAATTCCTTCTCCTCAAATACTTCTGCTGACATGATCATCCTTTCCAAATGGATCGCCCCAAAAAAGGGAATGGTGAAGCTTCTCTCCGTTCCCTGTGTCCTCCTGCGCCACTGACGTGCTCTGGGTGTCCGTGTGCCCTGTGGTGCTCCCCGTGGGTATGTCCTGCATGTGGAAGCATGTTTGGCATCTGCTGCATGTCCTTCCTGCTAGTTCTCCCATGTGCTTGATGGTTGCCAAAGTCTTGCTGATGCATCTGGAAGAGTAAGAGGTGATCTGAGAAGGAGCTGGGATTCCCTCGGGTTAAACAAGTGTCTTAACAGCAACATTTCCCTGCAAATCCTTAGGAGGAGAGGAAGGAATTTCCCTCACAAGGTTAAAAACATTGAATACTGGATTGGCATCCTTAATCTGTCAGCATCCTTAGGGGTCCTGCAGGAGCAGGGAGTGATGAGCAGATGCTGTTCTAGACCTTAATACCCTTTATAAGTTGGAAAGCCCTTAATTGCTTTTGGAATGGGTTGGGACAATTTGCTGAAGGAATTAAAACAACCCTGAAATTTGGTACCTTCTCCTGGTGTCACCAAGAACACCCTGCCAGCCTGGGCGCTGCCATGTCTGTATCCTTATTCTGGCACAACAAAACCTCATGTCATTACCATTTGGCTGTTTATTTGCTAATTTATTTAGGATAATTTTATTTGGGATCGTTTTCTGTGATATTCCTGCATCTTGGCTTCAGTTGATTATTCACTTGTAAGCCTACCCTGGGCTTCTCCCCATACCCATGGACTCAACCTGCTGCAGACACCAAGTTTATAAAGCAACTCTGTTTTATCCTCTTTAAATTTTCCATGGAAATCCATGGATCACTTCGATGTGACTGTAGGAAGCAGGGGACTCACTTTTGCTGGGAAACTAATTGCTCTGGCAGGACATTAACGGCAAGTCAGGTCTGTGGGGATGGACTTTGTGATGCTTGTCTGCTCTAATATCAAGGATACTCCTCTATTTTATAATTATCCTCCATTTATCATCCATTAGGAAGCAGTCCCGTACTGGAACACTGCAGAGAGCATCCGCTTTTAAGTAGAGAATTTCCTAAAAGCCTTTCCGTGCGGATTAATGCGTCAGGCAATTGTTATGTAAATCGTTAATTAAATTGCCTTTGGTGTAGATTGTGCTACTTCGGAGTTGTCCGGGGTATTTTACTGTTGACTCGTGACTTAATTTTGGAGGCATAATGCCAGAAAATGAAAATGTCTCCTGGAATGTGGAGTGCCAGTAAAAGCACCACTTGGTGTCTTTTAAAAAAGCTTTAAGCCAGCCTAATTTGTAGGATTTGTGGGTGTATTGTCCTGCCAAGTCCAGGTCCTGCCGGAACGAGGGTGGGAGGTTCCGCTGAGTTCTCAGTGTAAGTGCAGTGGCCGAGGAAGCCAAGGTTGGAGTTAAGGAGGGACAAGGTATTATCCCGAGGTTTTATGGTGTAAATAATCAGTGCTGGTGCCTGTGGTGTCCCTGCTCTTGGTGGAGATGTAGATGTTGTTCCTCTAGACAGCTCTGGAACAGGGTTGTTTCCAGTCACCTCCTAATGGAAGGTGAAAACGCCCCTTTCTAATGACTGTTTCCTAAAACAGGCTGGTATTTTCTCCTGGAATTTCAGTCCCCACCTTCATTGATGTTTTGTGTGGTTTTAAATGGTTTTACTGTTCAACAGCTCCAAATTCACTTTGCCCATGGAGCATTAACTTGTCCCTGAGGACAATTGATAAAAAAATTTCGATTTTCTTGTCCAATTGCACTTCTCTGGCTTTTAGTGCAGTTGTGTGGGAGTCTCCTATGTTGCAATAGATATTTTAAATATAATAAATAATAATATTAGCATTTAAATGTATCCTTAATATAAATAAATATCTTAAATAAGGATTTTGCACTGTAATAATAACTATGGCTATAATGATGCTCTGGAGTGGGATGAAGAACTTCATTGATATGGTTGTGAGGCTTTAAATGCTGTAAAACACAAAGCTGATACTATAAAATAACTTCATTCTGTATATTCTGTACTTATGATTAATTTTCTGTACCATCAGTGAGTATAAGTGGCTTTTCAATGATTTACATAAGCCTGTTTAATCCAGACTTTCCTAATTATTTGTGCAAAATTTTTTGCACATTTGCTTGTGTGATAAATATGATTTACAGGAAATGATCAAAATAAACTATGTGCTTAATTCAGCTGCTTAATTAATTCCAACAATTTTTATTTGTATTCTTTTAATAGACTTTTTATAGAATTTTATGGAATTTTTATTTATATTTACTTACACTTGAATTAACTTGTTGAAAGTCTCTAATTACTTGTAGAAAGTCTCGATTTAAGTGTTAGTAAAATATTCTGAGGTTTAAAATAACACAATATTGTGTGATACACAATAAACTAATTTTGATTCATAGATGGGTAATTTTTATAGGCAGCAATGGGTAAAATATTAAATATAGGCTACGATGGCAGAGAGAAGAATAAATAATCCATGGGAGGCCTACAGCAAGCCAAAGCAGAAGGAATTTGGCATTAATGCTCTATATATTCATTTAAAGAGCATTTCTGTTTCCTAAATACTGGTGCAGGACAACTTTGGTTGGGTCTGGAGTGTCACTGAATTTTTCTGAAAATGTCAGTGACTGATATAAAAGAAAAACTAAATTGTTCAGGCACGTGAGACTCCGAGAAGTATAAAATATCCTGGATTTCAAATTCTCCCAATTTTGAAATAACTTCTTGGTAGTTCAAATAAAGTTACTGAAAAATATATTTAAAGCTTTGCCTTTCCCACACAGGATTTAATGCACTGATCATTTACATGAAGTTATCTGCATTCTATTTAAAACCAGAATTTTCCTATTAAGTTATAGGACTGAATGTGGAAAAAACTGCCTGTAAATGTGGGACAGATTTCATCTTGTTTTTATTTCCCATCCTTTTTATGTGTGAGTGACCACACTGACCGGCTCTCACCATACAGTTGGAATGGGGTGACTCACCTCTTTCCTTAGAGGTTAAACCTGGGACACAAGGATGTATCTCCAGAAAATATTAGCCAAAAATGTTGTTTTTCCAGTGCCAGGCTGGAAATGTTGCTGATAAAGGACCTGGAGATCACTCAGTGATATTTACAGAGCACTAACTTGGCCATCTGGCCCTGATCTGGTGTTAATTTGTGTTGGCGCTTCCTCTGTGTGTTTGATCCAACAGGATTGTTTCTCTGTGGAAGGGGAGGACCTGAAGCACGACTTTGAGAGGCTGCAGCTCGCCATGGAGATGGTGGGGTTTCTGCCCAAGACACGCAGACAGTGAGTTTATTTTCCATATTAATAGGTTGGAGATTATCCTGGTTAATGTCCGCCATTGGCAGGATGTTGTCCAGAGAGGCTGTGGCTGCCCTGCAGGTGTCCCAGGCCAGGCTGGATGGGGCTTGGAGCAATCTGGTCTAGTGGAAGGTGTCCCTGCCCATGGCAGGATGGAGCCAGATGAGTTTAAGGTCCCTCCCAACCCAAACCATTCCGTGATTCCATGATAATTGCTGTACTTAACGATTCTCTTCATGCAAATGGAGCGTTGGCAGAAGTTGACATCTTGAAGTATTTCTCAAGTGTTCATGAATAATCACGCCTCATTCTGCATATCGTGATTCCAGAGCCTGGTTTAATCAGAAATCCTCATTATCCCTCATCAAACTTAACCCTTTGCATGGAATTCTGGGTCTTTAGGCTCATTTCCAACTGGCCTTTTTCACCGATTCACTGGACATGCTGGTTCGAAAACTGGACTTTAGCTGGATTGTAACACCACTCACACCATGGAATTAGAGGGTTCATAAAGGGTCATCTCCAACCAAAATCACAAAACAATCCTTCCTGTGTTGATTTTTGGCCTGAAAGGCTTGAGTAGGTTGGGAAGAACTTGACAAAAAAATTACCTCAAAGACATTTTCACCAAGCTGAGAATTTTTGGAAGCTCATCCTTTATCCCTCACTTGTAACAAATCAATTATGAAATAAAAACTGCTTTTTCTCTATATTTCTCACACACATGGATAAACCCAAGGATCCAAACTTGTGAATATGTTCAGGCTGCTTTTTTGGGTTTTGGTACGAGGTTTGTCTAAAGCCTGTTGAGGGGTTTAATTGCCCAGGCAAAGCAATCAGGAAGTGTCAGGACTGAGCAGAGTCGGGTGATGCAGTAAATTCACACTTCTGATTTACTGTGCAATGATTTTTCTTGGTGCACAAGCTGGTCCTGGTGAGTTTTGCTTGTCAAAAATAAAGTGGATTCTTCGCTACACAAGCAGATTTATTTTGCTTGGCGTACAACTGCAGCACAAATAAGGAACCACCTTCAGCTGAGATATGGGAAGGATGTTTTAAATACTACTATGCTTTTAAAAGTAATTTCTTTATAGCAAAACATGGGGTTTCACCTTTGTGGAAACAGAGAAGAGAAATTTTTATAATTCCATCCTGAGATTCACAACTAGGAGTCAGTATCCCTGTTTTGGAGATAAGGGAGGACTTGGAGAGGTGAAGGTGTGTTGTCCAGACAAGCTGGTGGCATAGCTAGGAATCACATTTGCGTTTATTCATTTTTAGCTCCCAAGGGAGTGTAGAAATAGGGACAGACAGGGTTTATAGCTGAAGTCAACCATGGCTCAGGAGCTGGGCTTGATGAACCTTGTGGGTCCCTTCCAACTCAGGATATTCTCTGAGTGTCTGATCCTATTTTATTTTGGAGGGGAGTAAACTTGAAAATTACCAAATTCCCTCCAAAACAGAAAAATTGGTTGGATAAATTTACTTAAAGTGTAACATATTTTCTTTGTCTCAGTTGCTTATATATTATCGAAGTATTTATGCTGTTTTGTACAGTCTTTTGTATAGTTCCTGGCTGGGACTAGATCCAAAAGGGTGACAAAAACACATGTGCCAGGGGGCTAAGAGGGATCACCTGCATGGCCGAGCCCACTCTCCCCCTTAATTTAGGCAATTGCATGATAAATATTTAATCTGGATATCAAGATTACTGGAGGACTTCTATTTTTCTTGCAACATGGGCTGTCAGTTTGTAACTGTGGGTTTGATGTGTTAAAGAATTTTCAAGGAAACAGTACGGATGCAAGTTTGGTACTTGACTAAGTGAAAATCCTTTTGACATGAGGCAAACTGGATGCTTTGGACTGAAAATTAGAGGAATGAGCTGAAGAGGGAGATGGCCCTTGGGAGTGAAATTTGCTTCTTCATTCACTTTATGAAAAACCAACCGAGTGAAAATGAATTCTCTCTATTTAGGATTTTCTCTCTGCTGTCAGCAATCCTGCACCTGGGGAACATCCGGTACAAAAAGAAGACCTACCGGGATGACTCCATCGATATCTGTAACCCTGAAATACTTCCTGTTGTGTCGGAGCTGCTGGAGGTAAGGCTCTGCTTTCCCTCCTGAAACTTTCACACCAAACAAGCCACCTCTGGTTTAGGACACAAAACATGCGCAATTAATTTCCAGTTTCACCAAAGAGTAAGTTCTTGTGTGTTTCCGTTCCTACGGGCCGGTAATGTTTGCCAGAGAAAAGGTACAGGAACTTTTTTTATGAGGTTTTTCATGTGGGGTTTTTGCTCCTACTCTTCAGCTTCAGGTTTCATTGACTGAAAATCCTGTTTCTATGACTAAATGTGAAAGGTTGCAGAGCAGGTCTAGATGCAAAGCAAACCTGCTGTCCAATATGGCAGTGTCTTCAATTGCCGGCCATCAGCTCCCTCGCCCTCACCTGTGTTCCTCAAACCTGTTCCAAAGTCTGTCTGAGGAACTCAAGCAGATGTACAACCACAGCCCCATGTTGTGGTTCCCTGCTGGCTGTAGGAGGTGCTGAGCTCCCTCGCTATGTTTTTTGTCTGTTACTACCTGCCAGCATCCACAAGGGTTGGGTTTGAGATGCTGGAGGCCCATCTCATCCTTCTAGTCACTATTTATGGGCCTGTTATGGGGTTCTTTGGTGCATCTGCTGGTTATCTGCTGTTTAGGACCTGACACCTTGGCCACTGTGAGCCTTCCCCTTGGGAAGGGTTTGTAGGTCTCAGCCCGGCTGGCCCAGGCCGTGTCCAGCTCTGTAAATTAGTGCAAAAACATTAAATAAGTTCTTAGGAGATCTGCTCTGCCAGCCCAAGGTTATGAAGATGCGGCACTTCTTTTCTTGAGAAAAGTCTTGAATGAGCCAACTTGTCCTACTCGCCTTCAGCCTTCAAGAGCTGAGCTCAAACACCTCTCATGGATTGAGGTGGCCAGAAGCTCCCCTTGCTGTCTCACTTCACTTGAAATACTCTAAACCTCTTGCAACTGAAATGCTTTTTCTTGTCGTTGGTTATAGCAACAATTATCTTTAACCTCTTGTACTCCCTGGATGGTCTGGAAGGTGAATTTGTGCTGATGTTGTGGCAGAATCAGAAGGCGTCTTGTGCTTTTGTGTACACATGGTGCTCTTCCCCTTCATTGTAATAAATAACAGTTGTGTTATCTCCCTACCTAAAGAACTTGGAAATTGGCTCTCAGGGATTTTCATAGCACTTCATCAATGCTTTGAATTTAGGGAGGGGAAAGCTTCTGTAAAGTATGGTCTGAGCAGCTGGATGCTCTTTGCATCTTGGCCTTGGAGATTGCAGAAATAAACAGAAGGAAAATATGAGTTGGGAGGAGAATGTTGTTGATTTTACCCTGTTGAATGTGGCCAAGTCAGTTAAGTAATTGTTTTTTTAAAAAGTTTTGAGTAAGGGATCAACTTAGAGATCTGAAAAAGTTCCAGGCTTTGGGTCTTTGCCTTTGCAAACAAACCCTTCTGCAACATCTGCACGTGGAGAGGTCGCGGGGTGGTTTTTACATGTGATTATGTGAAATGAGGCATTAGCTGAGCCATGTCAATCCAACGTTGCCTCAATGCCATGGGCTGGAACAGCACCCCCAGGTAGTGTCAACAAGATGTAAAAATAAATAAGTGTATTTATTTTTCACCATTAAAAAATAAAACAAAACCAAACCGCTAGGATCTGCTGTAGCTGAGCAAAGTGATAGATTTCTGTTCATCTTGGTAATTCTTTTTCAAGTTAAATTACCATCTAGAACATAAAATGCTTGTTACTTGGACCGGGGCAATGCTGCCTGCACTGAGGTGGGATCTGATTAAATGCATCACTGGGTTTGGGTAAGTGGTGTTGTTTGTCCTTTATGTTGCATTTAGGTGATAATTGATCCATGGAACTGGAAATATTTGCTGCCTCCAAATGTAAACCTTTCAACAGACCCACTGAAATCAGCTGAAATAAAGCAAATTATCTCATTTTCAGACTAGATTTCCCTTTCTGAAATGCCACATTTCTCTTTGCAGACCTCAACAGATGTTGCTGCTTTTTCAGGTTTGACCCAAAGGTAGAACCAAAGGGTTAAAACAGATGAAGCATCATTACAAAGAGCAGCCACCACTCTTTATTCATTAGTTGGCTACTTATAGCTCTCCACATTAAGAGTAATGAATTCTGCTGAGCCAGAGACCTAAAATACTGGTTAAAACCTTTGACACTGTATTTGTCTCATTTGTGTAATTATCTTTATTACTTTTCTTTTTGTGGTCACTGAACAGTTTTGCTTTTCCCATTGTTGCTAAAATTATGAATTGGCTTGAAAAAGTTGTTCATCCCCTCTCCAGATCTTGGTATTAGACACTAATAACTGAAAAATCATCTCAGAATAAAAGTAGTATGTGTTTGCAAAGAACTTCCTTTCCGATGGTCACCGACGGCTTGGTGGAACCGTCCTGAGCGCAGCAAAGGGATAGAAGAAACTGTGACTTGATACTTCTTTATCTTGGGGGAACTTTTGGGTTGATTTTTATGCTCAAACAACTCACTGGATTTCTTCAGTGAAGGATTTGACATGGAAAAGAGAAGGAAAAAATCCAACTGAAGCTGGGTTGACCATCTGTGAGAGCAGCCACAAGGGGATGAAGAGGTGCTCCAGCACGGCTCCAGTGGGGATGTAGCCTCTGAGGGCAGGAGGGGAACCACCAGCCTAGCTGAAATTAAAAACTTAGGCAAAACTTAGGCAAAACTTCTCCCACTACCAAGGGAAATCTGGCCCAAATTCTTGTGAGCTGGTTGGTTTGTGTTGGAACCTGTAAGGACAACTGGGGGAATTTCCCTGCTACACCAGTTAATGCAACACCACTGCACAACTACACTCCCTCTGTGTAATGAGATTTGTGTCCCCTATAAAATGAAGCTAATAAAGAGATTTTTTGATGGAATCTGGGAGGAGATGATAATCTGTGATGCATTTGCTTTTTCTTAGATACCAACAACCCCATCCAATATGTTTTTGCTTTATTAAACCATCCAGAGCAGCATTTGTTGAAACAGCAAACTGCAATATAGGATTTTGGCCAGACTCTGCAGATCATTGTTTCATTTACAGTAAAACCCTGATTCCATTTTTTTTTCAGGAATAGACATAGTGTGTGGATTATGTGATGCTTTTGGCAGGTTTTTCAGGGCCTTTGTTTAAACTCTGCTGAAATGCTGTGCCGGGGAGTGATGTCAAGGTTGCCTGATGGATCAAGCAGACGTGGAGTCCTGTGCAAGCACTGCAAATATCCCAGGGCCTGGGCAGAAATCATAGAAAGTTGTGTAAAACTGGATGAAACCTTTTTGTTTCTGGGGAAAGAGCTTGGAAAAGCTCATTTGTGGGCTTATTAACAAAAATAATAACAAAAATATTGGAGATTATCTAGTTGACCTTAAAAGAGACTTTTTGTTTTCCATTGGAAGAGCAGGAACATTTTAATTGTGTGTGTTTACTAATATGGGAAATTATTTCCATGGATGTAGCATTGAGAAAGGAGATAAATTCTGGCTTTGCTCAGTGGAGCAGTTTTGTATTCAGTTTTTAGGTTTAGGTAACTGGCCTCAGTGCAAATAAAGGTAAATACAAGTTATCAAGTGCCCTAAATTAGTTTTGCCAGATCTCCTAGTGCACATTTGTGTTTGGAGCTGAAGTTGGCCTCTGTGGGAGATTTATGTGCTCAAGTTCTTCTTTCACTAAAAAATGGCCTTCAGCTTCCCAGAGGGATCCCGCAGGCGCTGGGGCTCGTCCTGTGATAAATGTCTTGGAAATTAATTGGGGAGGGGGTGAGGATTATGAAGCAGACACTGCTTGCTTCCAGCTTTTTCTTCTGGATCTGTTTTCCAGATGATGTTTTGTAGAATCACAGAGTGATTGAGGCTGGAAGTGATCTCCAGAGTTCATCTGGTGCAACACCCCTGCAATGAGCAGGGACATCTTCATCGGATGCAAAGTTTTGAGCCGGAACTAGAGTCAGAAAACTACAGAGAATCACAGAATATGCTGAGTTGGAAGGGATCCACAAGTACCTTTGAGTGCAACTCCAGTCCCTTCACAGACACAGGCCCTGCACAGACACCCCAACAGTCCCACCCTGTCCCTGGGAGCATTGTCCAAATGCTCCTGGAGCTGTGGCAGCCTTGGGGCTGTGCGCATTCCCTGGGGAGCCTGGGCAGTGCCCCAGCACCCTCTGGGAGAAGAACCTTTTCCCAATATCCAGCCTACATCTCCCTAACACAGCGCCAGCCATTCCCTTGCATCCTTTCTAACTCTCTGGTTATTTGAAAGAACATCTGAGGAAAAGGTTCAGCTCTTTTCCAAGAAGAGCTGATATAAATCTGAATTTATTTTGTGTTGCTCCACGCGAGGCATCTTTAGAGCGAGCACTCAGCACTGTAATCCCTTCCTCAAATATGGGAGGAGAGACAAAGCCTGATGTTTTCGTGCTCTCCGGTTGGAAATGGTTCATTTTCCTTCAGCTGCTCTAACATAATACCCCAGCATTACTGGAGGAGCAGTCTCTGCCTGCCTTGGCTCCAGCCCGGCCCTTGCTGGCTCCCTGCTCCCGCCGTTCTCCGCTGGTGTTCCCAGCTGTGGCACTGCTGGTCACCCTTCACTGGCTCATGGAGCTCGAGGCCTCCAGCCCTCTCTGGGCCCACTTGTGGCAACAAAGTCTTAAATCTCTATTTTGTCCCTGTAATTAAGATCTAAACTCCTGTGGGCCATGTTTAAGAGGGAGAGCAGGCCATGCCCTTTAGCACCAGGAAGCAAAAATCCATGAAATGTGACCTTAGAGTGAAACTCCCAGGGCACAAAGTAAAGGAAAAAGTGGTGTTCTCCTCTTTGCTACTCTGCACCAGTGGGTGTCCCTGTTTCAGTGTTTCACACTTACTGGAGGAGGAGGTGTAGGATGTGGGGAAACTGCAAGTATCTCCACATCCTTAGTCATCGGCACGTGCTGAGTTTATCTGTAGAAAGCTCCAGTGGCTTCTCCCTGGCATCAGGAGTCAGCTACCTTCACGCTGTGACCTTGAAAGGAAATTAGGATGATTTGGCGTCACCCGTGGTGTTCATCAGAGGCGATGAAGGAATCAAGATCAAGATCCACTGGGTGGTAATTGCAGTCAGAGGCCTGGGGAGATGCAGGGATTGCATTCCCATCCTTGCCAAGAGTGTTTTTGTGCAAGAAGATGATTTGATGGGATCTCTCCGGGTCAGGAGATGAAGGATGCACATCCACAGGTTCCCTCCATCCAGAGAGCAGGGGGAGAAGGAACCGGAGTGACCATGAGATGGGGACAGTGAGGAATGGCATGGGTAGTTGTTTAGATTGCTTAAAATCCCTGTGTTTGCTGACAAATCTGGGACTTGGAAGCGTTTATATTGTTGAGGAATATTTCTTTGGACTGTTTCGATTAGGAACCATCTGACACCCCTCTGCCTTGTTGCCTTGGATAATTAAAAAAAGCTGGCATGCTGACTGTGGGTTTGCAGCATCCCTGAAGTGGGATAATGGATGGTGTGAAAGTCACTTTTGTTCCAAGTTGTGCAGATGAGGGAGAGCAGCCGATGGTCCTGCAGTCGAGAGCTGCTGGAAGAGTGTCCACAGAGCCGAAAATTACAAAATCACGTATTTCGGTGAATGTAGAGGAGTAGAAACCAAATGTGAAATCTTGCTGTGGATCTCTGGATGAACCAGGAGATAATTTTTTTCCCTGCTTGATTTTGAAAGGTAAAATTGGATTGTACAAACTGGGGGCTCCTGAGTAGTGCTGAGCACTAAAGAAATGAACTTTGAAGTGTCATTTCCAATGATAGAGACCTTGCTGGCAGGTGACATCATATACGGGTGACTTGATGTATTCCAATTTCCACAGCAACAAGTTCGTGTTGCAAGAAGAATCAGTTACATAAAAATGCCCTGGATTTTATCAGGGAGACTCCCACTATAGTGGTTTTGGCAGAAGGAGACTGTTGTGCTGAAGGGCATCATTATTGCAATGGTTTGAGAGATTTCTGACCTTCCACTGGCTTCTTTGCATTTCCTCTCCATACTCATTTCTGGATGAAACCATTAAGTCAAAGTGCATACAATCATAGAATTGTTTTGGTTGGAAAAGACCTCAGATCATTGAGTCCAATTGTTAGACCACTACATTTCCCGTTTTCCATGTCAAATCATAAATGGTTTCCCTGTGATAAAAATACGGCCTGGGATAGCTTCAGGAATGTGGATTTTGGTCTCCATCAGAGATGTTGAGAGGAGGTCTGGTGTCTGCATGGAGTCCTTTGGGTAGGATAAGCAGTTTGTAGAGACTTCAGTGCAGCTTCTCTGTATCAGTCCACATCCATTAACTCTGGGCTTCAAGATTTTCACCCAGACTCATGATGTCTTTTTTGACTTGGATATTTAGCAAAGATCAGTCAATGACTCAAACTCTTCAGGTCTGTCTGATGTATTCTGGGAGAAAGGACACCTTCTGAATTCCTCCAGGGCACCTCAAAGTAAAAGGGTCTTGAAACTGATTGAAAAAGTGGCTTTTTCCCAGCAGTTGCAGGTACCACTTAATTTGTCAGCACCGTTTTCCTCTTTGCTGAAGTGTCTTGTGTTTACACAATTGATTTTTGTTCTGCAAACCTGTGAGGGCTAATTAGAGACTGTCACCTCACCAGGAACTGGGGCTTTAGGGAGTAAACATCAAGTGCCAATAGCAGAGTAAATATCAGGTGCTTTTCCAAGGGTTTCTTCCTCCTTCTAACTCCTCCCCACCC
The DNA here is from genome assembly GCA_013397915.1 of Daphoenositta chrysoptera. Classification (NCBI taxonomy): domain Eukaryota; kingdom Metazoa; phylum Chordata; class Aves; order Passeriformes; genus Daphoenositta; species Daphoenositta chrysoptera. The sequence continues at coordinate 717,120 of VZRO01007142.1, forward strand.
TGAAAAGCACAAAAAAAACCTCCTTCACTTGGATATCTCTGAAACTGATGACACTGCTTGGCTTATTCTAGAGTAATTTGTATGATTTCATCTTGACAACACTAGAAAGTTGACTTATTTTGCCAAGAAAAAGTGTGGGAGGGAGGAGTCCCACTGGGAATAAGGAAACCAATGGGAAATTGCTACAACTGGAATGCCTGAATGCAGAAAATCAGGTTCCTTTTAATACCCTGGTGTTAAGTTTCTGATGCTGGATTTATGTGCTGAGTTGGTTCCTCCCAATGGCATGTTTTTACCCATTTAACTTAACTCTGCAAGGGCTGGCAAAAGTGATTTAATTTTTTTTAAATTTAATTTTGAAATTTGAATGTGTTTATACTGATTTTTTTTTAAGTTTAAATGTTGGCATTTTTTTAAACTGGATTTAAAATAAAAAAAGATTCCTAGAATAATCATTAACATCAGTACTTTTGTTTTAGGTGAAAGAAGAGATGCTGTTTGAGGCCCTGGTGACCAGAAAGACAGTGACAGTGGGAGAGAAGCTGATCCTACCATACAAATTGGCAGAGGTCAGTATATGATGTTTGTTATTAAAAGGCAGCTCTTGGAATGGTTTTCAGTACTTTGAGATGCACACTCAGAGTTTCTTTCCATTTTTATTTATTTATATCAAAATAATGTAGGAGCAGCTAATGGGTGTCCTAATCTAGGAAATTATTGACTTTTCTTCTATGCCATTTGTGGAAGGCAGGTTTGTATTTTATTCTGATGGTTTGTAAGTGCTTTAATGACTTGTGGTTGTGTGAGAGCTGTCCAAAGCAGAGCTGTGCATTGCTGAGTGTGTGTGTGGTACAGGCCTTCATCTCCAGACGTCATTCCTTAAGCTGGAGCACTGATTCATCCACAGCACAGTGCTGACCCAAGACTCCAGGAAATTTTTACTGGCTTCTTGAGTGCCTGTGTTAGTGGTGGTTCTTGTGTGGCAGGAGCTGCAGATCTCCATAGGAGATTCCCATTAGCTTTTCCTCAAACCCCTCACAACCTTGGCCCTTGTGTGATGCTTTGGAGCAGCCACAATGCCATCAGCTGCCCTCAGACTCCGGTGTAGTTATATGGGATCTAAATGTGATTTTCAGGAATTCTGAATTTTAGTCTGTGGCTGGTAAAGAGAAACAGTTCTTTTCCTCTTACATTCTTCAAATAAGTTTTGTTAACGTAAGTTTTGTTTTGCTGAACTACTTGGTTTGGCTGTTTCTGCCTCCAATATTCTCATATCCCTCAGCTTAGGAACACTGAGTATCACACCATGCTTGGTACCTCCATTCCCTCTTGTTACAGGGTTGTGTGAGAATTTACAGCACCTTGAGCAGCATCTCAAGAGCAGCCTGTTGTATCACAAGTAATAAACACATTGTGTTGTCACTGGGGTCAGCTGGAGATATTTTGGTATTTTTGACTCCTTTTTCCAGGGGGGAAGAAAAAAGTGTCTTTTCTCCCACTCTGAGGGTGTGTTTAAGCTCAGAAACTGTTACTGAGCTTTCATCTTTAGAAGTGAAGTGTTGTCTTTGTGCAAAGGTGGAATGTCCCCTAACAAAGGGCACATGAGGGCTCTCACTGGGTCTTTGTGATGGACATTTAATCAGTGTGGTGTCTGTACTTTTTTCCTGCATCTTGGGCACAGACTTAAAGAAAATAGCTAGAAAAGTTTAGAACTGAGCTACAGCCACCCTTCTGCTGGAGGGTCCTTAGAATCATGGTATCATAGAGTGGTCTTGGTTGGAAGGAACCCTAAAGATGATCTTGTTCCAAGCTCCTGCTGTGGGCGGGGACACCTGCCACTGGACCAGGTTGCTCCAAGCCCCATCCAACCTGGCCTTGGACACTTTCAGGGATGGGGCAGCCACAGCTTCTCTGGGCAACCTGTGCCAGGGCCTCACCACCCTCCCAGCCAACAATTTCTTCCCAATAACCCATCTAATCCTACTCTCTCTCAGTTTGAAGCCATTCCCTCGTGTTCTGTCCCTCCATCCCTTGTCCCAAATCCCTCTCCAGCTCCCTTGGAGCCTCTTTAGGTACTGGAACCTTCTCTTCTCCAGGCTGAACAATCCCAGTTCTCTCAGTCTTTCCTCTCACAAGAGCTGCACCATTCCTCTGATCACCCTGGTGCCTCCTCTGGACTCATTCCAGCAGCCCCAGGTCCTTCTTGTGCTGGGCCCCAGGGCTGGGGCAGCTCTGCAGGTGGGGTCTCACCTGAGTGGGGCAGAGGGGCACAATCCCCTCCTGGACCTGCTGCCCAACACTTGTAGTGTACTGATGCAGCTGGGAACAGTCTTACCTTGATGCTCTTTCTGTTGAGATGGAAGAAACCTCTTTAGACCCAGAGTGGCTCAGCATGAGTTTCTCAAGTGCTTTCCAAAATGTTTTTGGTGCTATGCTTGGTCCCAAATCTCAGGTGTCCCCTTAGAAAGGTTTGTCACCAGTAGAAGAAAGGAAAGATCAGGGTGTGGTGGCTGTGGGGGAAGACAAAGGAGCACAAGGCTCCTTTGGGAATGGTTGATGTGATCTCTGTGACAAAATCATTTTGGAAGAAGCCATGAACTGTGTTAAGATGAGCACCTCCCATGCTTTTGTTCACCTCCTTACATCATCAGCATCCTGACCACCAAATTTTATCCATCAGTGACCTTGCTCTAGGAGCAGGTTCACTGCCCACAGAGCAGAATTTGAGATGCTCCAACTAGAATCTCCCCTTGGTGAGAGGCCTTCTCCTGGTCTTCCTCTGGCTCAGGGAGTAGGACGAGTGATTTAAATTCAGATCTGTCTGAATCAGGAAGGAAGAGTGGGATTCATTTGACATTTTGGGACTTCACAAAGAGTATTGATGTCTGATAATCCCCACTCATGACTCACTGGACTCTTGGGAACCAACGGGCTGGTTATTCCTGTGTATTTAACAAAGGAGCATTATAGCTGGCTCCAGCTGATGGAGCCATTGAGGGTTTGAGGATTTGGAGACATGGCTCTCCAACCACGACCTCTGTAGCTCACGGGCAGCTGCCTTTCATGATGGATACAGCAGCTACTTTATTCTTCAGATGCCTCAGCGTTTTTTCATAGCTTGGTACACTGAAAGTTTCAGTGGAGTTTGTCTGGAAAAGACTCTGTTCCAATGGCTCTCAAAAAAAGGATTGGATAATGTCATTTTGGCATGTCCTTGCTTCTCTACACCATCAAGAAGAACAGGTTGGATCTACCAATCTTCAGGTTACAAGAGAGGTGGTAGATGTTACATCCCTGGAAATGCCCAAGGCCATCTTGGATGGGGCTTGGAGCAACCTGGTCTAGTGGAAGGTGTCCCTGCCCATGGCAGGGGATGGATCGAGATGGTCGAGATCGCTTTAAGGTCCCTTCCAGCCCAAACCAGTCTAGGATTCCACGAAAAAAGCTTTGAGATCTTAAGTTTGGGATAGGTTTTGAGCTCTGATGAGGTTCCCACGTGCATATGCTCCATTCTGCAATGTTTCATTTTCTGTGCTTGGCATAGGGGCCGATGTTTGCTGATCCCTTTCATCAATGTTGGAGTATGTGGAGATGACAACTCCACGCAGAAATGCTTTTCATGGAAAGTGAGTGTGATCATTCCATGATCTCAGCCTGGCTTCTGTGAGATCTGTCTCCTCAGGGTCCTGCTGTGACAACTGTCACCTCCCTTAATAGTCTTGAATGGGCAGAGTTGGCTCTTTGGTGTTTTGGAGGCATCAGGGCTGAGATTGGTGATTGATTGCCCAAGCCAAGCCTTTTCTCTTCCCCTTTCCCAAGCTGCAGCCCCGAAGCGCATGGAGAGGCCACCTTTGTTGGATTTGCAGTGAGGTCACATTCCTGGCTGTCTGCGCGCTCCTGCCTTCTTGTGTGCTGATTGGAAACACAGTCCTGTGGTTTAGGGCTTTTTTTAAGAAACAGTGGTTTGAACGCTTGGCAACTTGCTTGAAACATTCTCCTTCAGTTGTGAATTGATACCAGACTGACTCTTCCTGGTTCTGTTCATCCTTGCTGTAAATTGGGTAAACTACTACTTTATTCTGGCATGTTTTGGGTAGAAGGTACTGCAAAGTGGGGACAACTTGTGGATGGACATCACAGATGGCTTTGAGTTAGGAGGGACCTTAAAGCTCATCTCATTCCACTCCCTGCCATGGGCACTGACACCCTCCACCAGCCCAGGTTGCTCCAAGCCCTGTCCAGTCTGGCCTTGGACACTTCCAGGGATGGGACAGCCACAGCTGCTCTGGGCAAGTGGACTGTGCCAGGGCCTCTCCAGCCTCACAGGAAAGTATGTCTTCCCAATATCCCACCTATCCCTGCCCTCTGGCAGTGGGAAGCTGTTCCCTGTGTCCTGTCCCTCCATCCCTTGTCCCAAGTCCCTCTCCAACTCTCCTGGAGCCCCTTTAGGCCCTGGAAGGGGCTCTGAGCTCTCCCTGGATCCTTCTCTTTTCCCAGCAGCTGGAAGCCTGCAGTGTTGAAGGAGAAGCTGCAACTGGCAACCACCTCCTCCCTGTTCATTCATAATGTACTTCCTGTCTTACGACTTCTCTTGATGGCTTTGCCCCAGGAGCTGAGTTGGGCGTTTCCCTCAGGAATAATGTGTCATTTTAAAGTTAGGCAGAAATATTGACTTTGTCAACTGTGTGTTTCTTTTAATAAAGTCAAGACTTTTTGATTCTTGTCCACAAATAATTATTCTGCTGGATGATCTTGGAGGATCCAAGGACTGGATTCCAGTGCCTAAAGGGGGCCTACAAGAAGGCTTCAGAGTGACTTTTTACAAGGGCCTGGAGTAACAGGACACAGGGAAATGGCTTCAAACTGCCCAAGGGCAGGGTTAGATGGGATATTGGGAAGGAGTTCCTGGCAGTGAGGGTGGGGAGGCCCTGGCACAGGTTGGCCAGAGAAGCTGTGGCTGCTGTGTCCCTAGAAGTGTCTAAGGCCAGGTTGGACAGGGTTTGGAGCACCCTGGGATAGTGGAAGGTGTCCCTGCCCATGGCAGGAGGTTGAATGGGATGGGCTTTAAGATCCCTCCCTACTCAAACCAGTCTGTGAATCTTTGATCTAAATCAGCTAATAGGTTAAATGTAACACTGAAGTCCAGTGAGGAGGTAGGGTTCCAGCAATTAAAATTGGTGCTTCCTGTGTGCCAGCAGTTGCTGGTGTTGTTGTCTTCAGCTGAGCAAGTTCTTCCCCGAACAGAGGAGATTTCATTTTACTTTATTTTACCCAGGAGCGTTCAAGGTGTGTGGCAGCAGCACCTGCTCGAGCGGGGCCATAGGTAGGAGCAAATAAATAGTTGTGAACCCAACTCCAGGGTGGGATCTGCTGATTCTAGTTGTGTAATCAGTGCCTGTCCTTGGGATGTTACCGGGATTATGGGATGAGCGTGTGGTTCTTTAGGAAGGCCCTACAAAGCATACTGTGCCATCAGCTTTTCTCATCGTTCAGTAACTCTTGGTTTATTGTTAAGAGGTTGTGTCTGACCACAGTATTAACATTCGAGTACATCCCTGTGTCGCTGGAGCTACAGCTGTTTCTGAAACTAAGGAGAGGGCAGTCAAGGAGAGATCTGGTTTTGCAGGGAAAAATCAACACTGCTTTGTTTTGCCTCTCGTGGCTGTGGCACCAATGGCAAACATGGGCTTGATTTGAGACCCTGCAGGGTAGCTGCCATCCTCTCTGGCTGCACCTCCAACGCCTGTGGAAATCAGTGACACCAGATCCATAAATAATGCTTATATTCATCTCTGGCAGCTGCCTCTTATCTCCTGAGCCACACTGGCTCATCTGCCATGAAGCTGCCTCCTGGAACCATCCATTTTTCCTTTTATAGCACTGGATGGCGTTTTAATGCAGTGTTTGAAATGACTGCAGTTTGAGCGAGCACAAAGGTTTAGAAGCTTTAGGCCACAGATAAACTTAGGAAAAAGGCTGGACTTGTGTGCTGAGGTCTTGGGCTGCTGTCCAAAACAGCTGCCAAAGACTTTATCAGGAGCGAGATGGTGCATTAATGGAGCCAGCAGCACTTCATGGGTTTCTGGAGAAATCACAGGGCAGTGTTTGGTAACAGCAAGCTGCAGAATTCCACTTCATTTAGCAATGGGAAGGACCCTTGGAAAAGGCTATGGGAGCAATAGAGCCATCAGTGGTGGTAGGGGTGACTGGACTATTTTGATTCAGATCTGTCTTGAACATTGGGCATCTCTGCAGCCACAGCCATCTTCTCCTTGATAAGGTAAAATGCAGCAGGCATGTAGCTGAAATATGGAAAAATGGGATTTTAATGGCAGCAAAGTAACATGCTCTGGGTTGCTGTTGTCCAGATTCTGGGGTTCTTTTTCATATATTATTGTGTGCATTTTTGCAGTTATACTGAGGCAGGAAAGTTTCACAAGCCACAGTTCAGGTACCTGAAGTACCTGCTTGTCTGTTTTTTACCAGTCTCTGCATTTTTATCCTGTTCTTCATCCAATGAGGAAAAACTCATTATCAAAGTAAATACATCTTAGTTACTGACCCCTCCTTTACATTACTCCAGAAAAAAAATCCATGCTGTTTTCAATTCATTTAACTTGGTTGGTATTTCTTAAGCAAGTGACTTCACTAATAGACATTATTTTAACAGATCGTTATAATTTTAAGCCATTTGTGATCAAGGACATTTTACCCTAAAGGTTAGAAAATGAATTAATTCACACTTCTGGGAGAAATCTCGTGAAATTGTGCAGCAGAAGGGAAATAAAAGATGTGAGACGAGTTCTTGGGCAACAACTGACCTGATTCTTGCCTTTCTTTAGTTCTGGAGAGCTGTTGGGAGCTGGTTGGTTGGTGTGATGGGTGTCACTATAAACATGCCCTGTATTTAACTGGTTATGTGTTCAGAATTGTAAGTGGAAAATGAGTGTCTGAAAACTCAGAGGAACTGAAAGGGGACTGAGTTGTACCTCTGGCAAGGCAGTGCAAGCAGGTGTTGGGGAGCAGATCTTGGGCCAGCAGCCCTGAACTGCCCCCCATAATCTGGGCAGCAGGGAGAGGGGGGGATTCTGCCCCCCTGCCCTGCTCAGGTGAGACCTCCCCCACAGAGCTGCCTCCAACCCTGGGGTCCCCAACATCAGAAGGATGTGGACCTGCCGGAGAGAGTCAAGAGGAGGCCATGGAGCTGCTCCAGGGCTGGAGCCCCTCTGCTCTGGAGCCAGGCTGGGAGAGCTGGGGGGGCTCACCTGGAGAAGAGGATCCAGGGAGAGCTCAGAGCCCCTTCCAGGGCCTAAAGGGGCTCCGGGAGATCTGGAGAGGGACTGGGGACAAGGCACGAAGGGACAGGACACAGGGAATGGCTTCCCACTGCCAGAGGGCAGGGATAGATGAGATATTGGGAAGGAATTCTTGTCTGTGAGGGTGGGGAGGCCCTGGCACAGGGTGCCCAGAGCAGCTGTGGCTGCCCCTGGATCCCTGGCAGTGTCCCAGGCCAGGCTGGATGGGGCTTGGAGCAACCCGGGCTAGTGGAAGGTGTCCCTGCCCATGGCAGGGAGAGGAACTGGATGACCTGGAAGGTCCCTTCCAAGACAAACCTGTCTGGCATTGCATGCATGTCTTTGTTCAATGGCTCTTTAGCAGCTAGGTGCTCCGTGCTGTTGTTGTTATGTGGGCATGGAAGGTCACCATGGAACTGTTCTGTGACTGTGTTTAGAGCACCCAAATTACAATTAAATCTGTGAAATGCTTTTTATTCTGCATAAATAGGTGCAGCTGTAATTCCATGTGAAACCATCTCATGATTAGTTAGAAAAGCAGTGATGCAATTCAGGTCGGATTTACAAACCAAAATATTCAGTCTCCTGGCAATCTGAGATGTGCAGGGGGTGACAATCATTGAACCCTGTGTTTTGGGTGACAGCAAAGCAGGAGAGGAAAGTCCAGGTCCTCTGGCAGCATTTGCTGAGGGCTCCACAGCTTTGCTTTCCTTGTTCTTTCATCTTCTCACATTCGTTGTCCCTGGGTCTGTGCTGGCTCAGGGGAGCCAGAGAGACTTCTTGGAGTGGGAGAAGAGTTGCATTTGTGTCCTTTGGGAGAAGGGGAGAGGGGAAAACTTTTGCCCGGGAGTAGTGGAGCAGGCACATCTTTTTCTTCTGGTGCCACAAAACCATTAGATTTTATTTTTTCATGTCACCAAGTGTCACTTTACCTGGACCTTCTTTACCTGGGATGAATTTTTGCTGAGGAATACAAGACCATCAAAGGATGTTTTTTGGGATGATAAACTCTGCTGTGTTAGGGACTTTAAATCGGGGAGAACGTTTCATTTTCAGCACAAACACCTAATTTTCAGCCCAGTAACAGTTATTTGGCAGAGACACAAGGTAAAGAAGCCTTGTGGAGTGGACTGTAATGAGAGGAAAAAAGTATTTCATTACAGCAAAGAACTGAGTGATGTTTCATTCTCTACATCCTTGTAGGGGGACTGGCTGATGCCTTTTTCAGCCCATTATAAAGGAGAAGGAACGGAGTTCCAGGGCCAAATGGCAGAGCATTACCTAAGATGTTAAAAAAAAACCAATAAAGGAGAAGATCATAGTTGCAATTAATCACAAGCCTGAAAATATTCAAGGAGAAAAAATGGGAAGGAGACAAAATAATTAATAGCATGAAGAAATTAAAATTCTTGGTCCTGATGTACGAGGACAGGGACACTTAACGGAATAGAAAGCAGCAGAACTGCTGGAAGCACCTACTTATTCCAAAGCCCATTAGCTGAGCAGACTCGTTGTCACCTGGGGTTATTAACGTGAGGAGCTCAGCAGGAGCCCTTTGAAGAGCTGCTACATCGATGAGTGGATTCAGAATTCACAGAAAAATATTAATGGAATAAAACTGAAACCCCACAAAGCTTTTAAGAGCCAAGCAAGTGTCTTTGCTTCAGGACATGAGAGCAACCTGGGAGGGTAGAACTTCAAAAGAAACTTTTTCATGGAATGAGGTTTCTCACTCTTTCCTTGGAAATGCAAGGAACATCTGTGCCTGGTGACAGAGTAGGGCTTAGGAAAGCAGTGGTTTTATCAGATTGGTGAATTCCTTCATGGGGTGCAGCATCCTTTCTTGTCTACAAAGACTGAGTTCATCAACACTGGGGGTTTTTAACCTGTTTTCATGATGTTTTCGCATTATGATGTGATTCTGTGCCCTCCCATTCTCGCAGAGTGGTGAGGGGGGCTGGTCTGAGATCTGGCTGAACAGTTTGTGTCTGTGACTATCTTCGCAACCTGCTGACCTTCTTAGAATCCCAGAACAGTTTGGGTTGGAAGGGACCTGAAAGATCATCTTTAAAGGCACATGTTCTGGGCAGGGCCAGGAGTTGGACCTTGATATCCTTGCAGGTCTCTTCCAACTCAGGATATTCCATGATTCTCTGTTCTCATCCCACCCCATGTGCAGGGACACCTTCCGCTATCCCAGGCTGCTCCAAGTCCCCTCCAACCTGGCCTTGAACACTGCCAGGGATGGGGCAGTTGCATCCTCACGTGCAAAAGCTGCTGCAGTCACTCTTCTGCTCTGTGTCACCATGGAAATTCCTGTGTATTAACTGTGTTCCTTCTATTTATTTGGCACTGATATCTGGAAAAACAAGGAAGACATTGGGATTCCAAGATTCCTGAACAAAGTCTAAAATCAGGACTTCAGGAAGGGAAATGCTGACTTTCCACAGACTGCTCTGACTATAATCCACTCTAGCTGCCCTTTCTGTCATCAAATCCATTCTCAGCTCTTTAAAGGATTCTTTTAATTACATCTGATTACTCAAAAGGTGCTTTAATTTCACAGAGTTCTTTTAGTTACTTAAATTTCTACTAAAGTAATGGGAAAAGTTTTCAAGGAATGCCAACAAACCATTCCTGGGTTAGTAAGCCAGCTCTTCCCACATGGGATATCATTTTGGTACAGTTGCTTGGAATATGGGATTTTGGTGTGTGAGCCCACTCTGAATAAATTCAGGTTGATTTTTTCCTCAGCCCGGAGCTGTTGGTCAGCAGCTGAAGGAGGAGGAGGTGTAGAAGCACTGTGGCTGGACAGGGTCTGTCTGTTGCACAGACTTTGTCTCTACTGTGGTAACAGCTGATGTGTGGTGAGAAATAGCTTCTCTTTGGGGAACCTTGCTAAAAAACAAAGGTAAAAATAACCTGGAATGATGACGATGGTGCACTGGCAGAATGAGTTTGTCTACACTTGCCCTCTGCTTGGGAAGGACCAATCAAAAGGCAGGATTTGTCTTTTAAAGGCTCGAGGACTGGTTTTGGTGATGGGTTGGACTCCTTGGTGAGGATCCTGGTACACTGTGCCTGTAAATGCTGAGCAAATTTCCCTAAATGTGGCCTCCTCACATCAGGTCACACAACTTCTTGTGCCACCAAGTAATTTGTTAATTGTTTTTTGCACTGGTTTCTCTGTGAAAACACAGGTGGAATGGGAGCTCAGTTCATGCCGTTGGCAGAACAGACTCTGGATGCACGAAGGTGGAGGAAAACACATTTTGTCATCACTGGACCCTTCAAACTTGGCTGCCTGGTGGCTCCATTCTCCTGTAGCTCTGTGATGGGCTCAGGATGGCTCTGTGAGCACCTTTCCCTAAGGGATGTTCCGTGTGTCTCTTTTCATCGTCTCCTCCACAGGAGAAGCGAGAGTTGCAGCCTTGTTTTCTGGAAGGGTTTAATTTCAGGAAGAGAGAGTGGTTTTACCTTTTTTTTGGTTTTGAATTGTTACAGATGACATTTTGTAACCACACCACCCAAATCCAAAGGCTCTGAGTGAAATCTTTTTAGGAAGATGATGCTTGCAACCGCCTGACTCCGCAGTCGGGACCTGGAGAAAATCTCTTAACAAGACTTGTGTTGGTTTCCTTTGCTCCTGACTGTACTTGGGGGCTGTTTCTGAAAAGCGTAACCACAGCGTGTTCCAGTCATCAGCTGCAAAGTGACAATTTCAGAGACAGGACTTGAAATCATCTCTAAAAATAAGCAGCAGGCAGGCTCTGGCTTGGGATGGGGATGGGAATGGGAATGGGAAAGACGGGTCTCCCGTCTTTCCCAAACCTGCCTGCCACCAATGGGGACATGATAGCTGGGTCTTCAACACACCCACAGAAGATGTTCTTACTGTTCTTATTTGAGGTTTTCCACTTCATTTTCCATGTTTGCATCCATCTAATGACAGGAAGGATGAGTAAGGAGAGGGCAGTTGCAGGAACACTGATGCTTCCTGTGTTACTCCTCAGAAATCACATTAGCGCAGGAACAACACGAACCATTTCAGTGGGAATGTATGGGAGATAGTGTGAGGATCATGAAATCACAGGATGGTGTGGTTGAAAGGGACCTTAAGGATCATCTAATTTCACCCCCTGCCATGGACACAGACACCTTCCACTAGCCCAGGGTGCTCCAAGCCCCATCCAACCTGGACTTGGGCACTTCCAGGGATCCAGGGGCAGCCACAGCTGCTCTGGGCATCCTGTGCCAGGGCCTCCCCACCCTCACAGACAAGAATTCCTCCCCAATGTCCCATCTATCCCTGCTCTCTGGCAGTGGGAAGCCATTCCCTGTGTCCTGTCCCTCCATCCCTTGTCCCTAGTCCCTCTCCAGCTCTCCTGGAGCCCCTTTAGGCCCTGGAAGGGGCTCTGAGCTCTCCCTGGAGCCTTCTCTTCTCCAGGTGAGCACCCCTAGCTCTCCCAGCCTGGCTCCAGAGCAGAGGGGCTCCAGCCCTTGGAGCATCTCTGTGGCCTCCTCTGGGCTCTCTCCAGCAGCTCCACATCCTTCTGGTGTTGGGGATCCCAGGGCTGGAGGCAGTTCTGCAGGTGGGGTCTCACCTGAGTGGGGCAGAGGGGCAGAATCCCCCCTTCCCCTGCTGCCCATGCTGTGGGTTCAGCCCAGGGCAGGCGTAGTTTGGGGCTCCCAGAGCACACGGACAGCTCACATTGAGCTTTTCATGACTCAAAATTGATCTCCCACCACATTCAGCCCATGGAGTGGGTCCTGAGTCACCCACGTGTGTGTGGGGAATTGTGATTTCCCGCTGTTCCACTCCCTTCCCAGCTGTGACCCAGCGTGTCTGGTTTCCATCCGCATCCGTGTCCTGCGGCTGGGATGGATCGAGCAGCCTTTGGGGTTCCCCCTTGGCTCACAGGACATGGGCTGAGACAAGCAGGATTAGGGGTTTTTTTAAAACAGAGGCTTAACGCCCAGAGGAAAGTACTCTTGCAGTATATCAGACTCAAGCTTAATCCCTGACTTGGCATCTTGGAGTGTTATATCATGCTCGGGCTGGAGAAGTATGATGTCATTTTCCACACTCATATTTTATCTGAACATCTTATTAAAATCCTGTCATTCTGTGTGCCTTCCCTAAGAGAACTCGGATCCTCAATGCACCACACTGGCTTCAGCCTGCAAGAAAGGTTTTTAAAATTATTTTTATGTACAACTAAGGAGGAGGAAAAATATCTTGAAAGGCATCATTGAAAGAAAAGGAGTGAAAAATGCTTTTTTTCATTTTTGATTACAACAAAATGGTTTACAAAAAATGAGGAAAAGCTGGCTTAAAAGTAGTATCAATATTCCTGTTAAGGCTCATTTTTATGCTTTAATTCTATAAATGTACCTGCAAAGTAAATACTTCAAAAAACAACAACAAAGCACGGAAACCTTGCACTATTGCTGGCTCCCACCCTCCCGGCTGGCTGCCACATCCTGGCAGAAACCTTCCACTATCACTCTGGAGCTGGGAGGCAGTGGGGTGTCCTGCCAGTGGATTTTATCCAAGAGATGCAAGTGTCAATGATGTTTTCCAGAACTTATGGGTGGATTTTCCAATGAGGAAAAAATAGCCTGTAATGTCATTCCCATACAATGCTGTGTCATGCCCCAACATAACGCTCAAACACAAAGGCACTTCACAACTTTGTCCCTAAATCAGGTTTGAAGTTCTCACATTCAGAGAGGGGGTTTAGGTATTAGTTTCAAATTTTATGTAACACCTTTTTTCTAATTCTTCTTTTTCCCTCCTCTTGTACCAGTTTCCCAGTACCTTCCCTGACCACCTTGGGCCAATGGGTACCTTCACAATCACCCTCCTTGGACAAAGGTCCTTCTCCAGCCTGCCGGTCTGTATTAGTCAGAGGCATTTTAAGGGGATCTCCCAACCCACACTAACACCCCTCCCAAGAATCCCAAATGGTACAAGTCAATTTGATACGTTTATCCAGAGAGACAATTTTCCAGTGTCTCTAATCCCAAAGGGATTTAGTCCTTGTCTGATTCCAGCAACTGAGAGGTTTCTGTCTGTTTTCTTCAAACCCAGAAATGTTCTCCCAGTTTCGGTGACAAGCCATAGATGCTCCAGCAGGTTTTGTGTGTGGTGCTGCTCTCCTTCCTCACCATCCTCCTCGCTTTCTGCTCTTTGCCTAATTTAGCTCTCACAGCTACATCTCTCCCTTCGTCACTACTCCGTCTTGGAACAGGAATGTGAGACCCAACAAACCACCCTCAGCAGTTCTCTCCCTACAACTACAAACCCAAGCTGCAGCCACTTTCTGTGTGGGTTTTGTCAGCCCTCGTGGAGCACTAACAGTGTCAGAGATAAAAACTGGATTTTTATAGTATTTTAGTACATGTGGTTGCTACTCCTCTGACATGAGCACTCTGAATAGTATCTGGCACCCCTAAGCCCTATTCAAATAAAAATGTATTTTCAGTTTGCTTTTTTTAATTGCTTCATTAGTGATTGCTGTAGATCATCATCTCTGAGATGCCCACGTGGTCTGTTTTCAATTGTCTGCACATTCAAGGCTCACAAAGAACAGGGGCTTGGCTTCTGTTCCTAGTCATTAGATCCCTTTAGGTGATCCAAATCAATTGTATTAGGAGAGCTTGAATCCCTCCTGCTTTTGCTTGTTCTAATCTTGGATAAATCCTATCCCTCTTCACCGTGGCCAAGCATTGTTAATATGTGTATTTTTTTTAAAGCAAGCATAATTTTTGGATATATTTTTTCGAGTAGAAACTGATTTATTTAGTAATTTACTCTCACGCAGCATGATTTTGTTGAATATGTATTTTGAAGCAAATAAGAAAACAAGTATACTCTTTTCCTGATTTTTCCCCTACTTGGAAATTAAATACATCATTTAAACCCACAGAAGTGATTGAAGGAGGGAGATTTTCATCTGAAAATCTTAGGTAAATACCATGGGCAAAATTCAGTAGGTGTTAACATATGGTTTTTTCCTCTGAGTCGTATTGGAATGAGACATTTGTGTTACAGTAAGTACAAATGTAAATATGAAGCCAAATTTCACTTTGGGGAATAAATGGGGGGAAAATGGGAATGGCTGATAAGGATTTCAAATCAGACATCAAATGATAATGAAAATCAAATCCTGTGTATGATAATAACTCACTAAATCATCTCTGTGGTAGGATATCAACAGGTTCCTGGAATTTACTGCCAAATTCCTGTGAGCAGAAACACCGATTGATTAATCAGAGAATGTGCTGAAAATTTATTCCACATATTAAAAGACAAGCAAACAAATAAAGCTCCTGCAGAGCCACTAAAAACACATATCCAAATTTGATTTTTGGAGGGATTTCCTGAAGAGGAAGAATTCTACTGCTGCTTTTTTTTTTTCTGAACATTTCATTGGAAGTACCTTTCATCCTTGTATAGAAATTATAGGAAGCCCATCGAAGGCCCCAAGGGAAAAGGGGATATTTCCTCTCTTCCTGTTTTCAGATCTGATTTCCTGAAGAGAAGAAGAATCTCTGTTTCTTCTCTCCACCAGAAGAAAATGTATTTTGTGTTGCCCAACTTTACTTAAATAATTGAACTCCTGTTCTTTATGTTATACACCAAATCCTGCAAACTTCACGCCTGGAAAGAAACATTTCTTATCACCTTGGGATTACCATAATTGTTCAATATTTGTTGATAAGAGTCTGAAAGGGGAATGTGTTGCTTGTTTTACTCCTGGAGGGCAGGAAACAGTCGCACACATGTCCTCATGTTCCGGAAGAGCTGGGGCATCACCAGGAGAGAAAGAATCCATAGGTAATTCTTATGGCTGTATCGACATCACTCCTGTTTTAACAAATGAATTTTTGGAGCTCTTGCAGGTTCTTGGGAAAATTACAAGGAGGGTTGCTTGGAAAGCCAGATTTTTTGGGATGGGTGGGAGTTCTGCATTTGTAGGGAATGCTGGCGCTGGCAACAGGTTTAACCAGTGTGAACAAATAACATTGGTAATGTCCATCATGGGATACACAGACACAGTCTCCTGGGAAAATGCTGGAAAACTGGAGGAAAAAACAACCATTGACCAGCAACACAACAAGTCTTGTGGACTGAACAGCAAAGCACCAGGTTGCCTTTGGGGCTAACAAGTCAGGCTGCCTTCTAACAAGTCTTCTCTTCTAGGTCCAAGGACTTTTCCAGAGTCGTGCTTGAAAAATGGCATTTAAATATCGTCTTTTCAAGTTCTCATAGCTTGTAGAAAATCTGGAGTGGGTGCACTGACCTTGACCCCACGTCTGTGATGTCCCCAATGAAAAACAGGGATTTAACAGTGTTATGTTGACAGAATTGTTGAAGGTGCAATAATGTTGTGTTGACCAACTGAGTCTGTCAGCACATCTTTATGGATGCTCCCTAGATTTGCATAATGCTGAGAGATGGGATAAGGGTTGTCACAGTTAATAAACTCCAAGGCTGTTTAATCCTTATTAGGGCTTTAAGTTGATTCGGTGCTCACACTCACTTTCCAGTTGTACTTAAATCTACTTCTCATTAACTGAGTCTGTGCTCAGGGACTGGGGTCTGAACCCCAGCTCTGAACACTGCACCCTTCCTAAGGTGCATTTGTCATAGTAATGACCCAAAATAGACTGTGATGTCCAGTGTGTGTGTGTACAAAGGGCATCTTTTTCTATGAAAAATGGTTTTGGGGTTTTCTGTCTTTCTTTTCTAGAGAGCAGCGTGTGGTGCCAGCTGTGCTCCAGAGGTTCCAGTGATGGAGTGAGGCTCAGAAACCCTCCTGGGCAAACTCAGATCTATAAATGGCTGTGCAAATGTAATATTAACTTGGGTTTTGATGGTCATAAGAGCTACCCAAACCCAAGTATCTATCCCCCACCTTTCTCCTCTGTCCTTGGTCAGTCTATGCTGTCCTCCACATTAGTTATGAGGGAAGATGGACAAACCTCTCAATGAGCTGAGATGTTCGAAGTCTTTAGAGACCTGTAGCTGTCTCATAAATACCACTTTGGAATGATTCTTACTCAAAATTGCTCAGTGTGCCAATACCCTGCTCTTCCTAAGTGATGCAAAAGTGATGAGCTTTGCTCTGTTTTGGTCTTTTAATTTTCTGAGTGTCCATGTCAAGTGCCCTGAACAGAAACAGTTCTTCATTTTAGACTGGCTCTTTTGAAACAGAATGTTAGGGGAAGTATTTATTGGCTGCAAGAACCCTTCATCCCATGGATTTGTTTGGGTCAAAAATGCTTAAAGCTGAACACCAGGTGCCAGTTGCTGTTCCAGATACGCTCCATGGTTGGGTTGCTTTGATGAAGTCATTGAGGAGAGGCTCTGTCTCTTGTATTTCAGTCCCACTGTGGATCTCACTGTGGTTACTGGGATCCACACTCCAGAAAATGTTCCTCTTGGCTAAGGAAGGGTGTGACTAAAACCATGGGGCTTCCAGCAGCATCTTGATGGCTTTTTCCTCAGAGAATATCCTGAGTTGAAGGAGGCCCACAAGGATCATCAAGTCCAACTCAGCAGGATCTCTTTGCCTTCTGCTCCCTGGGATATCCAGTCGCTGGGATATTGCTGCAATTTTTGCTCTTTGCTTTTCAAAGCCTTTCAGCACTTGCTTCCACCCATCCTCTGTTCTCCAGGTTTTGTTTATTCTCCTTAGTCTGAAAAATATTTGAGGTTTTGTTGTTAGAATTGAGCTATTGGTGCTCTTGGTCGTATGTTAGGTTAGTCAGGAATAAAAACATTGAATCCAATAAGGAGCATGAGGGGAACTTCCAGCAAAATCATGTGAAAATGTCTGTAAAAGGTTAGCTAAACATCTTGGAATCACGGAATCAATTAGGTTGGAAAAGACCTCTAAGATCATCAAGTCCAACCGTTCCCCAGCACTGCCAAGGCCACCACTGACCCCTGTCCCCAAGTGCCACATCCAAACAGCTGTTAAATCCCTCCAGGGATGGAGACTTCACCATTTCCCTAAGCATCCTGAGCCAGTGCTTGACCAACTTTTCCATGAAGAACTTTTCCCTAATATCCAACCTGAGCCTCCCCTGACACAGACTGAGGCCATTCCTTCTTGTCCTGTCGCTGTTCCCTGGGAGCAGAGCCTGACCCTGCCCCAGCTGCCCCCCCCGTCAGGGAGTTGTGCAGAGCCACAAGGTCCCCCCTGAGCCTCCTTTTCTCCAGGCTGAGCCTCCCCAGCTCCCTCAGCCACTCCTGGTGCTCCAGCCCCTTCCCCAGCTCAGTTCCTTTCTCTGGACACGGTCCAGCCCCTTAATGTCTTTCTTGTAGTTTTTGATGTATAGGCTTGGTGGGGATTTTAACCCTCCTGCTTTCCCTGGATTTTCTGGGTACCAACAAATATTTTGAATAATTCCAGCTTGAAATTTCAGCCCTCAGCTGAGTTCAGAAGGGCAGGAGTGTGGGATCCTGCCTGGAGCAGGGGGTGCTGTGGGATGGCAGCAGACAGAAGATTTGCTTAAATGTATTTAGTGACTTTGTAATCTTAGTTCTTAAGAATCTCCTGTACGTGTACAAATGTGTTTTACAGAGACTTTTAATTTGAGCCAATTTGGGTTCCTGAGATTACATCTTTTCCAGCCTCTAAAACACAGGCTGCTGCTGCTGGAACTGTAAGTCCTTGTTCCAAAGCACTTCAAAAGCAGATTTTAATTCTTAAGTCTGTCTTCCCCTTGTTCCTTTTGACAGAAGATGCTTCCAGAAGTCTATCTATTTTTAAGATGGCCTGGATCCGATGCTGATCATGACAACTTTCAGACCAATTATTTGGCAATTAAATCTTACAAAAAACTCAAATATGTTGTATCAGGATCTTAAAAAAAATTGGCCAACCCAACAAGTGGAGTTTCTGGCATATAATAAATAATATATAGATCCTTTCTAGCTTGATAAGCAGGAAACTATTGATTAAAACCTTGTCTGTAGCTTATTTCCTGACTCGCTGAGCCAAAGCGTGTTTGATCTGTCTCAGTTTGGAATCAGCAATATTTTTGTGTGGGTGCAACATGTCCCACTCCCTTTGATCCCCAGAGATTTGTTTGGGCATTGCAGCAGCTATTTTTATTTTGCTTTGTGAGGGAAATAAAAATGTTTTGATGAGTATCACCATGTTCCAGATCTGCCTAAATGTCACATAAGGAGACTTGTGGAAGAGACCAGAAGCTGTAGGTGATGACCTGAAGACAAGTTTTATGTGATATATGGGATATAGTTCAGAGACCAGAATTAATTTGTGTAGGATAACACAGGAATAAATAACTACTCAATAAACACAGCATAAAACCTTATTTTAAATGCTCTGCTGCAGCTCCTGAATTTGAAACAAAATAATATTCCCTGATGGTCTTCAGATTGGGTAGTTTTGGTATGTGTTTAGGATAGTGAGGGGCTTTATTTATAATGTGATGTCACCCAAGATCTATTCTAAAGAGTAAATATTTTATCTAAATGAAAGAAAAAAATTCAAACAAACAAAGAAGGCCCCTTCTCCCCTCCCCCGCACCCCAGCCCTGAGTCATTTAAAATAGGTTCATTTCAGTGCAGGTATTTTTTAAATTGATGAAGGCCAAGTGCTCCATCCACCCTATATCCTCCATATGTTGCTTTGCCAGGAGTTTCCTACCAGCTTCTAGGCTTAAGCCATCACTTCTAAAAGTAGCTATTGAACAGTTTGGGATCTGGGCCACTGATTGCGGGACCAAAGCATAGCAAGGAAATCACCTGTCCATGGACGTCCCATCTTTCCATGAAGCTGAGCTCACCTTGGGAAGAAGAGCAGTGGCTCATCCCCCACCCTGCACATCCTGGAGGAAACTGGGCAGTGCTGGTATCAGGGAAACATCCCAGTCTGACCATTCACAAGACTCATGGCACTCACACTCCCAGCATTCCTCAACACTGGAGTGCTGCAGGCTTAATGATATCCTCGTTTATTTTGGAAAACAAACAGGGAAATTCAGGGGTGATGTCCTGCACATCCCTGTAGCCTCTAATAAAAGGGGTAATGAAAAGTATTGCAATATAAACCTATCTATGATGCTGTAGGGGAAACAACGACATTCTTTTTGGCTTCAAATAGAAATGGAGTTTGTTCTTAATTGCACATTGGAGCAATTAATTGGGCTGGTTTATGCCAGGACAAAGCATTAGGGCAGTGAGAAGCATTCCTGGGTCTTGGCCTTTGTCTTTCCCCAGAGACTGATTTTTCTGGTGTGACAGTGGCACTGATTGTCTTCCAGCTTAATCAAAGAAGAGTAGGTGGAGCGTAGGGATAGAAAATTTGCCTAAAATTTTCTATTAATCATTGAAATAGTCTCTCACATTTGAGGAAAATTAAAAAAAAAAAAAAAATTGGACAGCAAAAAGCCCCTGAACAACCCATGTTGCTTTTAAAAAAAACAGCCAAAAAACCCTCCCCAAACCCTTTTCATCAGTAAAGGGAAGAAAAAGCAGTTAGTGGGAACTAGAGCTCTTTGTGTTCAAAATGCCGGCTGCTTTCCAGCCCGTGTTGGAGAACTCTGGCATTTCAAGAGCTCACTCTTTAAAAGTGCTGTTTTGGTCTGAGCTACACCAGAATCCTCTTGCTCCTATTGCTCATCTATTTTCATCACACCCTTGTTTTTTGGTTGTTTTTTGGGTGAGGAATTCCTTGCTAATTATGGCCATATTTTGTAGTTACCTTGTGATGTCACTTTTTATTGCCACCAAGTTATGTTATGGAGGTTATGGAGGCTGTGAGCATCCTCAGCCATAGAATGATGGAATTGCTGAGGTTGGAAAAGGCCTCTGAGCCCATCAAATCCAACCATCCCCCAGCAGTGCTAAGGCCACCCTTAATCCCTGTCCCCAAGTTCCACATCCACACATCTGTTAAATCCCTCCAGGGATGGGGACTCCACCCCTGCCATGGGGAGCTGTTCCAATGCCTGACAACCCTTTCCGTGAATAAATTTTTCCTAATATCCAACCTAAACCTCCCCTGGCATGGACCATGTTACTCCCTTCTCCTCTTCCAGCTGGACAGTGAGAGGAAGTGAGACCATATACTTAATTGCATTTTAAGAGCAAAACATTGGCAGAATGTCTTATGGTCACACTAAATGCTGCTATCTCAAAAAACCAAGGACAAAAGAGGTGGGAATAAGCTGATAGAAGATAAATGATGCTGCGTGAGCTTTATTCCTTCACTTGGGGTCAGTGACATGAGGCGACTCAGATGATGTTCCTCGAAGGGAGAGCTGGTGAGAACGATTTCAAGGCAATGTATGACAAGCCACTGATGCATTACAGGTCAGGGTTTAATTGAAATAATGATGTGGGAATCTTCTGGTTCCTTTTTTATTCTTCTGCAGTGGCTAAAACAAACCAAAATGTAGCAGTCATGGCTAGTACCATAAGTTTTTAGGTGATTAATATGTACCAAAGCTCTACTCGAGGTGGTAATTGAAACCAAGGAAGAATCCCAAGCAGCAAGAACAGAGAAAACCTTTAAATAGGAATTCCTGCTTTCTAGGTCTCTATGTAGGTGCCTGTCCAAAAGCCCAGGGACCTCCTTTGATCTCAGCTTTCATCCCAACAAGCAGAATCTCTTTGATCCTGTGTGTGGCGAGGATGGCCCTTCCTCGGCACTGTTATTCCTGTCTCTGGGAGAGCTGCTGGAGGAGTGCTGAACCTGCCTGCCGTGATTTGTAGCTCCCGCTGGCGGTAGCTGGAAAACTTGAAGTTTTCAGGAACCCTCAGATTTACTAGAGGGGTTTTAGCCTCCCCTTTTGTAGCCCGTCTGCTGGTGCCAGGCGCTGCCTGTCCTGGCCTGTGCTTTCACATTGCTTGCTGTCGCTCCTGTGCAATATCCCCCCTCATCTTTCCTTCACCTCCAGGAAACCTTTCAAGGATCTTGGTGAATTTATTATTTATATATTTAATGTATGTATTTATTGTCTTTCCTTTCGCCACCTGTGGTGGGACTTTTGGTGTGATCTCGTTCATCATCCACTCAAATGCACAAAAGAAACAAAGCCAAAGTCAGGGGCACATCCCACAGCCCTGGGATTACACCCAATTCCCAGTGCTGGTGGGACCATTGATGTACGTGGCATAAAATAAAATAGCAGACGAAAGCTTTGACGAGGGAGAAGTATGAACGTTGGATGTGGGAGCTTGAGAAGCAAAAGCCATTTTAGTGCAGAGCAAGAATCGTTTCCGAGAATCATTTCCAATCACTTTTTTTTTCTAATCTCTTTCAGGCGGTGACTGTGCGGAATTCCATGGCCAAGTCGTTGTACAGTGCCCTGTTTGACTGGATCGTGTTCAGGATCAACCACGCACTCCTCAACTCCAAGGACATGGAGGAAAGCACCAAGGTAACATCTCACCAGCTCTTTTGGTACCCCTCTTGGGTTTTTAAAATAGGTAACTGCATGATAAAACATTACCCAGGCATGTTGCTTGACATGAAGTTAATTTTTCCTCAGATCATAACTGAGTACATCATTATTCTGAGTGGTGCCTGATGAGCTGAGGAGGGTGAAGCACCTCAAGTATTATAAGCTCAAAGCAACCAGGGAAGAGATTTTGTTGTAGCCACAAAAGCCAGTTCCCCCACCCACTCCAGGAGCAATGGCAAATAATTTTCCTTCTTGTGTGTAAAACTAGAGGACCGTGTATAATTGAGGGGAAAAAAGGGAATTCTTGCTACTGCATTTTGATGAAGTTGTTCCATGATGAAATTATGAACGAGCTGGGTGTCTGTAGGTACTGAGGTAGTACAGTAGAAAAATGGAATTAAAGAAAAAACGTCATGGTGGCAAGAGTGGAGCTGGTGCAGTGCCGTGCCACCTTCCCAAAGAATTGATGGAAGGAGTGACATGAAGTTTCCTGCAATAGCAGGGTCTGGGTGCTGTGACCCAGGATATCCTCCCCAAACCCTCTCATGTATTTATCCACACTCCTCGTGGCTAGGGGATACTGACCCCAAAATCTGTGTCCATGCACACCTGCACTTCCAGCTCTCCAGCTACCCTTGACTTCAGAATTTGGGACATGGTCCAGCAGCATGTGGGTTTTTTGGGGGGGTTGTGCATCCAAACTAAAGTCACAGTTGCCAGAAGGAGGATTTTTGCTAAGCACTGACACTTGGATTGTGCTGGAGGACTGAAGTTGCAGAGACTCTCAGCATGGTCACTCCTTTATTTAATTCTGAAAAAGGCTTGTGGAGCATAATTATGGACTGTAAATAAAAACATGCCTATGAAATCTGGTTCTATGCTTTTCTGACAAAGGTGGTTTGTTACAGTGATAACATCCAGCAAGTCTTCTGACTGCACATGCTGCCTCTCCCTCTGTTTAATATTTTCCCAGAAATGTTGTGTTCTTTCCTTACTTTTTTTCCAAGCCATCAGAAGTCTTGTCTGGGCTGTCAGGAAAAAACAAACACACTGTTTACATATTTGGTGAAGCAGAAAAGTGGATTTGTTTTGACAAGGAAATGCACCTCAAATGCTAATTATTTTTTTATTAATGATCCAATGATTCTTTAAAATTATTATCTGTTCTGTAATATTTAAATACGAATCAGTCTAGGACACTCTTGTATGCTTAGTCATCATGGCTGTGAAAGTGAGGCACCAAGGTAGGTGTTTATGGGCCATTAAACTTTGCTTCCCAACCTCAAATCTCAGCAGGTAAGAGCCAGAACACCCCAAATTCCTGCTTTTTTCCAGCATTACTGCTGCACATTAACCCTCTGTTTCCCCCAGCCAAGACTCCCACGGAGTGTAACCACCTCCCCCCTTGCCCATCTCCCTGTGTCATCTCATGAATTCCCAATTCCCAGGTTTCTGACCCGTTTTTTGCCCCAAATTGTAACGGTAATATCCAGGTCAGGCAGCAGGCGCCAGGAGCTGGGAGCGGTGTTGCCCCTGTGCCATAGCAGATCCACCCACGCTTGCAAATGCCCAGGACCTGGAGCTGCAGGAATGTGCTTGTACCCAGCTCCAGGGAGGCAATCCTGGGCTGTACTTGGGCCAGACTTTCTGAAGCAGAAAGGCAGCACACAAAATACCAGGGAATATCTGCTGCTCTAGGCAGGAGTGTAGTTCAGTTTGTCTTCAGAGTCCTCTGTGAATTGGATTGATTCCCACAAATCTCCCAGAAATCACGAAAATGCACAAATCCCTCCCCGTTTTAGAGGTGGAGAGGGTGAAGAAGAGATTTATGTGCATTTCAGAGCAGCTTTGTTAAACATTGACCAGCCAATTTTCCCTTGAGTGGTTCTACCATGTCACCTCCTCAGCCCTATTTTTAGTCCCTGACTTGCGTTGTTCCAGCACAGAGGGAGGAGAAATGTCTCCCTGGACTGGGCAGGGCTGGGAATAGCTGCTCCTTTGCCCTCGAGGAATAACTTTGCTGCCAACAAGTGTCTGAGGGCATCCCGGGCTCTGCAGCTGCCCTTGAGGCCCCAACCAAGAATCACCACCCTGAGAAACAGAGCCGATGCCGTCTCATCTGGTTTTTCCTACCACTTCCCAATCCTCTTGAAATCCTTTTCAGCTCATGGTTGGAGAAACCCCAGATGAGGATGCAGGTTCTTCTTAGCCTCCCATATCTTGTTTCGAGGTTGGGCAGCACCAGTGAGTGACTGGGAGGTGGACTGGGAGCAGTGGCATCTCCAGACCCTGGGAATAGCTCCTTGCTGCAAGGCAAGACCTTGGCACTTGGATGACATCTCCTTGCTGGCATCTACCAGCCAAAAAAATCTCTTAAACACACCAAGTCTCTGATTTATGAGAGCAAAATACAGCCTTGCACCTGAGTGTGCAGTGGGTGAACAATATGTGACTCACCCTGCGGCAAATATCCCGGATTAATCCCAGCCCACACTTGCCACTGATATTCCTCTGACTTTTAAGATATATTTTGAAACAATCCTGCAGGTTGTGAAGGTTCAGAAACTGTCAGATGATGGATTTGGGGCACAGAGCTTTCTTTTATAATAATCACATTGCGCAGAGATAAAACAAGATTCAAAACCATCTCAATTCAGAGTGTGTTTGGGAGAAGTTGATGAGAAAAATTATTGCAGAAGTTTCTCTCTTCATGAGTGTAGATTTGATTTCAGTGGGACAATGGGAACCAAGATCATTTTCAGATCCCAATATGTGTT
Organism: Daphoenositta chrysoptera; assembly: GCA_013397915.1. NCBI lineage: Eukaryota > Metazoa > Chordata > Aves > Passeriformes > Daphoenositta > Daphoenositta chrysoptera. The sequence continues at coordinate 741,643 of VZRO01007142.1, forward strand.
TATTTGATGTCAGCAGTAAGGAGAAGATCAAAAGATGAAGCTGGGCAAAGAAAAATAAACACTCGGCCATTGTTCTTCCATATTGTCCAGCAAATATTTGGAAGATGTAAATCAGACCTTTGATATCCAAATTTAGTTAAATGTACAGTGAAATATTTTGGGAAAACACTGTGGGATTTGGCTTATCTTGCTTGGTGACAGGATTTGTAGCATATTTTTTCTGACACGAGTTGTGAGTAAGTTATCTGATACCTCCTGGTTTATGGTAACGGCAGAGCTGCCGTGGGTCAGATTTGCTCCGACTCTCTTTTTCTTCATCTTCTCTTGATTGCTTTTAGTTCCTTTTATGTTCTCATGATTCCCTACAAACTGAAATATGACCTTTATTAATGAGGTTGGAGACTTTTCCTTCTCTTGAGAACGAGATTACTAAACCTCCCAGAGCCTCTTATTGAACTCCCCTTCCATAAATCAGGTTAGGATTTGCTAGAAGTCCATCTCACTGCTTAAAACGATGATAGAGTGGAGATCATGGTGGATCAAAAGGCATTTCCAAGGGTGTTTTTAATCTTTTCCCATTTGGTTCTTGTAAAGTGTCTTAATTTCTTCCTAAATCACCCTGCTGCTGTTTTCAGATGATGTGCCGCATATGTGGGGATGATGGTGAACTCATGGCTGTGAAGAAAATTAAAACTAATGGCCATGAAGAAAAATTCGTGGTTGAACTCATGAAGAACTCATAGCCATGAAGAAAATGGATTAAAATTAATGGCCATGAAGAAAAATTCGTGGTTGAATTCAGGAAGGACTCATGGCCATGAAGAAAATTCATTTAAATTCAACCAACCAGTTAATTCTTGGCTTTTTGACCTGATGCAGAGGAAGAATTGCTGAACATGCAATGTGTTTAATGTGCATCAGTTCATTAATTTTAGGTCCCAACTTCCAAGTTTGTAGCATATCACTGACTCTCACTTTATATAATAGGTCATTGTGTACGTTGGGGTGATGTAGGTTGGAGCGGTCCTTTTAGATGAAGTGGTGATGGATTTTTGGATTGTTTTGGGGAGCAATTTTTTACAGTATCAGCTTTGGAATATTGTAAAAGAAAAGAAATTACTACAATGAAAAGAGATAAAAAAGTTTAAAATAGTAATAAACAAGATTTTTCCCTCAAATTTGAAGCAAACCTATTTGTGATTGCCAAAATGTACCTCCATGGTGGAATGACATCACCAGCGTGCATTTGGGGCAACATACATCAGGCTCCAACGATCCCTATTTACTGGCACTTTGGGAATTGGAGAGCATGGAGCTTCAAGGCCGTCATCTGCCAAAAGCCCTTAAAACTCATGCTATGTGTTTAAATGTCATGGCTGAGACATTGTAAGAAAAGCATGAGGTCATTTTTCATCATCTCAAGCAGAAAGTGCTCACTGACCGAGGGTTCACCCAAATTTAAAAAATCCTCATAGACAAGCACTTTTAATCACATGGATTTTGATATGGTAATTAATACAGTCACACTTTTTAAGTTTTAATGTTAGTTTTGATGAAGGAACAGCATTAATACACAAACTAGACTTCGCGAATCAAGATCTAAATTATCTTTGTGTGATTTCCTGATGGCACCTGTTCAAAAGATGGATTTGAAACGGAAGACTTAAAAGATTTGTAAATGTAAAACCCCTTTGATTATTTTTCTTTAATTTTGGGCTGCAAATTTAATCCTAAACCCACCCAGATTACACACTTCACAGGCAGTTTACCAAAGTTAATTCCTGTATGTATCAATGAAAATGGTGTTTTTTCACCTTTCTACAAGAATTGACACTGTACTAGTACATTTGTGCTGCTTTATCAGGGACAGAGAGCAGAAAAAGAGCCATAAATTCCAAATTTCTCAGGTTTTAAAGTTTTCCCAAGTGGCATCCATTGGCCTTGTTCTTTGGGGAGCGTCGTAGCAGAGGACAAACGACTGTTTCACTGTGGAGCTCTGCCCGGATTTCTCTGGCGTGAAACTCTGCAAAAAAACATACATCTTAAAATCTGTATTCTGGAGGAGTTTGGGAGTTGCAAACACGGGGATGTGAGAAAAATGCTGTTTTACTCTATATAACAACCATGGCAGAAGTAACTATCCTCCTCCTGGATGTGGTGTTTGATACCTGCAGTGGTTTTGTGAAATACAGATTTTTATAGTTCTATACGTGTTTAATTTTGGGTGTCAGCAGAAAAACTATGAAAATACAGCTTTAAAATACAGTATTTTCATAAGATTATTTTATAACTGATGTGGCTATTTTTTGCTATATATGACTCTTCTGTTTTGCTTTATAAGTGTATTTCCACACCCACATTGAAATATATTTGGTAGCAGCTTCAATGCAGTAAATGAACCAGATCTGGAAAAAAAAGGAGAGAGTTTTTGTGCTCAGTTGTTTCATATTAAATTAAGTTTGTGAGAGCTTAAAGATCTTGTTCAGCTTGAAGTCTTCACTCGTGGCAGGGGCTTAACTATTTCCACAGAGCATCAACGCAATGCTTTTGAAAGCTGGTGTCAGTAAATCCATAAATAGTCTGGAAATGTGAGCATTTTATCTTCCAAGTCTTGTTTGTATGTGGTGGAATAAAGACTTTTATGTGGGGGAATTTTAGGGAACTCTTGTGGATTGTAGGGATGAGCTTGAACAGCAGTGGGGTGCTTGGGGTTGGGATTTGCAAGGGTGATGTGAAGGGAGATGAGAAAAAGTCATTTTGGCCTGGTTCCGTCATCAATTTTTCCATGGATAATATAGATAAAATATGATCCATTAATCATACAGAGTTTAAGAAGAATTGCTCCTGAGATGTATTTAAAAAAAAAGGTGAGGCAGATTTCTGCCCGGTTAATGAACATGGCTGTGAACAAAAGGGTTGCCACACCCATTGGGACACGCAGGAGAAGTAGTGGGTGAGAGTGAATCCCTCTGCCAGGCTCAGTCCTTGGTCCAGTGGTTCCCAATTTCCATCTTTTGGTCAAAGGGCTGTTTCTCATGGGTGTTTCGCCAAGTGATGCAAACTTCTGGGAAAGTGGCCAAGGGCCTTCATCCTTGTCATGGCATCGGGGAGGTAGAGCCTGTCTGGCCCTGGAATAGGGAAAAAAACCTGGACAAAAGATGAAGTTGCCAATGAGCTCTTGGGAAAATGGGTTAGAGACTTATCTTTGTGCTTAAATGCTTTTTCTTGTGGTGTTTTTGCTTGTCCCAGTGGCCGGAGTCCAGGTCAGACAAAGCTCCAACTCACAGCTGAGTGGCCGCTCTGCCCACAGCAGCTGTGCCTGCTCCAGCCGTAGGTGGTTCCCTGGTCAGGAGTCGGGCTCAGAAGGAATATTTTCCTCCCACATTATGTGATCTGTTGAAAACGGACAAAAGGCAGTGTGGAGAGGCTTGAGGCCAGTCTGGTTTATATTGCTGGCAGTGGAGTTAAGCCAGTCTTAGCAAGGAAGTCTTAGAAAATCCCGAGTGCAGGTAACACCAATAGAACTAAAACCAGGGCACCTGGCAGCTCTCAGGTCCTTTGAGGTAGAGGAGAGGGGTTGTTTCTCCTTCCTACTTGAGGATTGGCTCATTGACCTGTGCTAATGCTTTTATTGCTCTTATTAATTATTTAATTAATTGTAGCAGGTGAACAGAGTATTTGTGTGAGGTCGCTTTGGTTGGACCCCAGAGCATGGTGCTCTAATGAGCTGCTGGTGGAGCTCTCCCTGTATGTGTCCTTCAGGCTGTTCACTCCTTTTCTGATGACAGCAGCCTTGCTGGGTGGGCACAGTCTGAGTTTTATTTATAACTAATTATTAATTAGCTTTTTAACACAACAGTCATGTACAGGCTTGGAAGCTGCAGCAGAAATTGTATCTTGAGCTTGTTTTTTGCTCTGGCTCCCTCTGTGGATGAGGTTTATCTGCTGAAACATCCCTACGTCCCTATTACTCTGGGTTTCCCAAATCCATCTGACAGGCAGAAGGCTCAAGTTTTTTGAAAACCAGTACCTACACAAGGGAGAAAGTTCCACATTTCTACTCCCATCAGGGGGAGGAAGCCCAGTCTGAGCCAGGAGGTGATGGGTTGCACTCACTCGTGGGCCAGCATTGCACCTGGCCAGAGGTCCACTGCCTCTCCTTGCCTGGTTGGTGTGGACGGAGTGGGATTGGTTGTGCAGGGAGGAGGGGGCCAGGAGGATGCAAAGCAAGGTGGGAATTCTCTGCAGCATTGACCTCCCTTTGCCACCATCGGAAACCTTGGTGCACCCACATCTTAACGAGCATCTCAAGAGGTCATTGTAGATTAGAGACCAAACAGGCGTTGGCTCTTCAGTCTGGGGAAAATCCTGGGGTGAGATACGGCTGACGTTTACAAAATCATCAAAGTGATGGAAAAAAAAAAGGCAATTTAGAACTGTAACTCACCAAATCCTGCAATTGATATTATGGATTATGGATTTAATAAAAAAAAAAAAACTTCCTTATTGCGAACTTCTGCAAGTTTGTTGGAGAATGTAGGGCTCCTAGTGCCAGTGGGTTCCAAAAAAATGGGATGATTCCCTCTTTACACCTCTCTTGCCCATGAGCTAAAGGAGCTCAGAGGTGTCTCTCCATATTCCTCATCCCAAACTGTCAGGAGCTGGTGGGAAAAGGTGCAGGAGCACAGAAGAGCCATGTGGGCACAGCCAGGTGTCACAGGGGAAGATCAGGTGGGCAGGGCTGGGCCAGCAGTTAGTTGGGGCTTTGGACTTCCTTTTTCAGCAGCATTATTATTTTTGCGTTAATTCCCCCCTTTTGGTGGGGCAGGAGCAACTCAGTGCTCCCAAACATCGGCCCATCATCCGATCCATCTGACAAACAAGGTGCATGCTTTATTTGTGATACTATTTTAGTTCTCATAGGAGAACTAAAGATTATTTGCATGGGAAGCCCTGATGTGCAGTTTATTCTTGAGGTTTGCATCTGGAGTGGGTTTGCTTGGACCCTGCAGTCACCTTGGAGGTGTGTTCTGTGGGTTGTCTTCATGATGCAAGCCTTTGTTTCCCAAGCCTATCCCTGTTTTTCCACTCTGAAGATCAATGCTCTTAAATCCAATAGAATAACTTGGAAGGGGGCTCAGGTTTCTTCAAAGATGGCCGTTTGTTTGTAAATAAGATAAACTTCACCTCTTTAAGGGCTTTTCTCTTAGAACAAGCCCTTCTGTCTGGATATCTAAAGTTACATGTTGTCTCTATGATTTGGAGTCTTCCAGATGGCACAATATCAACAATTCCAGTAAAATTCCTGCTATTAAGTATATTTAATTCTGCCTGTGTGCTTTTGATTATGCACTACATATGACTAATCCCCTTTATGTGATTTTATTCTAAACATCACTCTTACTTTTCTTGCAGACTTTATCCATTGGAGTGCTTGATATTTTTGGTTTTGAAGACTATGAAAACAATAGTTTTGAACAATTCTGCATTAACTTCGCCAACGAGCGCTTGCAGCACTACTTTAACCAACACATCTTTAAACTGGAACAGGTAAATCTGGAGATACTTACTTTCTGATCCCAGTGTGTGTTGACATGAATTTGTAGCCCTGATAAAGTTCTTAAATTGTCCCTTTCGTTCTGTTTTGTTAAGGAGTGTACACTGAATTACTGAAATTTAACTTCTAATTGACCGTATGACAAACTTCCACCTGTAAAATAAAATCCAGGCAGACATTTGCTGGTTTAAAATAAACATTTTGGGTTCCAAAAAATCATGAAGACCGTAACCACTGCTCTGTTGTCCCCTTGATATGTGCTCAGAGGACTCATCCATGAGCAATTCTTTCCTTGCCTTTGCCTGGACTTGCTGCCGTGTCATTTGATATCACAAAAAAGTTATTTTTTAGTATCTAGTGAAAAAGCCACCCCAATCTTCCAGTGGTTTTTTGCCTTCCAGTATTGATTTGTGGGGAGGGAGGGGAAATGTCAGTCTCATGTGTTCTCCAAGGTCAGACTTGAGAGCGTTACAACCTTCAATAGCGCTGGCAGATTAGGAAAGGCTGAACTTTAAGCTTTGCTTTAGGTTTGTTAAGACAGGGTGTTGCTTTGCAGCCTCAAATTAATGCACTTAAGAGAGATAATGAAAACACAGGCTGCAATCCAGCAGGTAACACGCACAAGATGGTTTAGGTGGATGGGAGGAGGCTTCTCCATTTGTTGCCCGACAACAAGCAGGACAAGAAAACTGAAAGTATGTGTTGTTTCATGGATGCACAGTGATTACTGGGCTGTATAATACAGGAAACATGTTAGAGACCTTCAGAATGCCTTTTTTTTGACATGCCAGTTTGGATGTCCTCCCTCCAGGTAAAAGCCTTCTTGGGGGAGGCTGAGGGGAGCCCTCCTTACCATCATTACAGAATTAACCCAGCCCTTCCCAAAAACCCTGATAATTTCATTTTGGGTCTCTTCAGTGTTCTCAGAGATTGGAAAATTCAGAAGGAAAAGTTGCCTTGTATATGAGGATGTTCAAAAAACAAGTGATATATCCCTGAGTGGATCACTTAGGGAGTGTTTGCTCATGAGTTTGATGGTTTCTGTTAAATCTCTTTGGTTTTGATCTATAAGGTGAAGCAGAGCTGCTCAAACCCATTTAATTTCAGTTTTTTAAGTGGCCTTTGTATGCAGGTGCACCCTACTCAATAGATGCTCCAAGAATGGGAAAATTCTGTCTGTTTCTAGAGACAGGTTTCTTTTCCCATTGTCCATCATAAAAATGCAAATTTTGATACTATCACAAAGCCAAACCAGCTGGATTTTTTATAAATGTTACCATACACTTCCTAGAAGAGACTCAGGGAGGGAGGACCCTTCCTGAAAGCTGGAGACAGATGATTCCTCAGTGAGGTGGGGTTTCGACGGCCTCCTCCAAGATGCCGTCATCCATGAGGGAATTCCTGTTATTGGGCTGGGATTTCTTAGCAGGTCAGTGCTCCCCCCAAGCCTGGGGGATTCACAGAGGTCCGGAGTGCAGCAATCCGTAATTCTTCTTGGAGCAGCTTCAGAGCTAATTAGCTTTCTCCTGGAAATCTGTCAAGCATGTGAAGTCACTGGAGTCAGTGTTTGCTGTATGGATATGAAGAGTGGAGTTGTGGAGCCATCAAACTGCAACGGGGCCCATTCCAATTCTTAATGCCAGAGCATGTCATCCTCCTGGATCCTGGCTGGAGCACTGCAAGCTCTGCTGCTGGAAAATTCAGGCATCTCGGCATAGTTTGAGTCTATAAATACAAATAATCTGTGCAGCTGCATGAGCACTGATTCTTGGGTGAGTGAATTGGATGGTTTAACCATTTACTTTCCCTGGAATTCCAGCTGCACGTGGAGGAGTGGATTCAATGGAAAGAGAACTCGAGGATGCATATTCAGGTCTTGGATCTTCAGCATGTCCTTCCTTCCTCGCTGACCCAAAGGTTTTTTAATGACAGTCATGAGTCTACAAATGAAGACCAGGGAATTAGTATTGTGTTTCTAGGGAGCAAAGTAGTTCTGTTACTTCAAAATGTGAATTAATCTGAGGTATTTGTGGCTTTACAAGGGTTTCTTTGATCTCTTGGTGACGGGGACCTGAAGTGGATAGATCCTCCTCTGAATCCTCGGCTCTCCAGGAGGCTGAAGATAGATTGCTGAGATACCCAGACACTTCTGCTAAAAAAATAAGTGACAAAATTAAACAGTCACTAAGGATTTTTCTTGAAATCCTAATAGAATTTGTCTACCAGAACAGCATTTAGCCATGATGGAATTGTTGCCATGACCTGCTGTTAATGTTATGGAAACCAGAATACCCACTACAGTCCTCCAGGAGAACCATGGGATTATTTTAATCTTTATTCCCTTTTTTTCCTCCATGGTGAAATCTAATACAATGTGTCTGGTGAATCTCTTTTTAAACCTTCTGTCTGAAGATGACACTATTTCCAGTGGTTTGCAAACAACCACCAAGGCATCCTTGGTCTTCAGCCTGGTGCCTCCCAAAAATACAGTGGCTCTTGTGCTGTGACTGAGGGGTCTTTGCAGGAGCAACCTCCTCTCTTGCAGCCGACCGCAGGATAAGGGTAAAGGCTTCATAAATCCTGGTGTACTACTGATCCAGATCAGCGATGATATATTTATTAATGTAGAAAGGTGGCTATGGCAGGAGCTGTGACCTTGTCCCGTCACAGAGCAAAGGTGCTTTTGTCCTCCCCAGGTATCTCACAGGTTCCTGGGGGAGGTTGGGTGAGGGGCTGTAGCTGGTGGCTTCAGCTGCTGCCTCATGTGGAGCTTGCTCTGGGCAGCTCGAGGATGGGGGTTCCTTTAACCATCCCTCCCTCAGGCTGGTGACTTCAGGTGACACGTCCCTGTCACTCTTGGACTCATTGGGTGCTGTCAGAGCATCACCTTGTCAGTGTCTCTTTGTTCCCTGGCCCTGCTCCATTTCTGTGCCCTCATCAAGTGGCCTCCTGTGCAAAGCAGATAAGCCCAGAGCTGCCCTGAAAATCAAGGAACACCCAGGTGCTCCTGGGAAAGGAAAACAGCGGTTTTGCATTGCACCTTGCCATTTGTTTGGGTTTTTTTTAGAGCATTGCACTAAATAATTGCTGTGGATGAAGATGTAGTTTGGAAATCACCATACCACCAATGATCTGAGTTTCCTCCAAGTTTCCAAGTCTTTGGCAGTTTAAGGGCCAGGAGTACAAGTTTTTACTTCTTTATGTATCCCATTCTCCAAACTTTGTCATCTTTGTCCCCCCAGTCTTCCCCCATCCCTCCTGAGGCTCATCTGGTAGAACCTCACCCACCTTTCCCTGTTTCAGCTGATGCTTTGCAAAGGTTGAAGACTCATCCTGTAGCTTTCCATCCCACAGGTCTTGCTATTTAAGTTCTTTTCTACCTCTTTTTCCAGCTTTTGTTTACCCACCAAACCTCAGTTTCAAGGACATGCTTTTATTGTTTAAAAAATTCAATATATAACCAAGGTTGAGGCTGAAAAAAATTATGTAATTTGGAGCGCGATCAACTGGCAGGAGCTCAGGTGTTCAGTGAAGTCTGTTTTCTGGTGGGGTCCTTGGTAATCTTGATGTTCCAGCCAGCAAATCTCAGCCTGCTCAGATTGAAAAACTGAATTTAATCAGGATAACGCATCCTATGGAATGTTTGCTCAGCCATCCAAAGCTCTATAAATATTTAGGGAGTCTGTATGGTTTACTGGTCCTGTGCAATAGGTGGAGAAATCCAACAGTCTGGACTAAATCATGGTGTTTGGTTGAAGGTGTGATTTGATGGTCTTTGAGTTCTGGTCACTCCCTCCAACCATCTCTGAATTTTACCTCATGATTTTGAGAAGCAACAGCCCCCAGGGAACACGACACTCAAAAATGAGTTTATGGTTATCTTACTTAAATATCACATTTAGAAAACATATTTAGATATCATATTTAAGTAAGTGTGAGTTTAATCATTAACGTTTTCTAACCTTGATTCTACGGTTCTGTGAACATTGCAACAGGTCTTTCATCACAGTGGGAGTGAATTAATTTTAAAAAAGCATCAATCTAAAATATTTAAATTTAAAATAAATTACAAAAAAGGGTCTATTTCCTACTGCTTGGAACACTCTTCCTTTCCTTCCAGCCAGGGTTTTTTCTGTATATCATCACTGGTTAGGTGTTAATGCCTCTTTATTGCCTTGGAAGACAAAAACCAACCATCAGAAGTCAACCATTGAGGCCTGGGAGACTCAGTTCAAATCTATGTTTTCCTTGGAGATGGGAGAGCGGCTGCCTTCCGAGAAACACTGCTGTCAGCTGCGGGCCACATGAGCCGTGGAGAAAGAACAAGCTGCACAAGTTATTGATTTATTATTTGGCAGAACACCATCGAATGCAACTCACATTTGGGGGAAGAGGAGGATGCTTAGAGCACATAAATCACACTAATAAAAATCAGGATGCCTAGAGCTATTTAAATGGTACCTGCAGGGTAGGAAGCTTTCAAAGCACTTGAGTGAAATGAAGGACAACTCTGGTCAGAGCTGTGCCAGCTGTTGGACATCAGGAGGGATTTCTTCATGGAAAGGGTGGTCAGGCATTGGAACTGCCCAGGAGGTGGTGGAGCCCTCATCCCTGGAGGTGTCCAAGGAAGGACTGGATGTGGCATTCAGTGCTCTGGGCTGGTGACAAGGTGGGGATCAGGCACAAGTTGGACTCGATGGTCTGGGAGTTCTTTTCCAAGCTCAGTGGGATCTGGGGTCCATTGTCAGTCCCCCAAAGCTTTGTCTTGGGTCCTTCCAGCATCCTAGAGTCCATGGATGTTGCATGGCTGGGACTGGGGCTGGGGGGCTTCATTTGCCACCCACTTGCTTCTGGGTTTCTCCAGACGATGAGCAGTCATTATATGCAAATATAACATATAATGTATAACATGTAATAGGATATATCCTAATCTGTTATATTATTTATATATCCTCTGATAGCATAGATTAGATTGAGTTGGAAGGGACCTGAAAGATCATCTGGTTCCAACTGTCCCCAAATGTAATTTCCTGACCTTTCATTTAATCCTGGTGTGGAGAAGTGCTGCATTTGGCAAGCCCATCCCTCATCCCATGCTCCTTGCTGTAACTCTCCAAGTCACAGGCGCTTGCTCCCAGGGTCCTTATCCCTCTCCCAGGTCACCATGATCTCTTGAGCTTTTTTCCTATCCTCTGAGCTGGTTCCTTCCTTTTTCCAGGTAGATGATGTTTTCTGCTGATCGTGGTTCCTACTCAGATGTATTGGCACAGACTGTGCCAGGGATACCAGTTTTTATTTATTAATGGTACAAAAAGGTTTTGGAGTGCCAGGACAAGGGGGAGTGGCTTCCCACAAGGGGCAGTGGCTTCCCATTGCCAGAGGGCAGGGTTGGATGGGATATTGGGAAGAAACTCTTCCCTGTGAGGGTGGGGAGGCCCTGGCACAGGGTGCCCGGAGAAGCTGTGGCTGCCCCTGGATCCCTGGCAGTGTCCAAGGCCAGGCTGGACAGGGCTTGGAGCAGCCTGGGATAGGGGAAGGTGTCCACAAGACCTTGGAACCAGGAGATCTTTAAGGTCTCTTCCAACCCAACCATTCTCTGTTTCTGTTGGTGGATTTTCATAGGACAGAGTTGTGCGATGTGACCTCTCCTCTTAAGCAAGATGATGAGCAAGAAATCTCTAAAAGTCTCTAAAATACTTCAACCAGCCTAAAAATTGTCCTACCATGGCAGGACCGGAATTGGGAGTGTGTTAATCGACACAAATGTGGAGTGGGACTGGAAAGGGAATGAGATTTTCAAAGATCCGTCTGGTGCTCACCATGACCACTGTGGAGGTTCCTTCACTTCCCCTAACTCTGACCCATCTTTCAAGGTGTCAACAGATGCAGATACAGATATTTCTTTTCCTTTTCAATTTTGATCACAAGAAATTAGAGGAATTGATCCACCAACAGATCACACGGCAATGTTAAGCTCATGCTTCTCCTGGCTGCTTGGAAAGAAGATGCTCCTGCAGAGGGAGCCCGTGGGAATTGTGGCAATGTGTGTGCTGCCAGCTGAACCATGCAAACCCAATTCTGCCCATTTTGAGAGCAAAATGTAATTTATGATTGAAACCCTGTTGCCACTGAAGCTCAGGGAGCTGATTTGAGCTCAGAGATTGATGGTGTGGGGCTGGCGCATGATTTCCTGGGCTGAACCTGTTGGTTTAAAACACTTCCATGATGGAGAGTCCAAATTCCAATAAATTCAAATCTGCCTATGTGCAGCAGGGGGGAGGTTATCAGTGAGTGAAGCATCGCGCTCAGAGTAAAACCAAATTCGTGGCATTTGCTGAGGAGCTGCTGAAATAGTCACTTGGAAGGAGACCATCTCAAGGAGGACCTTGGCTTCAAGGGAAGGCTCATCAGGTCCCCTGCACTGCGCCATGTTATGATGGACAGAGGGGGCCTTAAAAACCTGTTTATAGATCATGTATTCATAGAGAATGTGGCTAAGTATTTATATTTGTTGTGTCTGTGAGCACATGGTTAAAAAATATATGTATTGTATATTTATATTTATGTCTGTGTCTATAAATTCCTTTTCTACTGAAATTGAGAACAGACATAAAAATCCTCAATCCTAAATGAAACCTTCGGCCTCAGCATCTTTTCCTGGAGGGATGTCAGGAACTCGAGGCATCCGCCCCATCTGCAGCACAAGCTGACCAAGGACCAGATATTGTTCTCACTCATTTAGGAACTTCCCACATCCCATGGATTTATCATATCAAACTCATTTTAATCATCAATTTGTGCTGGGGTGATTCTGCTGGGCCCATTTGCTGAACAAGCAATTAATCCTCCGTGGGATGGATTCATTCCTGGATGGATGAATTCTTAGGGGACAGATTCCCCCACACCTTGTTGGCCATTTCCAGGAGTGGACAAATTTTTCCAAGCTCCCCAGGATGGATTTTAGGATGCAAATGTGTCCATACATAGCCAGAAAAGAGCTTTTATGAGGTTTAGCTCCTTTAATTTTTCACATAACAATGACCCTTTTTAACACACGATACAAAAATATTTGGGGATTATTTTAAACTGGGGAGTTCAGCTAGGAATGGGGAGAGATGTGAAAGGGGGGTTAATTCCTAGTTTCTCACTTTGCAAAGAAGCCTGAAGCTGAAGCAGATGGTGCTCAAGGCAAGAAGAGGGGAATTTCACACCCTTCTGTTTAGTCAGGAATTTTTATACCAAATATATACATTTAGATATCCAAAAGTAGCTGCCTGTTGATCGTGTGGCTCTGGATTACACGAGTTTTTATGACAGGAGCGCGATGGGAAATGTTCCCACGTGGAGTTACACTGGGAAAAGGGATTTTTCAGTTGATTTCTCACTTTAATCTGGGAATTTTCATTGTGTAAACAAGATTTTCCTATGCCCCAGTAAGGAAAGGCTGGAGTAGATAAACTCCTGGATATGGTCTAGCTCTGCCTGGGAGAAAGTAAATGAGCTGGTGGGGGTTTCTGCTGCTCTTGGGGTTTTTAAATGTTATTTTTGGGGCTGTTTCTCAGTTCTCACTGTGACTAATGGCAGTATGCCTGTGGGATAAGGCATCTGCCTCCAGGGCACTGAAACACTGAGGGATTTTCAGGGCTGTTGGCTTGCAGGATGTGTGGATGGATGCCCAAAGCCCTCCGAAACTCTTTAAATCGTGAGAAAATTTTTATCTTTGATATCCCGTAATATCAAAGGGCAATACATTTCATATATCATGGTAAAACCTTTATCTTTAGGTGGGACTTCTCACCACCTTTTGATTTGAATTTCCTAAACCCTGAGTTTTGTGCTTTTAGGCAGATGGGGAATTTATTATGGTTTTTGTTTTGTATTTTTATCATGTCTCCAGTGTAATTTCATGTCTGCATTTCCTCTTCTCTGAGGTTTTTCAAGCCCTTGGTCCCTCTCTCCCCACCTCTGAATTTTACTGTGTGATTTTGGGGAGCAGCAGCACCCAGGGACCATGAAACTCCAAAGAGAGTTTAGATATCTTATTTAGATACCATATTTATCACAGTTAGATATCATATCTGGGTAAGTGTGAGTTTAAAAATCATATTTAACTTTTTCTCCCCTAGTTGTGCTTTTCAGCATTTGGGTTTATTTACTGATGACTGTGGTTGGATACAGAGTAATTGATGATCATACATGGAGGTGTAAAGACATTTGCCAGCATCTCCAAGATTTTGTTGGGTCTGTGGGTGTTTTCTCCCACTCGGGATAAAGAAATCTTTAATTTCACCCTGGATTAGAGTGTTTTGGTTTGGTTTAGCACTGAAATAAAGTCCTGATAACAGAACTACTCCAATGCTTCTGTAAAGATAACGGGACTTGGTTCTCAACAACTCCAGCCATAAAATTACAGGATTTTTCTGTTCCTAGCAGGAGGGTTTCCATCAGGCCTTGCAGCCCAGCTAGGAAGGTTTTCCTGATGCTTGTGTGTTTTAATTTTAAATTCATTATTCTGTGCCATGGGCAGCGTTTGCTCTCTGGGTCAGTGTAGGCAGGCAGAGTTCCTCTTTAATAGAGCTTTAGCAGCTCTCCCTTTCCTAGATTTCCTGTAATTTTGCTACTTAAAAATGTTGGATATTCTGCCCTATTCTGTTTGTTTGGTACCCCACATTTTACATGCTGCTTTGCCTCAGGTAACACTGCGTGAGGGTAAAGATTTACTCTCATATTCCATGTGCATTTCAAAGTCTGCATCCCCATTTTATTTCTTTTCTTAATATATTTGAACATCATAAACTGTGTTTCATTCAGATCCCTTCAGTGACCCCACACTGACAAACTCCATGCTCAGGGCAGCAAAGCTGTTTCTGAATTCCCACTTGGGAAGCAGGAATATCCTTGTGGAGTCCATAGAGGTCACATGGAGGACAATCTGTAGCATTTCACCCAATAATAAAATGAAAACGTGGAGCTGCTGGACTCTAAAAAAACCCCAAATGTCTTTTTTTCGTTCTTTGCTCCATTTCTTTTGCCAAGTCTTGGAGCTCAGTGCTCTTCTCTCCAATGAACTTGCATTGCTCCATTTTCCAGCAGACCAGGTTTCAGGTATCCAGGGATGGGAGAAGTAAATCCTCACGTTTTTGTTGCGAGTAAGGATGCCAAAACTGGGGCGCTGTGGACTTCACTGCACTAGAAACTTCTGCAGATAGTGGTAATGTCAACAGTTTGGTTCTTAATGTAAAGATGATTTTCTAGGAACAGGACATTTGAATGTGCCCCTAAGCATAACAGTTTTAAATCAAGGTATAAATTTAAGCTGATTTTTAATCAACCTCCAGCTTGAGGGGTTTTTGTTTGAATGGACTGGAAGTGTTCCATGTTGGTTTTGTCTTGTTAAATGAAAACCTCCTGTTGTTTGAATGGAATTCCCTAATATTCCAGTGCTCCAGGATCCTGCATCCATCAAAGGATGGCAGAGGCTTTGTTGTCATACTCAGAGATGAAGGAATATTTTGGAGGTAGCTCTTAAGGATATCTCCTGAATTCTGCAGGAAGATGGTCATTAGAAGATGAATATAGGAATCATATGGAATATTAACAACTGCAATTTAATTAGGTTTAATAGACAGTAGTGATCTTATCCTAAAGCTTCTGCCTTTCTGTGAGCAATCTCCAGGGTGTTCTGCAGACCAGCAAATGCCCCAGAAATTACATCAGCCCATCCCAAAGCCATAGTTGTATCTCTTGAGCTGAGATCCTGAAGGCAACCAAACCAAGAACTGGAAAAATGCTAGGAAAAATGGAATAAGGAGAATTTATTTCCATTTAAGCTTTGGAGCAGTTGCTCTGGAATAGTTCCTGCTGCCTGTCTTGAAATGAGAGCAAATCTCTGAATTATTGTGGAAAAGGTTGTTAGTTGAGGACTTGAATCTCTCTTCTCATTTGGCCGGAGTGGGAATAGGTTGTGTTGGGGATGGAAGGGAGGGAAGAACCCAGAGCCTGGGAGTGAGTGTTTCTGACCCAGCCCAGAGGAAAAAGGGGCAGAAGAGGGAGAATTAGCCAGAATCCTGCAGCTGAAGGAAGCGAGGCCAGGAGGGAGCTGATGACTGACCATCAGGTCTGTGGAACAGCTGAAAATGAGCCCAGAGAAGTGAACTCTGGTGTTTTATGGTCATTTAATGGGCTATTTTAAAAAACTCCATATCTGGCATTGCTCATTAGTGCTTTTGCATTGATCTCAGGAGCAGTACAAGTTTTCAGTGTGGCCAGAGGAATTTCACAGCACATTTGCTGTGCAGCTGCCAAACGTCCCATGTGGAATTATGGATGTCTAGAGGCCTTCTAGAGCAGAGAGACAGTTTCTCAGTTTAGATGTGTGGAGACGTAAAACTCAACATGATTTAGGGGCCTTGGGGGGGCAAAAAAATGTAAAGCCCCTCTAACAAGTACTTCAACAAAGAGTCATGATAATAAATGTGTAAGTCCAGTAACACCCACCCGTCACCACTGAAATAATGCTGCTCTTGGCTCATCACGCCGAGGTTTTATTGCTCTCCACATGCTCCCAACCATTCTTTAGCTGGCAAAGCTAGGCCTAATGGACCCTGCACTCCATTAAGGGGCTGGTGGAAATGGGCAGTTGATGGATGGTGCTGAGTCCCCCTGAGTCTCTGGGAAATCCCTCGGGAGCAGCTCATGTCTGCTCTGAAATACACAGCCTGTGATTGCTGGATAGAGGCTTTTTCCTGGTTTGCACTGAAAATGCCACAAGTTTTAATCAAATCTGTGATTTTTTTTATTGCCCATAGTTCAGCACGGACTTGGGAATGTTGTTGTGAGGTTTGGTTGTGTCCTGGTTGCTCAGCAAGAACTGAAGGAAAAAGATTAAAAAATGAAAAGAGAAAACAAAATTCATAATGCAGAGTCGTTCCTTATTTTCAGGATTTTTTTCCCAATGGGATGTTGTATATTTTGAATCCCAAAGGCTTTAGGGATGTTAAAAACTCCTTCTAAGGCAGCACATGTCTTTATTCATCTGTATTGTTGTTTTAAGATTATACAATGTCTCCAATACTGAATTCAGGACCTTGCAGGGGTTGTTTTAGCAAAAATTTCCTTGTGAAATGTCTCAAAGCTCTTCAGGCTCTTTAATTCTAATAATATCTGTAGAGTTCATGTTAATTTTGGATGAGGAGTCTTGGATGGACATACTTCTTTTTAAGTTGTTTGCTCGTATTAAAAATAAAGGCAGAGGCAGCAATAACAATGAATTTGATTGTTAGAAAGGTGTATCCTCTTAGGATTTTGAAACCTGTTTCCTTTTATCTTGAAACCTGTTTCCTTTTATCTTCAATTCTGCCATCAAAATGTCCCATGATAGAGAAGTAAAAAGGCAGCTAGATCAGAAAGTCTTTGTCCAACACATGTAGTAAGGTGCATGTTCCAATATCTCTGTTTAGACAGTGAGTCACAAGTCTTAAAACATATGATAAAAATTATGATTTTTAAACTCTACTTTCATCCAGATGCCCTAAAATAATTTCTGCATAAGACTTCTTGAAGTAATCCAGTTGCAAGTATGTCTCAGAGGACATAACCTTCATAGGAGAGCAAAGGTTAGAATTATTTTGGTGGAAAATGAATAGTCTTTTTTGCCTCAGCTTGAATTTGGGGGCAGATCCTCACTTTTTCTGTAGAGGGTGGTGGTTCTGTTGGTCCTGGAGCAGTGGTTTGGTATAGCTGGAGGTCTCTTTGTTCACCTATAGGGGACCGGCCATTAATAGTGGAAGATACAGAGGAGTAGAGCCCAGGGAAGCAGGGAAGGGAGGTTTACTGCTTCTTCTGTGTAATACATTGTACCACAATGTCCTTCCAGCAACTGAATACTAAATATTAATTGATGCAAGTTGTGTGACACTTTGATGGGTGGGAAGCTCCACATGACCCAGCCACATGCGCTGGGAACCCCAAAACCCCCCAGATCCCAAAGCGTGGGGAGCGGGAGAATCTGCCCTGCTGCCCCCCTCAGGTGAGACCCCTCTGCAGAGCTGCCTCCAGCCCAGGGGTTCAACATCAGAAGGACGTGGAGCTGCTGGAGAGAGCCCAGAGGAGGCCCTGGAACTGCTCCAAGGGCTGGAGCCCCTCTGGAGCCAGTCTGGAAGAGCTGGGGGTGCTCACCTGGAGAAGAGAAGGCTCCAGGGAGACCTCAGAGCCCCTTCCAGGGCCTAAAGGGGCTCCAGGAGATCTGGAGAGGGACTGGAGTCATGGAATGGAGGGACAGGACACAGGGAATGGCTTCCCACTGCCAGAGGGCAGGGATAGATGAGATATTGGGAAGGAATTCTTGTCTGTGAGGGTGGGGAGGCCCTGGCACAGGTTGTCCAGAGCAGCTGTGGCTGCCCCTGGATCCCTGGCAGTGTCCAAGGCCAGGCTGGATGAGGCTTGGAGCACCCTGGGACAGTGGAAGGTGTCTGTGCCCATGCCAGGGGGTGGAACAAGATGAGCTTTAAGGTCTCTTCCAGCCCAAACTGGGCTGTGATTTAGAAGCAATCTAGGAAAAGGAAACGGGGAGTCCACACATGCTGGGCGTCCTTGGCAGGCTTGGACTCCCTCACAGACACCCTGTGTCCGAACAAACGTCTGGTGCATCTGAAATTGTGAAATGCTCTATGGTTCCCTTTGTTTCAAGTTGTTCCAGAGGTTCTTTATCCTTTTCTATAGAATCACAAGAAAGCATTGATGGAATATTTACAGGAGAGATGTTTGTTTTGGTAAACGGTATATCAGTTTCCACAAAACCTTTTGGATTTTGTCTTTTATTTTTGCTTGCACCAAATCATCATTATGTCATCTGTGGGGGATTTTTTAGGAGGAATATAGAGCAGAAGGAATTAGCTGGCACAACATCGACTACATTGACAACTCTAGCTGCATCAACCTGATCAGCAAGAAGCCAACGGGACTGCTCCATCTGCTGGATGAGGAAAGCAAGTGAGTAGGAAAATGCTGGCTTTGGAAATGAGATGTCTTTTTTCAGTGAGAACGTGTTTATCCTCCAGTTTTCTGAAAAAAAAAAAATCTTCCCAGAAAGGTGCTAATAGCTCGCTGGGCTGATTGGTGTTTCTAGTGTTGTTTTTGAGGTGGCAACACACAGAGTGGAGAATCAGCCAGCTGAGCAAAAAGCCTTAAAAAATAATTATTGAAATTCCTTTCCAGAATTTCTTCCATTAAAGGAAAGGGAAAATATTTCCCTTGCTTCTCTCTTCATTTCTTTCCCTGTCTCTTGGGGTGTGACAGTGTGAAAGTGCTGAACCGAAGTGCATGAGCTAAAGCAGGATGTGTAGGTGCTGTTATTGAGAAATAAGGCAGATTTATCAATTTACTGGTAAAAATTGAACCACAGTGAAGTGAGGCACTTGTCCATAGGGGCTGCATTTCCACAGGGTTTCATGGGCATCGGGGACTTACCTCAGATCTGCATCCTTGGTTGCAACCGTCCGTCATCTTGGGAGAAGTTCTTGGGTGAATGTCCAGCTGCTGGGGCTGCATTGGTGTGGAAACTTTGGAACAGAATAGTTCTCCCATCAGATGCTTGTGCCAGTTCCCTCCATGTGAGACACAGGGAAAGGCCAGGTGGTTTTACTGAGGTCACCTCAAATCCACGTGGCCCAGGGCACGAGGTCTCCTCCCACCATTTGCCTGCAGGTTTCTCCCCCACTTCTTGTCTCATTGACAAGAGACCAGCAGTGATGCTCTCCCAGTGATATTGTACTGGGCTAAAACAACTTAAATTGGGTAAAGTTGTGAAATACACCCCCATGCTGCAGATTTGCATGGAGTTTGAGGATGGAGGGTTGGCTTTCTCTTACCAAGAGGCTCTGCTGAAGAAGACACAGAGATGGAAGCTCAGAATGTCTGTTTTCCCTTTTGTAGCCAAGAAAGAAGTGGAAAAGTTTTCCCGTTGGGTTTACAGCTTCTTCCTTTCAATTCTTTCCACTCAGTTTTCCTCAAGCCACAAACCAGACTCTGCTGGACAAATTCAAGCGTCAACACGAAGGGAACTCCTACATTGAATTCCCGGCGGTGATGGAGCCGGCTTTCATCATCAAACACTATGCGGGCAAAGTGAAGTATGGAGTCAAGGTCTGTCACCCAGCTGTTCCCCAGCAGCTGCTTTCATCTAAATCTGGTATTGGGAAGGAGAGCCCCAGAGGCTCCACAGAGATGTTTTGGAGACGACTTGGCTCGAGAAGATGGGAGAGTCAAGAGAGAAGTGTTTGGGGAAATGAAAAGGTGGTAGGGACTGGGTCTTCATGTTCTCCTCCACATGGGCATTTCAGGAAGAATTTAGGGAAGCATGCTGAGTTCAGTGCTACGCCCCAACAACAAGTTGAAATCAAGTATTTGATGGCATTTCTGGTCTTTGTTTGTGTAAAAAACCCAGTGTTTTACTCATCATTAGCCACTTCTAATACAGGTTATGTGTGCTTAGATCTCAGCATCCCACTGCCACGGGTACTTTCTGGAATCCCACGTGAACGATTCCAAAGTTGACCCTATTTCTATTCATGCCAGGTATTAGCAGAAGGAATTCTGATGGGCAGATGAGCCTATGTGAGAAACAACCTCGGAGTTTGCAGCTGCAAATCTCTCATCATGTTTCTGATGCAATAAATGCATGCAATAAGCGTCAGAGATGATGGTCATGAAGAGGTATTTGATATGGGAGCAGGAGAGAAAGACAGAAACAGGATTCAATAGTTGTTCTGGCCCAGAGATAGTCTGGAAGATCCTACAGGGGGTATCTTGTAGGTATTGTTTATTTTCCTCTTTTCTCCTCCTCATCCGTCCCTAGGATTTCCGAGAGAAGAACACGGATCACATGCGCCCGGACATCGTCGCTCTCCTGCGGAGCAGCAAGAATGCCTTTATCTGCGGCATGATCGGGATTGATCCCGTGGCTGTTTTCCGCTGGGCTGTCCTGAGGGCCTTTTTCAGGGCCATGGTTGCATTTAGGGAGGCTGGAAAACGATACGTGGAGAAGAAAACTGGTATGTGTGCCCATCACCTGGTCCTGGAGCCTGTTTTCCAGTGGCAGTTTGGATCTAGTATGTTAGTACACTATTTTAAGTAGCCTGACTTATTAGGAGTTTTTAATGTATTAGAAAACTCGTTAAAATAACAGGTGGTTTTTTTGCAGAAGTCACATTTAAAGGTACATTTGGATTTTAACATATCATAAGGAAATATTTTCATTTTACTGCTGCTTTAATTTTTCGTTTTTGTAGGATGCATAGATAAAAAAACCCAAATCATTCAGAGACATACAAATGATCCAGCAGAAAAGGCAAATTATTTTTGTAATACTTCTTGAGCCATTAGTTACATTGGGAAACAAAAAAAGGCAATAAATCTTCCTATCATTTTTCAAGCTGTTCATCCTTTCAGCTGCAGGAGAGCATGTCTCTTGTCTAGCAAAATTCATGGCTTTGCAGTCATCCAGAACCACGGATCATGGGGGCATTAAATGAAAGGAAAGTGATGGTGCATCATCATGCTGTGGCAGGCAAGACCTGGCTGTGCTTTTAGACCATTTCTCTGCATAAAGCAATTTTGGGAAGAAGGGTACAAGCTATTACTATTCATTTCTGGGCACAAGAGGGCTTGAAATCCATGACAGAATTAGAGCCTCAGCAGGGAAAATGTCAGCTGGGTTAAAATTGAGCGTGGAGCCGCACCAGGAGTTATTTTGCAATCAGTGAGGTTTCCTTCGTGAAGAGCAAGGGAGCATGGGACAAGGAGCGTAGGGTTAGAAGATCTTCAAGCAGAAAGAATTTTCTTGGGAGCAAATCCCAAGAAGAGCAAGAGGCAAAAAAATAATCTTTCAGCTCTTGAAGTTCTTTCTCTCATCCATCTCTCGGATGCAGTGTAAGAGAAGAGCTGATGCTCGTGAGCCTGGGTCTGTCTGGCACATCAGGGCAGCGTTTTTGGATAGAGTAACCAAAGAGGGAGGTGACAAAGATGTTTGGCATTGGAAGTGGCTTCCAAAATCCATCTTTGCATTTTCATCTTGCATAAACCCCAGGCTGAACTCAAATTAGCTGATCCAGGAGATAAGAAAAATTCATTTAATCTCGGGAAGTAAGAGCTGATTTCAAGCCCTGCTTCGCTTTCAGTGTCTCTGGCAACTGGTCCTGCTCACTGCCATGCTTGTCTCCGCATTCCCACTTTTCAGTCCAGAGTTTGTAGCTGTAACTTGCTTATCTCTCTCTTTATACATATCTATATCAATATATAGATATGATTATGGATATATATATATATAAAAAACTGGGTGAGTCCAGGAGGTCTTGAGGCAATTCTGAGACTCAATTCTTGCATCGCCTTCTCTTTCCATACCAAAATTAACTAATGCATGGTGATGGCTGAATTTCTAAACCTTTTCATGGTGCTGCTCTATTATCTATCCATTTCCTTTAGCCTGTATTCAAATGGCTTCATGCTTTGTACCCTCTGGGTTTTGAGTTAAAGAAAAAACAAACAAACCCCTCAGAAAGCTGGGTAAGGTTTGTCTTAAACTTCCCAACAATCCTCAGATCATTTATACCCTGTTCTTCTATGTGCACCACACTGGGAAAAAGTTATGAGAAACTCCATTATACAGGCAGCACTACTGCGAGGAGATTACCTAAATCTAAATTCCATACTGACGTACACCTTATCTGTGGGAAAAACTTAGCCTACAAGCAGTGGGAGAGCTGGAATAACTGTCCTTGCCCTCTTTGGAGAGCTACCCACCATGTCCAAGCATGACCATCCAGATTGGACAGGCCTTGGAGCAACCGGGTCTGGTGCAAGGTGTCCCTGCCTGTGGCAGGGGGTGGGACTGGATGATTTTTAAGGTCCCTTGCAACTCAAAACCATTCTGGGATTCTGACCTTACCCAGGTCACACTTAGCAAGGTGAGATCAGTAACAGTGTTTTCATAGTGTTTTTGCTGGTGTGACCTCACACTCATCCCCTGTTCCATTGTCCTCCTCCAAACTCGTGTCACCAAAGCAGGTGGCTGTGGAAGAGGTGGACGTGGACAGAAGGCTCAGCCAGTGTCAGGCCAGTGCGACGGGCTGGTGTAGCATGATGCATCCACTGCCAGATGCTGGAAGTCCCTTCTTCTCTCCAAAATAATGCAGAAAAGCCCCAAACTCATGCTTTGCCTCTGTGGCAGAAAATATTTGTAAGTTATAAAAGTATCACTAAAATTCTCCCATCTTGATAGATAGAAGCAGAGAACCAAAGACAACACATGTTTGAGGTTTATTTTGGTTTTTATCAAACCTTGATGGCTTTAATTAGCCCTATTTGAGCATCTACCTGCCCACAGATCTGGAGCTTCTGATAAAATGATGGTAGAGTAAGAAAAACCTGTCTCACACATTCATCCACATGCACACACTTAAAATTTGTACAGATATTTTTTGAAGACATGCTGCCCGTTCTTGGTTTCTGAGGTCCTTTCCCCATTCATCAGGCACGTGAAGTGAGGGAGCAGGGAAATATCCAAAACGTGCTTCTTTTAATTAAAGGCTTTTTACACTCTTTGTCTGAACCCCATCTGGGTCTCTCATGCTTTTATGCTTGCAATAACCAACGGGGATTTTCCAGAAAAATCCCTGGCTTATGTCTAAGCAGCTCTGCAAAATTTTGCTCTGCTTCCTTTCCACGTTATCCTTTTGGTTGTCTCCTTCATGCCAAGCAGATGCATCTGGAAGGCTAATCAGCATTTTTTCTTGCTGGCTTTAGGGACTCTTTTTTTGTGCTCCTCCTAGTGCAGCTTTTGGTGATTGTGTGATTGTCCTCGTTAACCTGAAGGAGAAGAGCAGCAAAGCAGTGTCCCTGTGAATTTTGTTTGGTACCTTTATGTTCTGCCCAAGTGATGCTTCTTACGGTGCTGCCAATGCTCCTTGAATCAAAGATGCCAGGATCGAGCGAGCTCCACTTAGCTGAAGGGTGGAACTCTTCAATAATTTTATTTTTACTATTTTTATTACTAAGTTTATCAATGCAGATTTAAATGGTCCAGTAGAACTGTGTGTTAGAACTGGATTTGTTAGTGAACTTGGATTAAAGGAACACTATCAAGCTTTTTAGGAAAGAAAATTGCCTGATTGACTTTTTTTGTTGTCATCAATACACATTTATTATGCAAAACCCTCTAATTCTTTGCTAGCAAAAACTTAATGGAAAAAATGGTGCTGTTCATACAAACTAGTCTGTGGAGACTTGGTTTTGCTGGACCTAAATCCTTGCTCTGATGAATGTTTTGCGGTTCTGAGGCTGTGCCTGCCCTCTCATGGGCTCTGCAGTTGGATTTGGCCAACAAGGGTTGCTCCTCCTTAAAAATAGTCCCACTGGCTTCTGCAGATTTATTCCTGAAGCTGGTCACCAAAAAAACCGCTGCCCCCAAAATAATCAATGAAAAATGCTGCATTTGCCAAATAAAGGTGACAGCAACCAAAAGCTTGGTGTTTGAGATCTCACTGGTGTTAAGGTGAGGAAGACACCCCTTGACAGTGTTCCTGTGGAAATTTCAGATCGGTCCTTTCCAATGGTCTGATGTGTTGGTATGAAATGCTCCCATAGATGCTGGCACAAGGTGACTCCGCAGTGACCTCCCCACGCCTTGCTGGGAGTGTGGCACATCCTGGACTTGGCCAACAATGACAGAGAGGCACTGCCCGTTGGCACGTTGTCACTGGTGTCACCTCTCCTCCACCCTGTGCTGGGCCATCAGAAGTCCTCTTGGCCACACATTCATTGGTTGTTTCCTCCAGATCAAACCTATCCTGCCGAACTCCAGACTCTGTGTTCTCTGCTCTCAGGGAATATGGAAACTGTGCTTAATGCAAATAATTCACATTTTTCCTTTAAATTACCGTAATCTGATGAAAATGTAGCACTGGGATGCAAGGTGAGAATTCCAGGTGGTTGTGTCACAGAGCATCTGGACAGGGATTTGCAGGTAACACCAGGCAGAGGCACAGAAAAGATTTAAAAAATAAGTTAATAAAAATAAAGATTTATCTAATAATCCTCTTTTTGCCCAAATAATCTGGGAATGATTATTAAGTGATTATGCTCTGTCTAATGAGGATTTTAATTGGGAGTGGGACATGGTCCAGCTCATTGCTCCCGTGCCACGGCACCGTGTGGAGGAAACTGCAGTTAAATTGTGTCGAGCACGGAAATCGTGTGACCCTCGAGCTCCTTCGGGCTTGTTCTTTCCCCTCTCCTGATTTCCGCTTATAAAATCTTTCTCTTCTCTCCGTTTTTTTTTGTTTGTTTTTATTTTGCTTCCCAAGGGCATGATGATGCAGTGCCATGTGCGGTTTTGAAAAGTGTGGATAGTTTTAGCTTTCTCCACCACCCAGTGCATCAGAGGAGCTTAGAGATCCTGCAGAGGTGCAAGGAGGAGAAGTACAGTAAGGCTCCACCACCCGCCCTCCCCTCTGATACCACACTCACATGTCCAGAAATGGAAACCAGGTACATTCCGTGTAGAAAGGGTGAAAAAACAGTGCCCGAGGAGCCTTCCATGATCAAACCAGCTGCCTTAGAGCAGTTTTCAGCCTATCGGGAAATGATTAGGCAGAGTTGGAAAAGTCAAATTAAAAACAAACCCACGTCTCTTGAGATCTCACAAAAATGATTTTGTTGGTAGTTTCCCCATTTATTCACTGACAATAATAAAGAATATTCCTGATACAAGGCTGGTACAGCTGGAATTCAACTTAATTTGGATTTCAGTGGACTTCAGAAATATCTTTAGCTTGGGAAAATACCGTCTCCCGGGGCTTTTACTTAAAACAGAGACATTGTCAATGTATTGTATGGAATGATGCACTTGGTCTCCATTTCTTCATCTTCATTCCTCTGTCACGTAAGAAACTCATCCTGCATGACAACATGGACACTCTTGCCTGCACTACTCTATTTTATTTTTATATTTAAATATATATTTGGTGCTCTCATGTTTAGATATATTATTTTCCTACCATTATTCTCTTCCTTCATGTTGCGTGTTAAAGCTGACAGAAATAGAGCTGCTCTGCATGGGCAAAGCCTCAGCCCAACTTGCTTAAACTTCATGAAATTTAGATGTAAGTGCAAACCACCTTTTTTTCTGCAGCACTGAGCATGGTAAGTAGAGTAGGTGCATGTTAAATCTTCCCAAATACGGTTTTCCAGTTAGAAGCCTTCTGTCAGATGTCTGTGCTTCCTACAACATGTGGGGTTGGGGGAGCAGAGGTGGTTTAGGTCTTAATTTAGGCTTTCATTCTTAATTTAACGATGTTATTTTCCCGTAGAAGTTCCCAACACTGCTATAAGAAAATATAAGGGAGTGATACTAAATTTTACTTGATTTTAGATTTTATTAAGTGGTGTTGTGCCAAGTGACCTTACTGCTTCTACTAAGAAACTATTGGAAAGGAAGATGATTATCAGCAGAGTAATTTTACTTGCAGTTAATGAGTCAATTTAAGTTGGCTCAGCAATATAGGAGATTTTGGGGGATTTAGTTTGCAGTTCCTTAGGCAGGAAAAAGGAAATTCATACAATTCAAGAGATACTTAGAGCTTTAATTTAGTGGGAAGCAAGAAGTTTAACCAACACTTAAAACCTGGCTCAGATAGACTACTGCATACAATTTGGGGTCTTTTAAGATAAATCCAACGAGTGGGTCTAAGAAGAACATTGCCATAGTTTGTGAATTAGCATCTGACCAGGCAAACAAGTAATTCTTGTTCTGCATTCAGGGATCGTTCCCATCTTCCCACGGGGTGTGCTCCTGCTTCCCCAGGCTCCCAGCCTTGGCATGCTGAAGTGGGCTTGGAGCGTGTGGAACGTTCCGGTTTGGAATCCAGCAGGTTTTCGGCCCCACAGGCGAGCTTGGCCCCAGAGACTCGGCTTTTCCCACAAGTCAAGATGAGGTTATACATCTGTGTCATCCTTGAGAGAGGAACCAAGGTCATCTCCTTGTCTTGAACTGTGCAATTAGTTCTGAACAGAGAGAAAACAAATTGGTTTGATGAGTTTATTGAGATTCCCTGTAGGTCCCTTGGTATTCAGCTTCTGGAGCCAACTGGTTGCCCTTCCCTTACCATCAGCTCCTTCCCTGGTGCCTTGGAGTCCACCAGTTCCTCCAGAGCAAGGCACTGGGTTTAGGCACCTCTGATTCAAGACTGGAGCTCTGCTGGTTGGCATTCATCCATAGGGAGTAGATGGGGATTATCCAAAACTCTTCTCAACAAGGCCAAAGACCTGTTAGGCAAATCAGTTCTTGTTTCCAAAACACTCTGGCTGAAGGAAAGGGAATATGCTTGAAAAATCAGAATAATTTTCTGCCTGAAGTATAAACCAGATCAGGCTGTGTCTGAGCTGGATGAAGAGAGTAAGAGGTTGTTGCCACTCACACACTGTTCTTTCCTGCTGAGTATCAATTCCTATAGTTTAATAGCCCATATTTACCATACACAATTCTGAAGGCCACGTGTGACTCACCAGCTGAAGTCTAAGACCCTTTTACCTTCTATTTGTAAAAATCCCCCTTATTTCCCAGAAAAGGGGCTACATCAATATGGCAGCTTTTTTTGGCTGTATTCCTGCTTTAAAGAGCCAAGTGATGGCACAATGTAGAAAAGTCTTTATATTTGGTGTATCTAAAGCAATTCTCTTTAACCCAACTTGTGCACTATGACATTTATTAATCATCAAGTCACTTAAGGTGCTGAGCTGGCCGAACCGTGATGCAGTTTAAATGCAGGTGTTACCTGCAAGCCTGAAATAGAAATTCCCTTTTCCTGAGCAATGCAAGGTGTGGATGCAGGGATAATTTGATACAACCTTGTCTTCATCACTTCAGCTCAGCTTGTTGGGTTGGAAGGTGTTTGGGGCCTTTTCTTTCTTTGGTGGGGAGTGCAGGGAAGGGTAAAAAGACAGATTTTGCTCCAAAAAGAAGGGCGTGGATCAAAAAACTCTTGGAAATACCAATGAAATCCCATTTTTCATGGACTGCTTTAGCCTAGAAAAGTCTTCTGGGCCTTAATGGGGAAGTATCCAGGAATATTAAAATATATTCATTTGATCTATATTAAAAATAGATCCAGCTAAACATTAGGTGTTTTCCTAGTCTAAAACTAGCTGCAGAAAGTACTAATGCAACATTTTAAGCAGATTCCTGATTATTCCCATTTTTTCCCTATTTGCAAATGGGTTTTTGTGCTCTAAATCAGGACTTTGGACACAGAAATGCCGGTCTTGAAAAAGGTACAAGAACACTCCTAGGACAAGAAATGTAACCAAAAAAAGGCTTAAATGGCAAAAAGAGGGATTGAAAAGAGATTTTTGAGCTCTGGGTATTGGTAAACACTCAGATGCATTACCTGCCTTGCTTTCTGAAACCCTCCAGTGCTGGAAATGCAAAAACTCAGCAGGAGTGATTTGGTTGGTCCTGCCTTGGAGCACAGGAGAGTTCAAAGGTGACCTGGGGCAGGACACCCTCAAATTTTCTTATTGACATTTCCAGGATATTTGGGCACCTTCAGATGCAAAAACTTAACCAAGTGGGCCATCAACCTTTTCAGGGATCCAATGTTCAGCTTCACGATGAGCTGTTACAACATCTCAACCGGGCAAGGAGAGCGGTAAATGCCCTGTTAAAGGGATGTCACTGTTGACTTTGGCAGGAATTCGTCTTCTACTCAGGAATTCCAGGATCAGAACAGCAAGACAGGCTCAGGTCTCAGTGTATTTGCTTTGTGTTCATCTTTCGGAATAAAAAGTCCCCAGGACACCTTTTACCTCAGCACCTGGGCTGCATGAAATAGTGGAATTATAAATATGGGGAGGAGGGGATATGCCATTGCTTCCTCCTGTCCTGCTACAAACCATAGTTTAGACATTTTTCTTTTTAGAAAGCTTTTTTTTTCCCTTTTTTTTCCCACTGTAGATATCTCAGGGTAGAATAAAACACATTTTCCCCTTGCTGAGGTGAGAGCTATGATTTTTCCTGTCTCACAGCAGCGATTTTGAGACAGTTTTAAAATTGCTCAGCTGTTTCCATGTCAAACTCCACATTATCAGATCTTTACATTTCTGTGGTTTGGTGACTTGAAAAGTGTTTTGTCGTCTACAGAAATTGTCTCCTGTCTTCCTAAGTGCTTGGTTACAAAACATTTCCACTTTGGGGAAGATAACAGCTGCTACTGTAACCATATGTGGCAGCTTCCTTGGCTGAATACAAAATAGATACTTTATTTAATATATTCTTTTATTAGATATATTTTATTACAAATAAATTATTCTAGGTATCAAAGGATA
Source organism: Daphoenositta chrysoptera (assembly GCA_013397915.1). Taxonomy (NCBI): domain Eukaryota; kingdom Metazoa; phylum Chordata; class Aves; order Passeriformes; genus Daphoenositta; species Daphoenositta chrysoptera. Next base: position 770,576 of record VZRO01007142.1, read on the forward strand.
TAGGCTCAATAGGCAGTCAAGCCTTTATAGAACAGTTTATACAGTATTTCCTACTTACATGTCCATATGTGGAGGGAGGGAGAGAAGAAGTGCCTAAGGAGTAAATTACCATTTTTCCAAGCATTCTAATTATGTCCAGGTGTTTTGCCCATGCAACTGGGTTATCCCATGCACAGTGGAGAGCCTGGGAATCTCTTGGACACAGAGAACACGGATGGCTGCTCCCCCCCATCAGCTCCTTCCCTCACAGCGTTTGCTGGCCGGGACAGCGCATCCCTAAAACACCCCATGCGTGTGTGGGAGGGGAATTAGAGGCTGGAGCAAACAGTGTTACTCATGAGGGCAATGACTCTGGCAGGGAGGTGGGACTGGGGAGTGATGGCATCCCTGGCACCCGGCTGTGCCCAGCATGTGCCAGGACACGTCCGTACTGCTCCGCGCCAGAGTCAGGGCTCAGCTATGGCTCTGCTAATTGTCTGTGGGGATGGCTCTGCTAATTGTCTGTTGGATATGAGCCAGCTGGAAACGTCTTCTTCATGTGCTGCTGCAGGTATCACTCGGAAGAGCCCGCGGACGCCACTCTCAGACCTTCAGGGAGTCAACACCATCAACGAGAGGAGCCCACGGTAAGGCTTTGGCTTTTACCTTGGCATGGCCAGGGGTCTGGGATGGGAGAGCATTGTCTGTACCTAAAAATGGCTGTACTGACATTTCTCCTGCCTCGCTTATCAATCTTATCTTCTCTTTGTTCTTTCTCTGCCGTGTGATCGGATCTTAACACCTTTCCTGGCTAAACAGCAGGCAGGGAAAGCAACTTCCCTGTGTTAAAGGCAGCAGTTGTCAGTGATGGGTGTACGAGGGGGTAAGAAGCTTAAAAAAATGAATGAATGTGCCACTATCAAGGAAATAGTCACTTAAGAAGGGCAGGTCTGGGTGCAAAACTGCATACAGCATGTGGTGGCTCCAGGAACCCTGGAATGAGGAAAACCTGAAAGTTAGGGGATTTGGGATGGTACTTTGCCAAATGCTTGCTTGTTTTCAGGGGGGAAAATGGCACATTTGCTTCAAAATTGATTGATCTTTACAGATTTTATGTACAGTTCTATTTTTAAATCCTTCCTTGAAGTTTCCGACCATTTAAGCAGCTACTGAATGAGACTCAGTTCTACACTTGAGATACAGATCTGTGCCTCCCCTTCAAAGCCTTCTTCATCCCCATTCCAGAATTAAGTTGCTTGTGAAATCAAAGTCTTCATTTCCAAGGGATGTCTGGGCACTGATCCTTTTCCCAGCTACTCTTGTGCTATCCCTCAGCACATCCCAGGAAGTCTGATTTTCCCAATACCCCTCTAAAGGGGTACAGTGCCTCTCTGCTTCCCTCTGAGCAGGTGTGTGCTGGGGAAGGAAGTGATAGGAGCATCCTCAGCTCCTACAACCACTGTTTGGAGCTGCAGATAGCCAGATGTGTCTTTATGGCTGCTCTGAGGTTAATGAGAAGCCCAGAACAAGCCAAGAGGAGTCTGAGTCTGTCTCCTGAAATGTGTCCATCAAATCAGTCCTTGCATCTCAGTGGCTTCCCTTCCACACAAAATTAAATATCCTTCATGGATATTATGAAGGCTCATTTTTAATGGCTTTAATGCCAAACGGCCACAACAAAAATTAGATACATGTTGTTCCTTTTTTTCTAGGGGAAGAAAAGTGGCTTCTCCTGCCTGGTTTTGTTCACCACATGGTCTCTGAGTGCCATCAGGACTAGAATGTCCTTATTCCTCTGAATTCCTCCCCTTTGAGAGAGGCAGTGGCACCCTACTGAAGGAGAACGGAATGTTCTCACATCATTACAAGTCCACTTCAGGGGTTAGAGAGCGTGGGATTTACTTAAAATGGATTGAACTCATAAATTTGTGCCACTTATTGAGTTTGAGCCGAAATCCAGGTGGTACATGCAATGCCAACCTATCCTGGAAACCTGATGTAACCCTGGCTCTCCTCACCTCAGTCTTTGCCATCCTCCTTTCCTTTCTCATAATGCTGGGGTTCTGATGGATTGCGTTGTGACTGCAGTTGGTCCTTCGTAACACTTGAGGCAGGGAAGGTTGGTGTCTCCAGAGGTGACGTTCGCTGTTTCCAGCAGCTCTGATTGTGCAAGTTTCCCTCAAGATAACGTAATGTGAAACTTTGTCCCTTTGGAGATCTTCCCTTGCAGATAAGAGGATTCCTGCAGTTTCTCTATCCATCCTTCGGCACGTGAGGAACATCCGTGAACTGGGACAGGGCTTTTCTTGACTGCCCAACTCCAGCTTTGGAGGCAGTTTAGTGTGGGAGCTTGGGTTGCCAACATTTTCGTTGTCCAAAATATTTCAATTATCTCAGCAAGGGGATGTTGTAAAGGCAGGGAGACTCCTCCTGGCCCAGGCAAGGAGGAGGATGTGTTTATTTACTGTGGGGTTCAGTGTGTGGTCAGCTCTGGTAATGTGGCTTAACTCATGCCAGCAGAGCAAACAAGTCATCCTAAACAGCCAGAATTGAGGAACTGTGTGTTCCTTCCTCATCCTCAGGAGCTGTGACCTACCAGCAGCCATAATCTGAGCCTTTATTTGCAGAAAAAGTGCTTTTGGAGCCATCCTAACTCCTGTGTTCCTCCTCCTGTGGTGCCTCGATAGCGTGGTCCATGATCTTCACTTACCCTTGGGCATTATCAGTGATGGGTCTCCAAATGTCACCTGTGCCCCTTCCTTCTGGAAGCACAAACCGGGTGTCTCATAAGATCTCCAAGGTCCAGCCTGTGCTTTCAGAATAGGCAGATTATTTTGATCCCTTTCATTGCAGCTGTTTTTGGTCTGGAGAGTCATGTCACACTTGATAAATGTTGGTATTTCAGGTAAATGGCACTTGTTGAGCAAGAGGAGCTGAGCACGGGGGTGCAGGTAACATGTCTGGAAGAGAGATTGGCTTCAGCAACTTCCCAGCAGATTGACTGGCAAGCGATTTATGGCTCCAAATTAAACAGGAATTGCTTTCAAAGCCATCTCATGATCATGTGGTCACTGATAAGTCTGGTTGTGCATCCAACCCACAGGATAGCCTGGGGCCTGTTTCTGAAAGCAGTCTTGAGGCATGACATCACTCAGGAAGTCACTGTGGAGGGTTTAGGGAGCCAAGTGCTCTCCTCTGATCTCAGAAGAAAGTGCACGGGTGGTTTGCACATGCTGGGAGGGAAACCACGCTTCAGCGGAGTACCTTGCCTGGCTGCTGAGAAATGAAAGCCAGGCCATGCCTAACCCAAACCACTTGGGCTGGTTGGGATCCTTCAAGTTTGTGCTCACTGTTGACACTTCTAAGTGCAGGGATGTCTGAGCAGGTGTGGGTCTGTAAACAGCTGGCTGGGCTCAGTGAGATGATTAACCCCAAAGTACCAAAAGCCTGCATCTGTTACCATGTGGACGTATCCATCCTGAAGTGTCCATAACAGACAGAGCTGTCATTTGATCTCTTGGGTTTTTCAAAACTACATGAGAATTTTCAGAGCGGTTGGCCAGCATTAATGATGTGTTGTACACCCCAAAAGTGGCTGTTGAGTTTTAGTGGTTCCTGCCAACTGGTGATTTTTTTTCCCACCTGCAAACAAGAGGGTTTTGGTGGGTGGTACCCACCAAATATGTAAAGAGAAGAAAGGTGGACAGGAGGATATCACCTGGATATTCAAGCTTCTCACTAACAATCCCTGAATGGAATGCTTAAGAAAGTAGGTCTTGGAGCACTTACCTGGGGGTTTTACTTTGCTGTGATTCATCCCTCCTTATAATAGTGGTCCATGCCAAAATGCTGATTTAATGGGGCCAGGAAGGAATTTGGGAAGCGCTCAGACGAGGCAGCGAGGTGACGTTGCTCCGAGGATCTGGCTCCAGCCTTTGAGCTGTCCGAACAGCTTTACATCCTTTATATTTAATTTCCATGCAGCACTTGAGATTTGCCTTTCCTCCAAATCAAGGCTTTAAGGTTGTCAGACCTCAGAAGTGGCCAGTGCCTGGGGCCATGTTTAAACCACCGTGTCCTTCAGCATCCTCATGACCTGGTGCAGCCTGGAGTCTCCTCCTGCTCCTTTTCCTCCTGTCGGAGATAACTTGAGGGGGGGGGGGTTGCAGCCCCCACTTCGTTCCTTTAATTGCTTTTATTTCGTATGATGATTTCTGCAAGGCTGATAAAAAATTTAGAATTTAAAAACCCCAACAAACCACCAAAAACCCACCAAGCCAAAAGTGTTGTGGTTGGGTATTGCCCATGACAGGCTTTGTGTCCCCCAGCCAGCACTGAAAGTCTCCTCAGCTCTGGAAATTACTTGCCCTGATGTGTATTTTGGTCAAGTACCCATTTCTGTCCCTCCAAGAGAGGATTTTGGCTCCTCTCCTTATTCCCTTCATCCCTTCTGAAGCCAGGTGAGCATTTCTGGACATCACAGCAGTTCCGCTCCACAGCAGAGAAGACCAGATTGGGTGACTGATTTGTGATCAGGTCCCAGAGAGTGATTCTGGGTCAACCCATCAGTCCAGCTGGAGCTGACATCCATCTTTGTGGCAAATAATGAGTTTATTGCAAATTAGATTTGCTTTTTCTTTCCCCAATGGAATGATTGTGTGAATTCAAGTAGACAGAGTTGGTACCAGAGGTCATGGCCTCATATCCTTCAGACCACCAAAGTATCTAGAGGTATCTGCAGACTCAAGGTTTCTGTCTGGGAGAGCTGGAAGCTGTTATTGTCCTGCTGATAATTTGTTCGTTTTGTGAATATTTGATCTTTGAAAGGTGCTTTAGTAGCCGATAGCTTCATGTGCTGTCTGGCACCAGGGACTCATCCCATGGGAGCAAATGAAGAGTGGAAAGAAAAAAGCAGCAGCTCATTTTCTACCAATGGGTTATTTTATGATCTATTTTTATCTCAGAACCATACTTTTTATCTCTTGCTAACGGTGTTTGCTGTTTCAGGGATGCCTACGCAGTTGGCTGGAATGGCCGGATGGGGATGAGGCACAACAGGCTCGCCAGCCCCGGTGCCTTCCTGGACAAAGATGGGATATTTGTCAACGCGACCAACAGCAAACTGCTGGAGAGAGCCCACGGCATCCTCATGTCAGTACCCAGGAGGGGGTCTGGGCTTTACTCCTGGAGCACTGTGAGCACCACGGCGAGTTAGGGGAATGTAAATAGCCAGGATATAAAACTCTCAGGGTGCCAAGTAGACTTGGAGGTGTTTCCCAGTTGGGTCAAAGCAACGTTTGATACATATGATTTAACTCCTCTCATTCATTCAGAGTGACGGGCAAAGGGAAGAAAGAGAAGGGACAAACCTGCTGCTCACACCAGTCTGGAGATGCAGCAACTGTGTAATGCAGTCACCCTTTTTAACATGATATCAAAGTTTCCATTATAAATTATCTGGGCAGATGATGTTGATGATTCACACTGCAGCCTTCTCAGAAGGTTCAGGGAACATCCCAGGTTGGCTGGAAGGAACATGGAGTTTGGAAAGCAGGAGGCTGGTCAATCATTTTGTGACGTGGCTTTCTTGCTCTTCCCAAATTCCCTGCATCCCATCATTCCCAATGTAACCATTCCCATTAACTGGATACATTCCTCTCAGCCTGCAGTATGCAGGGGCAGCCCCGTTTCAGTGCCAGCTATGGGCAACAGCTGCTCAGAGGGATTTGGAGGGGCTGGTTTCATAAACTCCTCTGTTCCACAACTGCACTGTGGATTAACCTGAGCCGTTTATTATCTCCCCAGGAGAAATAAGAACTTCAAAGCCAAACCCAGTCTCCCAAAGGTGAGTGAGAAGCAGCATTTTCCCACTTGTGGGCTGTGGGTTAAGGCTGTAGCACAGTGATGCAATGCTGCTGGATGTGAAGAAGACCATTGTGTCCACACCGAGACCTTGGTCAAACCAGCTCTGTTCAGGGCTCTTTAATTCATATAAATCTAATGGATTGCAGCCCTGATTTCTTCTGGGAGAGAGAGATACAAGCACTTACATCCTCCTTGGAGCTGCTCTGGCTCCTTTTTCCCTCCTTCTGGGAAGGAGTACTTACATGTTGCTGAAATTTAATAATTAAATCTCTAAACTAAAATGAGCAAGTAAGTCATGCAGGAGAGCTGGTACCTGATAGACAACAACCTTGTTACTGCCCCTCCATCTTGGCTGCATTTATTATGCTTTAAGAGGTGCCAAGAGATCTGTTGTTCCTAGAAGAATAATACTTTTTGTGGTCCTCGCTGGTGCTGCATCCGTGGTCGGGAACAGAGCACCAGGAGGAGCAAACATTGTTTTTACTACTCTCTATGTCCATCTTGCACCTGGAGAGGCACCGATGGAATTAATCAATGAACTGCTCATTAACAGTAAACAGAATCATAGAACCATGGAATGGTTTGTGTGGAAAAGAACCTTAAGGGTCATCCAGTTCTACCCCTGCCATGGGCAGGGACACCTTCCACTGTCCCAGGGTGCTCAAAGCCCCGTCCAGCCTGGCCTTGGACACTGCCAGGGATCCAGGGGCAGCCACAGCTGCTCTGGGCACCCCGTGCCAGGGCCTCCCCACCGTCACAGGGAAGCCATCCCTCAGTGTTCCCTGTTGAGATTACTGTCACCTAAGGAAGCCCTGTGAGGGTAAAGGAGGGATATAACAGATGGTATGATGATAACATCTGGATTTTCTGTGGATTCTCTCTTTTTCCTCAGCACTTGCTGGATGTGAAGTCCCTCAAGCACCTCACAAACCTGACATTGCACGACCGCATCACCAAATCTCTCCTCCACCTCCATAAGAAGAAAAAACCACCCAGCATCAGCGCCCAGTTCCAGGTGAGCCCTTTCCTTTGATGGAGAGAGGGGAATCACCCACTCCAGGCACAGTCCTGCCCCATCCCCAGCAGCATTTAGGCCGTGAATCCCACTGAGGGCTTGAGGGAGCTGGGAAACACCGCAGGTGTTGAAAGGGTGCAAATGGAGAGAAATAAGACTGAGGATGTGTATCATGGGGGATGACGTGGCAGAGCAAGGTGGGACATGAGGATGAGCTGCAGAGGGAGGTGTTGGTGCATCCCTGTGGTCTGGTACTTCACATTCCAAGCCATTGCATTGTGGTGCTTTCTCCCACAAAACCAGAAACTGCGAAATCCCCAAATCACATTTTTTGCAGTCTTTTTATTCGCATCCAGCATAATCTGTGCTGAGTCAGAATAGGAATTTTAATAGGCGAGCAAGGTCAGAATCCTGCTACATTATATCCAGGTGGGCAGAGGAATTCAGAGGAGGGATTGATCTTGTGTTGTCAGTGCTGTGTGCCAGTCTGCAATCCCTGGGGTTTGCTGCAGGAAAAATAATCCTCCAAGGACTTGGCAGTGCTGGGCTCACAGTTGGACTCAATGATCTTAAAGGTCTTTTCAAACCTAAATGAGTCTGTGATTGTTCTATATGTGCATCACGGCTTGGAAACTGCTACAAGACGTGCACGAGTAGGTGGTAATAATAGAAAACAGCTTTTCACTTAAAATTTAGGTTCTAAGCAAGTCTGGGTGGGTTTTGACTTGTAATTTTGACTGCTTTGGGATTTTTTTGGGAATGTGTTTTGTATTTAGAAAGTCTCCATGTGTAGGTGTAGGTAAAATTAAATAATTTAAAGTATATGCACACACACGTGTATATATATATATATATATATAATTTGCAGAATGCACATCTGTATATTTATATATTTAGTCTTGTCAAATCTAATGGTATTCTGGTCAAAACTCACTCCTGCAGAGTTTAATTCATATCCTTGGAGGGGTTGAAACAGGGATGTCTTGGAGTGAAAGGCCTTCCCAAAACCTATTTATGCTCCCAACAAAACTCTGAAAAGCCGTGGGGGGCACAATTGATATTTTTTGGTATATTTTCACAGCACATTCAAATCAAAGACCCCTAATTTCACTGAGCACTTGTTAAAGAGAAACATTTTGAGGGACAAAGCAGCAGCATCGCTTTTTTAAGCAAGAGCAAACTAATGAAATTGTGGTGCATGGAATTGGGTCACAGGCAGGAAACACGTTTCCTATCACGGTTTTTTTGCAGATAAATGCTGCTTTGTGGCTAATGCCTCAACACTGGGATTGCAGCTGCTCCATCTCCTATGGATTTCCACTATCCCTATACTTAGGGTAATCTGTAGGGGAAATAGCTGCCTTGGAGTGTGTGCCAGGAGCAGGGATGGCTTTCACGATCTAAAACTAAACGGCCCATACCTAAAACTGTAGCACTCCCCTTTAACCCACATGCAGGTGGTGCCCTGGAGACAGGCACGGAACGGTTCCTGGAAGGCCGAGTACAGGTGGTGAAGGAGTGGGTGGCTGGAAAGTTGTGCTGGCAGAGGGACAAAGGAGACGGGTACGGGGTTAATCCAGCGACCTCACACATCCTTTGTGGATTCCCGACGGCCAGATGGCAGCGGGTGCCCGGCCCATCTGCCACACACAGGATGGCGCTGAGGGAATGGAAATGCCCCCTCCTAAGGGTATGGCACATCCCATTCCCACCATTTCCAGCACTAGGAGCACTCTGCTTGTTGGGCTTTCAGCAAAGGGGTTGTGTCCCTTTGCTTCCCACCAGCCTGTGTGGGCACAGTGGAATGCTGCAGCATCACTGCTGATGGAAAGCTCCCAATAGGCTTCCTTTGTGTAAAATAGAGTAATTTCAGATTTTAAGAAAACCAGGAGCATGCCGGCAGAGGTCTGCCACATCATGGCATTCCTGCTGCTCCCTGGGATATTTGCATGAAGTTAATATACATAACACAGCTGCATCACGTGTCTGGGGTCCATCCCTTGCTCCTTCCAAAATCCTGAATGTGAATGAATTTTTCTGAACATGAAAGGCTTCCCATAAAGATGTCTTTGAAATTATCAGAAGGAAAAAAAGGCTTCCTGTGAGCAGATCTGTGGGCAAAATGCTTCTTTGTAATACCACACCAGTTTATTAACTCCTGTATTCCAATATTTCTAACTCTGCTTATAGTAAATGTGACAGAATATCTTTTACGTGACTGAGTTTTAAACTCTGTTAAATCAGAAGTAATCAACTCTGGAGCATGTTACCAATGCCAATGTGCTCAGCAATTAGAGATAACCAAAGTATTTATATGACACCACAAAAAAAATGTGACTGGGGAGCCCGGCCAGCACCAATGAACTTGGCACACTCTAGTATTCAGCCTGGTTTTATTCCAAGAGCTTGTGATTCATCCCAAAAAGTCAAAGGTTTTCAAAGTGAAGGGATAACTCAGCGTGATATCCCCCTGGAGTAGCTGGCTGTAGAGTGATGTCAATGTAAATTCATTTTTATGGGAGAGACTTTTAATGATGATGAATAAATAAGGGGAAATAGAAAAATGGAACAAGGATACCCCTCGATTCTCAGTGAGCCTTCAGCCAGGAACATGCCAGCATTGAAGCTCTTTTCTAGAAACGACCTCTGAAGTTGCAGGCTTCAAAAATTATTGTGAATTACCAATTTTCCCTTGGCAAAACTGTCATTAAAAAAAAATTCATTTTTAGGTCAACAGTATAGTTTTGACAATTAAAAATCAGGAATAGATCCTGCTGGGAGTCACTTTTGATAAAGGAAAATTTGATTTGTGTTTAAAAATCATCAGTGGTTATTTGGTGCCAGGTGTAAATTCTTGTCTTGGAGCTCCCATTCATGGCTGGAAGAGGCTTGTGGTGTGGAGTGGGATGGGAATTTGGGCTCCAGGGGAGCCAGAGATCTGAAAATCCAGCCGAGCATCATATTCATCTTCAGTTTCTTTGTTGGGGGCAAAGACAAAATCAGCCAAGTTGCTTGTGCTAAAACACTCATTTGGGGTAATAATTTCCCATGTGCCTCATTTACTCATAATTAATTCTAATTTATGTTGGTTTATGATCTAAGCATTTGGATTTTCATTATCCACTGTGGTCTCCTCTCCCTTCCCTGTGTCTCCTCTGTTGCAGGCATCCCTCAACAAACTGATGGAGACCCTTGGCCAAGCAGAGCCGTATTTTGTTAAGTGCATCCGATCCAACGCCGAGAAGGTGAATCGCATCCTCTGAAAGTGGACCTGCTAGAAATCAGCTTGGGAATCTCTTGTCCATTTTTGCAGGCAGTTAGATAGGAAACAAAGCCTCAAAATGGAGCTGGGTGTAGAAGATTTGAGCAAGGGGAAGCATGGATTTATCACTTGGGTGTTGCTCTTGATAAACTGCACAGGCTCTTCTTATATTTGTAGAAACACATATATGCAAATATATTGTTTTAATCTATATGAAAAATATATTGGCCTTAATAAATGAATTTGACTGCTTTGAAGCTCCTGACCAGCCATAAGAGAGATTTATAGAACCATGAATTTACTTGTGCTGGGTCTGAGCCCTAAAGCTTCCTTAAAATAAAATTTCCTTAGGTAAAAGCAGATACTTTTAGAATAAACTGCATTGATCATATTTCTTGAATTTGACTTTATGTAATTGTGTCATGGACTGAGGACCCTCAGTTCAAAATGTAGGGATGCTTTGTGGATTAATCCTTCAGAGTTTTACCCAGGTATTTAAAGCTGAAGCTTTTTGCCTTGGAGATTATTTAGTTGCTCACAATCTCACCCATTAACTGTGCCCTTGGGAGGTCTTATTCAATTCAAATCCAAAAAATCTTTTTTTATGGCTTTATTTATCTAGTTAGCTGTTTGAAAGTCTCAGAAGCAAACAGGATTCAGTCCCAGTGGGATTCGTACGGTTCCTAGGGACCCACATTCCCTCCTTCCCTTCCGTGTGTGTCGTGCAGATGTGCTATGTCTGCTGAACCCTTTACCCATCCATGCATTTAAAAGCTTCATTGAAAGGAAGTGTTTGCTTGTCCTTGGTCTGGTTTTCCCCTTTCAGCTGCCCCTGCGGTTCAATGACAGCCTGGTGCTCCGGCAGCTGCGCTACACGGGGATGCTGGAGACAGTGCGCATTCGCCAGTCGGGATACAGCTGCAAATACTCCTTCCAGGTTGAGTACAATGCGCTTTGCCTCCCATCACCTTTATCATCATTAGCAGAGTTGTCTGAGTGTTGCTGGCTCGTTTTTTAGCAGGGTAATTAATTCCTAGCTCCTGGAAGGCAGTGGATGTAACAGGCTGTTCTCTGCCTATGAGCCACTCTAGACCTCAGGTAGGGCTGCGAGTCCCCTGAAGCATGATTTTTGAACAAAACCAGTATTTTTTTGCAACATGGCCTCCCTTTTGGAAAAAAAAAGTGTCTGATTTGCACATTCTCTTCTGCATCTGGAATTACTGGGAGAAACATCATGTCGGCGTTAGCTGTGTCCCGTCAGGAGGGTGATCGGCATCCTCTGAACTGCTGGAGTTAGCCAGCTTTTCCTGTTTTCTTCTTTTCCATGTGTTTGCCAGGTTTTGTGCACATGTCAGTCATGCTTTCATGCTTTGCTGGTGCCGATTGGTTTCCTGCTTGCGGCTGCTTTGGGGCAGACTTTGTGTTCTGCACAGCAGCTGTTTAGAAAAAGACAAATGCTCAATTTTTTTTTTTTTTGCTGGAAGCAGGGATCTCAACCTTGCTTGGGAGGATCTCTCCTCTTGATCCTCTTCACTCTTTGAATCCTCACAGCAGTAATGGCTGGAGCATCTCAGAGATGTTTTGCAGATGTTGGTATCCACCTTCCGTGGTGGCCCTTGCTGGGGATTTGCAGCATTTTTTCACTTGGGATGACCCTGTGACTCCTGCAGAACCTCTCCTTCCTGCTGAAAAACATTTGAACCTTGCTGGGTCCCTGCTTTGATGTGTTTCCCATCAAACCACAAATGATGGATGAAACTTGGTGTTCCCCAGTGCATAAAATGTTATCTGTTCTTCTGCTCACTCCAGAAATCCCGTTTCATGTGGCCAGTGAAGCAAATCTGTTATTTATGGGAGAGAGAAGCAGCAGGACCCAACTAACCAAATCTTGGTGTTCCTTTTTTTTTCCCTTCTCAGGATTTTGTGAACCATTTCCATGTCCTTTTGCCACAAGGGATCAGCCCATCTAAGCACAATATCCATGATTTCTTCTGGAAGATAAAACTTGATCCAGACAATTATCAAGTTGGAAGAACAATGGTAAATGTTTATCCTCAGGTCAGCCTTTAAGGCTTTAAGACAGATATGACATTTGCCTGTATTTCTGTCTGGTAAATTAATATCTCTATACAGGTTTAAGTAATTAAACTGTTTTTCTTCTGTTTGCCAAAAATCAATGCTTTAAATGAAACTTCAAGTATTAATAACATAAAAGAGTAAGGAATAATATTGTTTTGTTATTGGTTGTAATGAGGCAGCCTCAAAAAACTCATGTCCTCCAAAAAACTCTCTCTGTGTGTAGATTTAGCTCAATACAATGGTTCTCATTTTGCCTCCGCTGATGGGAAAGCAGAGACTCTGTAATTCAGAGCTTAGACACTCACAGGCTGTTGCGAAACTGCTGAAACCTGTTAGAGGTGCCTTCACAAAAATCAGCTCCTCAGCTTTCCTGGGAGCATCCAGGACACAGCAACCAGGAGGATTAAATCATTTGACTCGTGGTCTGGGAAGCTTTCCACTCTTGTGGGTTTTTTTGGGTTGTTTTGGCCAGATTTTCATGAAGGAACGCGAGCGGCAGCTTCTGCAGGACCTGCTGCACCAGGAGGTGCTGCGGAGGATCACGCTGCTGCAGCGCTGGCTCCGCAGCCTGCTCTTCAGGAGGCAGTTCCTGAGCCTGCGGCACGCGGCCATCAGCATACAGGTGGGTGCTGGATTCCAGTGCAAATTACCATCCCAAATCCTACAGACAGAGCCCGTGGGTAGAATCAGGTCTCCTGTCCAAGGAAGGAGCTTTCAATCAGGATTTGACTCCTACTTCTGTAAAAAGTTCTGAATGGGGGGCAGCTGGAGACATTGCATGAAGGCAGCTGCTATCCCATCTTCACACAACACCCGTTACAAGGAAACCCCTGCTGTGTTTGCAGAGATTTTGGCGTAGCTACCAGAGCCGAAAAAAAGGCAAACCATCCCCAGACCCTCTGGTCCTCAGCAAAGCCGCTGTCATCCTGCAGACCCACTGGCGAGGCTTCGTGGAGCGCCGGAGGTTCCTGCAGATGCAGTTTGCAGCCCATCTCATCCAGAGCTGCTGGCGGGAGCACGCCAGGCGCCGGCACACTGCGGCCACCAGCATCCAGGCGGCCTGGCGGGGACACCGCACCCGGCAGGCATTTGCAGCCTGCAGGAGCAGAGCCGTGTGCCTGCAGGCGGCATGCCGCGGGTATTTGGCACGGCAAAGGTAACACCATTGGCCTCTGGTAAAGAGGAACATGTTTTTTGGGGATGCTCACGGGGGAGGGAGGTGGTTGGTGTGAATCAAGGCACTACGGTGACTTAGACAGGGCAGTGTCCAGTCATAGCATCCATGGCCCTCTCCCAACCTGCCCTGGTCCTTTGTTTGCCCACGCTTTCTAACAATTTAGCTGCATGTCCTGCTCTTGGAATAAGCAGAGCCTATTTCAGGTTGGAGCACGTAGGCAGTGCAAAGCCAAGGCCGTAAATACTCACAAGGGTTTTTTTCCCCTTGGCAGCAGCACCAGTTTAAGTAGCCTATTTTTAACTCAGATTGCCTCACCAATCTGGTTGCTGCGCTGACTCACAAGGACAAGGGATACCGGAGCCAGCCACTGTGGAGGGGACAGGCATTCCAGCCATGCCTTGGCTCGCTGGCCACGGGACAGGTCACGATTCACTCTCCAGAGGTGCTGCCTGCAATGTGTGGAGCACCTTAACGTAGCGTGGAACATTTGGGAGCTGCAAAGAGCTCTTGGCACTGGGCACAAGTCCCTGCTAGTTGTTCCAGACGCAGCCTGGGCAGGATGGCGAAGATGGAGAAGCCAAGGGGGTGTGATGGGTTAAGCTTTTCTGGCTCTGACAGCTTATAAAGGAGCTAGACCAGGGATGGAGGCTGGACCTGCTGCTGTCAGCACGAGGGGAGCTTTCAGGTGCGTTGGGGCAGCCCTTGGGTAGCAGAGATGGCAGAGGAGAAGAAGGTTTAAAACTAAACGTGCCTCACCTTGCCTTGCACCATATGTCCAAGGAGGGTTGCTTGATATGCTGGTGGTGGTGAAGTGATGGTGATGGTGGTGGTGGTGATAAGACACCACTGGTGCAGTGCCTTGAAGGGTCCTGAGTGGGCACAGGGCTGAATAGCCTGGTTTTCTGCTTTCTTCCAGGTTTAGAACTTTGAAAGAGCAGCAGTTAAAAGAGATGCAGCTGGAGAATGGCCTGGCAGGTAGAGAAGAGGATGGACTGGAAGCAGATGATGTTTTGGAAATTAAGGGCTCTGACCCATCTAAATGGGAGGACAGCTCATTTGAAGAGCGAGTGAGAGCTGTAGAACAACATAAATCACTGATGGAGAATAATCGGGTGAATCACATGGACCCACTGCATACTTCCCTGTACAAAAGGCATGAGAGAGCCAGCAGCCAGAGCGGGATGGATGCCGAGGAGGAGGTAGTCGTGAGAGAGAGGCCCAAGTCACTTGAGGATCTCAACCAGAAAAAAGTGGTTCGTGCAAAGAGGGAAAGCCGGAGGATGCGGGAACTGGAGCAGGCGAAATTCAGCTTGGAGCTGCTCAAGGTCCGCTCCACGGGCGGGCTGTCACCTTCAGAAGAGCAGCGCTGGTCCACCGAGCTGGTGTCCGAGGCGTTACATTCCCCTCAGGGAACCCCAGAGAGCGAAAGCTCTCAAGGGAGCTTTGAGTTGTTAAGCTGTGAAGATACCCCAAGTAGTAAACTCGTTTCCTTAGTCTTAGATGAGCACGACACGCAGTCATTCTCCATGGACTCCCTGCCCAGCAGTCCCCAGGCTCAGCTGCAGGAGAAGCCTTTCTGTGCAGCGGATGGGAGCAGCGATTTGCCCAGCTGCAGACAGACCCCAGTGGACACGGAGCTGCCCGATAACCTCACCAGGAAGGAGCGTGGGGTCGGTGACCCCCAGAATGTTATAAAGGCTCACCCAAGAGAAACCCTCCTTTCCAGCAACCTCCCAACTTTCTACGTTCCACCACAAGACAATGTGAAGGTGAAGCTGGTGGAGAATAACCTGAGGAATAAAGCAGTGGAAAGAGAGGAGAGGACAGTTACATTCTCTGAGGTCAGGAAGGACTCTGAGCCAGACCAGGGCAAAGCCTTGGGAGAAGAAGAGGAATGGGAGAAACCCTCTACGAAGAGAGAGGAACGTGGGACAGTGACAGCAGCACTGTCAGAAAAGCTGACCAGAAAGCTGGCCCTTTCTCCAGATTCTGTCATCAAGAGACTGGAAAAGCTCAATGTGGAGAAGGAGGAACGCCAAAAGCAGCTTCACCTACAAAATGAGAGGGAGATGATGGAACAGATCCGTCAGCAGAAGGAAGTTCTGGAGAGGCAACGCAAAGCCTTTGAGCAGCAAGGGAGGGTAGAGGCTTTGCAGAGGATGGAGCAGAGCAGAGTGAAGGACCCCTCCCTCAAACCAGCCAAAAAAGCAGAGAGCCGGCCTCAATCGGTCCTCATCCTGCACCCCCAGAGCAGAGGGGAGCACAGTCCCACCCCAGGCATGGCTCCAACCTCAGCAGTGGACATCAAGGGTCTCACTGTTGGGACCAGAGGAAGCTCTCCAGCCCACAGTGCCCCCAAAGACCGACCTGTCAGCATGTTCTTGGAACGAAGAGAAGGCCTGGAACCCCGCTGCCATTCCAAACCAGCTCTGGACCCCAAGGACCACCCGGGCAGCCATTTCTCAAGGACAGAGCGCCTCCGGCAACCTCGGATGCCCAACCAGGCCACTGAGGAGACAAGGGCAAGCTCCATGTTCTTCACGCCAAAAGACAATCCCTTCGGCCTCCAGTGAGTAAAGAGATGGTGGGCTTTCTCCTAGTCTTTCTTCATAGGCTTCCTCCATAGGCTTTCTCCTAGGCTTTCTCCATAGGCTTCCTCCATATGCTTTCTCCATAGGCTCTTTTGTCTGCTAGGGACCTATTTATACAAAGGATATTTCTGGAGTCTGCTCAAACCCCATAGTTAAACAACGCGTTCTTGATCTTCTAGCAACGAGGAAGCAGAGGTCAGACGGAAAGGAAAGACCTGGAATATGATTTTTCAGTCTCTTATAACATTTTATAATCCAGGGGAGATAATCACGGACATTAGCAAGTGAAGGGAGTCAATAAACAGGCTCAATACTGGTTTTATTTACTCCACATGAATGGTGCAAGGAGTTTATTTCTCAAGGTGAAAGATGTTCTAAGTTCTTAGGATTTTTGGGTGGTTGGAATAGAAATTACTCAATGAGGCAAAAAATTCCAGGATTTTCCTTGTTTGCCATATAATTAATACATCCAGCAAGCCCATGTGGACACTCTGACCATTGCAGATGAAAAAACACCAGCTCTCCAGAGAGAGTTTGGGAGTGAATGCACTTTGGAGACCGTATCACTCACACATGTTACTAATTACACCTGTAATGGGCTTAGCAGTTGCTCAGCTCCATTGCATTGCTTAACCTTGGGCTCCTCCAGGGTCTGGAGATGGGAGCAAGATCTTGGGACAAGGTTTGCTCCCACTCTGTTGTGTTGCCCAAAGTGCCTTGCCTAATTTTGGGGTGGTTTTGGCCATGTAGCTTAAAAAGCACATAAACCACCCCCCTCCTAAATCCTGCTGCACCCTTTCCAAGCCAAAAGCTCCCAGTGAATGACTGTTGGTAACTCAAAGTACTTTCAAATGTAGTTGTCTTGTGGGCTTTGTGCCATTGTGATGGAAGAAGGTTCCTGTTTAAAATTTCTTTTTCTGGTTCATATGCAACATGAACAAGCAACAGGAAGAAAAAGACATTAAGAATTGCTGTATTTTAATTTTTACTCTGCATCAGAATAGTCACATTTGAGAATCCCAAAGTACAAAGGTGCAATCCATAACCACCTTGCTGAATAATGTTGACAGGCAGAATGTTTTCTCTTCTTGTCTTGTGGTATTAAGTCCAATCCTGAAGAATTCCAAGCAATTCAGAAACCCCATGACCTCAGACTTGCAATTTGGTCTTTACTGCTTGGACTGTGTGCGGCAGCTGGACTGCCATGGTGGGAAGGCTTTTGGGAGAGGATGAAAGATCTCTGTTCTGTTGTGTTTCAGCAGAGAGGCAAATCAGTGCCTTTCCAAGGCTGAACTAGCAAAGAAGCCGTTTAAGATGCCGGGGTCTGGCAGAGGCGAGGTGAGTTGTGACTTGTTTATTTTCTCTTTCCATTGAAAAGGGAGGAACATAACTTGTTCTGCATAACTTATTCTTTTTCCCTGAAAAGCTTCAAAGAAATGAACTCTGAAGCACAAGGGCTGCTAGACATGGATAGGGAAGGGGGATATGGCAGCACAGTAACCTCCACGCCTTCTCTTAAAATAAAAAGCCCTGTACTAATAATTTGTAGCAGCTCCGGATAAAAGGATCCCGTGATCCTGATGGCAAACACTGTCCAACGCCGTCTTGTCTTGGTTTGGTTTAATGTCCGTTTGAGTAATACCCATGATTGTCCATTTTCACCGTCCTGTCTTGGTTTTTGTTCTTCCTGGTCCTTTGCTGTTTTCACTAGACATAATACTGCATCCCTTCCATGGGGTGCAGTGTCACTCAGAGATGTCTTAAGGCTGCGTGGCTAGAGTCTCCTTTTTACTTTAAAACCCTTCTTTTCGTTTTATTTTGTTTTGTTTTATCCTTTGGTCAAGCAGGTGCCCAGACCGAGCCATAAAAAGAAAGCCCGCATGGCGCGGACGCGCTCCGATTTCTTGACTAGAGGTACTTTTGCTGATGGGGAGGGGGATACGGAGGAAGAGGATTACGATGGCAGTTTTGAGTTCCTTCTCTCCTCTGAGCACCCTCCTCACGCCGAGGCGGTGCCTGCAGCCCGCCTGGGGCAGGCCTGTTACAGTGACTCCGAAATGGTAATTGTGTCCAACATGGCGGGGAAATGAAACTGAGGGAGCGAGAGGAGCTGCTGGAGCCTTTCCTTGCTAACCTTAGCTGCACTGATCCCTCCACCGCTTCTTTTTCCACTCCCAAGGATGCTGTAGATGGGTAAATTTGGCTAACACAGCAGAAACAGAGGCAAAATCATGGAATCACAGAATCATGGTATGGTTTGGATTGGAAGGGACTTTAAATCTTATCTAATTCCAAACCCCTGCCATGGGCAGGGACACCTTCCACTAGACCAGGGTGCTCAGAGCTCCATCCAAACTGTAGTTCTTGCTCCTGGATTGATTAGATATCCACCACAGTTCCCATAGTTTCCTGGAGCATTACAACTTGTATTGCACAGCTACTTGTTTTGGGGGCTTTAACATCAATCCTCCCTTTGGAACCTTCTGATCTAAAAATGGTCTATACACACCTGTAAAAAAACGTAAAGTAAATATTGTCCAAAAGACAACAGTCAACAAAATGATATTAATCCTGCACCTTCTTTTACTTTTGATTATTTATCCTTTGCCACAATATCCAATGATTATTTGGTCCTCAATTATCAGAGTGATGCTGGCAGACAGCAGCTCAGAGAAAGCAAAACCATAGAAATTGGGCAATGAAAACATACTGAGAGTGAAATAGTGGGTTTAAAACAAAGACAACCAACTTGAGTGGTTTTTCCAAGCACAGTGATGAGTATCCCTTGGCAGGTCCCACATGAGCCAGCGCGGTGGAGCTTTTGCATCTCGGGCTTAATCTCCCACCCACATAAGCTGCTTTTGGAAAATCACAAACTGAGAGGTTTCAGGAGTGGAAGAGACCAACAGATTCCAACCCACTCATAATGTTTTTCTTGAGGTGGTGGAGATGTTCCTGTAGGAGTGTGGATAAACACCAGGAATCATCTCCTGCTGTGAGAGTTTGGGTGGAGCATTGGGTAGGGCTGCCATGTTCCTCTCCTTCAGCTGCAGTACAGGATGTGGAACTGAGTATAAAACCAAAGAGAAGTATGAAACCCAAAGCCAGTGATTTATTTTGTGCCACAGCATTGCTGTGGGTCCGGCAAACATCCCATGCAATCCTAAAAGCTGCTTTTCCAAGAAGAGCAGGTGGTCAAGGAGGGCTTTTCATTACTTTTATTTTAGCAGCTCTTATTATAAAGGATAATTTTTCCCAGGATAATTTCCTCACTGGAAGAGGGCAGCGATTTACAAATTCCATAAATTTTTAAGCCTGCTCTTGATAAATTTGCTGGGGGGGTTGAGACAGGAATATTCAAAACCTGATTGAAAGACACATCGCTATGGACTGAGATAACCTGGCTGCACCTTTGTGCAAGTCCATGCTTCTAGATTGGGAAAGGGAGAATTTATGTAGTAAAATGGACTTTTTAACATAGAATCATAGGAACATTTAGGTTGAAAAAGATCTCTTAAGATTGTTGAGTCGAACCACAAACCCAGCACCGCCTTGTTCACCACCAAACCATGGCACCCCGTGCCATACCTGGAGTGCCTTGCTGTGCTTCTGGAGGCTGCCCACGTACAAAGGGGAATTGTA
Organism: Daphoenositta chrysoptera; assembly: GCA_013397915.1. NCBI lineage: Eukaryota > Metazoa > Chordata > Aves > Passeriformes > Daphoenositta > Daphoenositta chrysoptera. Next base: position 790,186 of record VZRO01007142.1, read on the forward strand.
ACTGTAGGAATCATTCCCTCTGGGGTGTAAAAAGTGCTGTGCTGCTGCTTGGCAAGCTCCATCCTTGGGAGCATCCTGGGTCACTGCACTCCTTGGAAGTGCTCCTTGGGACTCTGCGCACCTGATTTAACAGCTCTCACCGCATGCAAGTAGCAGTAGGTGCCACCTCTCTCCTGTCTCTGCTGTGTCCCTCTCCTCTGCTCTCCATCTCTGGTTTTAACTGGTGATCAGGACTTTAACCCCTCATGTGGTTGAGTTCTGCTTTCTAGGCCAACTCTACCCCTGACGTCGTGTGCTCCGCGCTACCCTCCGTCTGTGTGTCCTGACAATGTGTCCAGTGTTTCCATCTGTATTCTGTATTGCAGGTTTGGGACCAGCCCTGTGGCTTGGGGCTTTTTGGGGTCAGGATCATCAAAAGTAGCAAAATTTAGGGGCTGTTTATTTGTATTTATTAGCAGAGCCCAGTTGAGTGTTGCAGATGGTGGAGCAGCCTGTGATAAAGCTGGACTGGTGCCTGTGGGGGTGGTTTGGGTCCAAACACAGGAGGTTGATGTCTATGCAGACACATTGGTTGTGTCTTGTGGTGGTCACATGAAGGCGAGTCCAGCAGCCGCCATCTGTGGGCTGGTTCCCGTGCCAGTGAATAGCTCCTTCATACAGCTCCTGCCTCCAGCTACAACTTTCCAAAACAGCCTCTTTCCATGTCCTGCTCAGCAGCCCAGGCTGCTGGATGGATGAATGAGAGATCACGTGCAGCTCCATGGAGCCGAGCATGTGATGGCTCACCAGATGCACTGCCTGTTTTGTCCATTTTTTTCTTGGCCATCAAGTCACTGATTGTGTACCGCAGCTGGTGAGTAGAGGCCCACTGGAATCCAATGCTCCTGACCCACGTCCGGGGTATCCCACAGCATCAGACACCCAGAGCATCTGTAGCCAGAGCTGAAACCCATGGGGCACCAACACCTAAGGTGGCTGCTGCAGGTACAGTTGACTCTGAGGTTCTTTAAGGATTAAGGGCTTCCTGACAAGACCAAGATTGAAGTTTTTGGGCTGGTGAATAGCCAAGAATTAACCTACCTTGCAATGAGACTCAAGTGGGAAGAATAGCTCCTGGCTGTGGTCAGCACATGTTAACACCACTTTGTTTGGCACCTAAGCCTTGAGAGCTTTCTTGCAGCAGCTGCATAAATGGAAAGCCTTGGCTGGAGGAACCACACCAGAAATACCCTCTGGAAACATCCTTAGAGAGTGGGACCTGCATAATGAACCAGTCGTTCTGCTCCACCCTCCACACTAAAGCCATGAATTGACAAACATGAGTCCAAATATTTGCCACCAACTGATCCCAAGTACACCTGAAGAGCCAGCTATGAAAGAAGATCTCTTGTCCTAAGCCATTCAAAGGGAGCTTCAGGAAGTTCTTCCATGCAGCATTTACTGAGCTTCAGGAAGTTTTTCCATGCAGCATACATGCTGCCTGCTGGGTTGAGTCCCTTGGCCATAGTTACCGTATGGGTGGGTGAAACACAGTTTGCTCTGTCAGAGGAAAAATACTTGGTCCCTTCCTCATCCAGGATACAACTTCAGACCCCCCGTTATTGCCATTTGCCTTCATGAGGCTTTGTTGTGTTCCCTACAGGGGATTTTCTGGTGCAGATACTCATCTTGACATCTGAGAGGGTTTCCCATCCTTTCCCTTCAGAGTTTCCTGGCAGAGAACCTCAGACAGAAGGATTTTGTGCCAAAAATGGCTTTTAGTCTTTATTTATTAAAGCTGGAAACTCAAAAAGTTGAAATTACTCAAGAACAAAACCATATTGTGGGGGCAAATATTTAACAGATCATTTTTAAAACAAGCAGTAGGTTTGGGCTGGATGGAGATCACCTTTATAGGTTTTGAATTGCTTTTTTCCCAGTGTCCATCCACAATTTCTGTGTGATGATCACCTAAATGTAAGAATGACGGGAACAAAATCTCTTTCATGGTTTAGGCAGTTCCAGACTTTCCCAGTGGTAATTTTACCTTGCATGCTGCCCTCTCCTGGCTGGAAGAGAGGTTAGTCCAGGGAGAGGGAATAAAACATGGAAAACGAGTAAATATGGCAAATGTGACCCCCCTGCAGCCTATTTTTTATGGAATTTTATAGAAAATATTTTTACTAGAAGTAAAATAAATGCTTTAAAACTTAGAGCATTCAGTTGAGACATTGAGGTGATAGGAAAGCTACAGGAGATATTTGACCATCATCTCCCAAATCCTTTCATACAACCTGATTCTCCACTTTCCTCATGCTGAAAGTCTCTCCTCCAGGAGTCCAGCTCCAAAACCACAGCTGCAATTGGAAAATAGAACAAAAATTTTTATGTTTTTTTAAATATGGCAAGTCTATTTCTGGGCTAGTTCATGGGATCCTGTTAGGTTGAGTTATTGCAAATTCATCCCAAGCTTAAAAATTATCCAAGGGCATTTTAAATGGTGGCAAAGGTGAAGATATTTTCTATTAAAGCTGCAAAATTTCTTCTTTAAAGGGTTCATTTTGGTGTGTCCTTGGCACAAAGACTTTGGTCTTTTTTTCGGTAAAGTGCTCAACAAAAATTGGAGGAGGAACCTGTGCTGGGACAGATCCAGGTGGTTGAAGGTTCCCTTGGGGAATCACTTCATTGTGGCTAATGGGACGCTCTGGGTGGAGAGCTGGAGTGTCTGGATGAAGACGGTGGAAGAGCTGTGCAGGCTGAGCAATAAGGACCCGTGGCTTGGTGCAAACTGATTTTCATCACCGACTGCTCAAGGAAAAAGAAGGTTGTACCTGGTTGGAGAGTTGGAGCAAGGGAAATGGCTCTCTTTATTAGGAGTCATTAAAATATTTCTCTAGGGGCTTACCAGGACTGTAGGTTTTCACCTGTAGGCAAATAGAAATAAAGATGTAGGAGATGAAATAGATGATTTTTGATAGGGGAAAAAAAAAACCATCTGATATCCCAAGCAAGAGCTGTCTTGTTTTTAAATGCTTCGTGCTTGGAATCATTACAGACCGTGCAGCGATTCACCTCTGGGGAAGGCCAGGCCAAACTGCACAAAACGATGTCCCAGGGAGAGATTGGGAAGCTGGCGGCCACACAGAAGAGTCTGACTCCGGATGGGAGGTAGGAATCATGGCTGGAGATGGCAGACAAGTCCCTCCCATGTCCCTCTTGCTCTTCGTTACCTTGTTGAGCCACCCATGCTCCTCTGGAGCTCCACCTGCCAAGGCCTGCACGAGTTACCCTTCCCACCTTTCCTACATGACCATGGACAGGCCCAATTAAAAGAGGTGTCTGGCTCACACCACAATTAAGTTTTGGTGACAAGGGCCACAACGTACTGTCCCAAACGACCAATCCCATGCGTGAAACTGAAGTTTCTCACCTTTGCTGAGGATGAGTAGCCATGTTTCCCTAGTAGAAATTGCGTGGATTTACCTTCTCAAGCACCAAGAAGGTCCAGGAGATTGGGGTAATTTTGGGTAGAAAGACATTTCCTAGTTAAGGCAGTTCCTCTTTCCATTATTTATTTCCAGGCCTCAACGAGCCAAGATGAGGTTCTGGGTGAAGGGAAAGCAGGGGGAGAAGAAGACCCCCCGGGAGAAGCTCGCTACCCAGTCTGAGCTGCTGGAGCTGTATGCAGAGCAGGAAGCCCCTGGCAGGGAGGCCATTCCTGGCTTGCAACTTGGTGAAGGTACATGGTGGGGGAACGTGGGAGCAGTTGTAAGGAGAGAGAAACTGGGTTGGGAAATCAGGATATGTCCATGCTGGTTCATGTCTCTTAATTCACGGATGGTGTCAACCCAGAGCGATGGCAAGTAGGTTAGAGGGTGGGATCCATAATGGATCTCAAGGAATTCCATGTTGCTAATCCTTCCAGCCACCATCGGGACATGGACAGATGTTTCCTCTCTTGAGGAAGGAAATAACCAAAGCAGAAATGGCATTTAATGTTTCTGTGAGTTCTATACTGTGCTTTTCTCTTCCACAGGTTTATTCTGATGCCCATCTCCCTGTTTTAGTGTCACAATTATTTTTCAACTGCTCCTCAATCTCTTTCCCTCTTTTCGTTTATCACCAGCAGAGCTGGGTCCTCACCACCTGACGCCCCCGCGGAGTCCCGAGCTGTCGGGCATCTACCAGCGGGAATTCAAGGAGAACAAGGAACCATCTCCCAAAGTAAAGCGCAAGCGCAGTGTCAAGATCAGCAACGTGGCTCTGGAGCCTGTGCAGTGGCAGAACGACTCCCTGCAGATCATAACCAGTGCTAGCGATCTGAAGAGCATGGATGAGTTTCTCCTGAAAAAGGTAACTCCTGCCCTCACTGCTCCATAAATCAGCACAGAGATCCAGGAGCAGATGGAGGCAATAAAGTCAAAATGATCCTGTGGGCAACTGTAGTTGCTAATAATGCTAATAATTCATCTAAGGGTGCCAGGGCAGGTCTGGGAGGTTTCTGGTTTTCATGCAGGAGAAACCACCTGGTGATCGTGGTGGAGCAGCTGCTTCTTAGTGCTGCTTCATCTCACGCCAGCTCTGCTGCAGCAAAAGGGACATGGGTGCCAAAACCCCCTTGTTTTCCCAGATGAATGAACTGGACAACGAGGATAGCAAGAAGGACACGCTGGTAGATGTCGTGTTCAAGAAAGCGCTAAAGGAATTCCGACAAAACATCTTCAGTTTTTACTCCTCAGCATTGGCGGTAAGCAACCAGATGATGGGTGGGACTTCCATCTCCAGGAGAAACGGGATATTCTGGCTCGTCCTGGTGGTACAGATGTTGCCAAGTCTTCCATTGCTGGTCTGCTCATCCCAAAGGATGGATATGCTTCCTTTGTATTCAGTCCCATGATCTAAATTTGGACTAACTCTTCCTCATGAGCCAGCTCTCAGGATACATTGGGTGTAGATTCCTGATCCTCATTACAGCTTTGCTCCCCGCCAAAGTGGAGATGACAGAAAGTCAATAAACTCCAATTTGTCCCCAAAGTGCCTGGAAACCTTTGTGTTACCTTTGCGAATGGTGGAGATGTCTAATCCTTTTTTCCTTCTCTTTATCATACTTGGACTTTCCCCAAGCAGCTGGAAGATGGTGAGGCTGAAATAACTGTTTGGAGAAGAAAAAGTCTCCAGAAAAATCTGGGCTGTATAAAAATCACTTTTCTTTTTGCTTCTGTTTCCTTTAAAGATGGACGATGGGAAAAGCATTCGCTACAAGGACCTCTACGCCTTATTTGAGCAGATTCTGGAGAAGACCATGAAGCTTGAGCAGAGGGACTGGAGTGAGTCGCCAGTTAAAGTCTGGGTCAATACCTTCAAAGTCTTCCTGGATGAATATATGATAGAGTACAAACCCCTGGACTACACCGCGGGGAAGGTACTTGCTGGCACTTCTCTTAAACCCCCTTGAAGGTTTGGGAACTGTCTTTCCATGGGGTTGTGCCTCTGTCGACACCTGGGACCCTCTATTGTTTTCTCTGCCTTAAACTGAGCTGGAAAAGGCAAGGTGTGACTCACTGGTTGTGTGTCGCTGGGCTCAGCCAATCCCAGATCCCATCTGGGCTGAGCTGGGTTTGGCCAATGCCAAGGATTAGATGTTACCTCCAGGGCAAAGCTGCAACCAGCTGTGGATGGTTGGAAAGGCAGCTCCTGGTGCTTCTTCTTTAGTTCTCCGGGGTTTGTTCAAACTTTGAGCAACAGTGAAAGAGATATACCCTCTCAGGTCACCTGGCCACTTCCCAAGTGACCACACACATCACCATGGGTTGGGGTGCAGGAGAAGGGGACAGGGGCAGTGGCTCAGATCTAGGTACAGTTCTTAGTTCTCTTAGTAAGAGCCTGCACTGTGTCACAGATCTGATCTCACTTCCTGCTCCATATTGTCTACAAGGCTAACCACAGGATCTGATGCTGGGCTTGGGAGATGGTATTTATTGTATAAATATCCCATCTCCTGGCTCTTCTGCTCTGAGTCATCTCCAGCCTCCTCTCCAGGCAGGTTTTCTTCAGAGCAGGCTGAGCATTGTGTTCCCCTTGGGTCATTGCTGGTGGGGTCAAAGCTGGAGCAGCAGCTACTCCCAGCTCCAAGATGAAGATGGGAAGAGCTGTCCAGGGAAATTCCAAAAATGGAGTGATCCAAAGGAGAATTTGTTTAGAGTGATTCTCCTGGGGCTGCAGGTGCACTGGAGGATGGTTCTGGAAGGCAGTGGACAGTGTTAGATATGAGCCCTCTGTACTCTTTACCTGTCAAAATTGCCCAAAAATGGACTTAAATCTCTTTCCCTCACCAGGTGCCAAAAACAGAACGAAAAAAGAGAAGGAAAAAGGAAGCAGATGTGGTGAGTTAAGCCTGCACATTAAAAAAAATCAATATCCTTGGGGCCAGAATGACAAGAGACCAGCTTGTGACATGTCCGGGGTCGAGATGTGAACATCAGCCCTGAAAGGACATGTTAGAAAGATGTTTGAGATGGATTTTCTTTGCTCGATCAAGGATTACTTGTGTTGGGTCTGAAAACATGTCCCTCATCAGCCAAGACATAAATGTAATGCCAAGGGTTGTTGGAGAAGGGCTGAGAGCAAAACAAAATCTTGCTCCGGATTTCTGCATGAATTATAGTGTTTGTTTTACATCTCCGGGATCGGACGTGTAGGACATTACATCTCCTGTTTTCCTAATGGATATGATGATACTAGGGAGGGTGCAGGTGCAGAACCAAAAAAGGGGCCACAGACGCATAGAAAACCTTCTTAACATGAAGAAGTTGACCTGCCAGGCTCAGTCAAAGAGTTTCCAACCTGCTTCCATGATGGTTCGGTTCCCCTATTAGATGGATGTTGATTTGGGTTGTCTATGGGGTTGTTGGGCTGAAAAGGAAACAAAAATACAAAATAAAAGCAAGTAAGAGCTGAAGTTGGACAGCTGACTGTGTTCATCTCCCCATTTTGCAGCAGGCTGAGCACCAGCTCCCTTTTCTCAACACCCAACCTTTATCCTCCAGGTGGAAGAGCACAATGGTCACATTTTCAAGGCGACCCAATACAGCATCCCCACATACTGTGAATATTGTTCCTCCTTGATCTGGATCATGGACAGGGCTTCTGTTTGTAAATGTAAGCAGCCTTTCTTTGGTACTTTTCTTGTGCTTCTATCACAGTGATGAGTTTGGGGATTTTGAAAAGTGTTCACTGCTGTTTCCTCCAACCCCATGCTCAAGTAATTTTGATTTTTGTAACACCTGAAGAGCTTTAGGGACTTAGTTCTTAAGGTTTCTGAAGTCAACTAGTAAGTCCATCCCAGCAGTCCTTCCTGGCATGGTTAATGAGCTTTGTGTTACATATCTTATCCCATCAGGTTATGTGTCCATCCCATAAGGTCAGACACATTTAAGTGTCACCGTAGGAAGGACAGTAAAGTCAAGTATGGAAATGTGTCCTTAGGATGCCCATGGGGATCCTGACCTTGGCAAACTCATTTGTCTTTGCCTTTTTAACCTCCAGGCATGTGAATGTTTGGAGAGATCAGGAGAATGGAAGAGGGATGATGGTAAAGGTTGATCCATCTCTTTGGAAAAACCCAAGAGATGGATGAACCTTTTCAATCATCCCTCCATTTTTGTGATTAGGTTGGCAGCATCAGCCCTGGAGCATTTCAGACCCAGTGCATGAAGAATACAAATGAGGTCAGAGGGGAGAGCTTTATGTTTCATGGACTTTAATATGGCACCTTTAATTTTAAAGGCTTTGTTATTTTTGTTTTAGTGGATCTAATGGCCCCTGGAAAATGCAAATCCAACATGCTTTTGACCTGGTAGTTCTGAGAAGAGCTACTCAATTCATATGAATTCCTATTTCTCCAATGATGTGACTTTTGGGGTAATTAAACACTCCTTTTCTCCATTGCAGTATGTAAATATGCTTGTCACAAGAAGTGCTGTCTTAAAACCACGACCAAGTGCTCCAAAAAGGTAAAAGTCTCTCATTGCTTTGCTTTCATTAAATACCTTGAGACAGTGATCCCAAATTTGTATTAAAGTTATTGGAAGTGCAAAACTTGATAGAATGCTGGCAATAACCCTCCTTTGAGCAGGAGCTTGGACCAGAGATCCCTAGCGGTCTCTCCAACCAGCGTTTTGTAGGTATTTTGGGAATTACGCAGCGATGAGTCACTGTAGATCTGCCCAGTCATGCAGCAGATGTTGCAGTGTTGTTCCCTGACTTGTAACCACACGGAATAATAGGAATTTCCCTCACTTTGTAGCTTTTAAGGATTTGGAAATGTGGGGTTATTCTTGGAAATACAGGTTATTTCTCACACCTGCGGTCCCTGCTTGCCACGGCTGAGCGAGGAAGGGCAGGTGGAGGATATTCACTGCCCTCTTTAGCAGGGAATTAAATATTGTTTACTGGATTTTAGAGTGTGGGGAACAGGGAATGAGTGCAGCAGGTCATCCCGGCTAATAATGAATCATCAAGATTTGGCGGGGTTTTTTTTAAATAGCTTATTTTGTGCCCAAAAGAAGGAAATAGAGTCAGGATAATAATGAGTGGAAAGTTTTATTAGCACCCTGGGAGGCAACTTAGGGAAGAACAACCTTCATAATATACAGTCCCCAGAAAGCTGCATGAGTCCATTTTTCCGAAGGAATAATCTGAAATACACATTGAAGGGGGGTGTGTGTGTATGAATATATTTGTATTTTGAATATATATAGAATTCTTGCTGCACTCCTTCCCTTTCTGGCACTATTTCTGCAAGAGCTGGGAATGCCTCATAAGAGTTTGTGCTCTAAAACCTGGGATGTTCATTGAGATCTCTGACTAATTTTTTCAGACGTTCTTGGAGCTGCCTTCTCTGTTGTGATTTCTCTGCACAAGGAAGTTTTTGTGCTGCATCCAAGGAAGCAAGTTCTCTGTGTCTTCATGGGTAGCTTTGCACTGGGCAGTTAGAAGTTCTCTAGGAAGGCTCCAGTTTCTCTGTGCTTGGTGAATTTGTGTTTTTAGGGTTGTTCTAGTGACAGGGAGCTACAAACCATCAGTCATGGCAAAGAAACAACATGGGGACCTTCCACACATCTGCTCCTAAGGTTTGCAGGATCAATGAAAGGATGTCATTGAGTGGGAAAAAGAAAAATGCAGGAGTAATTGTGAGGGGACCCACTGCCTTTCTGAAGGTGGAGTTGCATCTCAGCTTCCTTTGGCTAGGGCTGAGAATTTGTGTCAATATTTTATCGGATCTTTTGACTTTTCCCATCCAGAATCTCCTGTGCAGGAGGACTTTCTTCACATTTCAATTTGCCAGATATCAACTCTCCAGTGAGCGTTTGCAGCTGGCAAAAGGGTCCTTCCTGACAGGCGTAGATGGGTCTTCTCATGTTCTTTTTTTTGGCGTCTTGTTTGTTCACTGATATTTTGTAACTGTCAATGCTTCAAGTTGATCTAAACACCCAAGCCTGTTCTGCTTTGTGCATCTTTGTGGGGTGAAATCATCCCTGGAGATGGTGCCAGAGGGGCAGGATGTAGAGGAGGACTGTGCCCAGCTGCATTGGCTTTGCCAGGCTGGGAATATAACTACAGTGGGGTAGTTAAAGAAAGAAAATCCAAACTTTTTTGCCTTCGGGTGCATGTCCAGAGACTGGGTTAGCATTGCAAGACCTGTGTCCTGTCCTGTCCTCCTTCATTAGACTCACACATCTCCTGGATCAGCTGAAGGACTCTGAATAATCGGATCCAAAGCTACACCAGCGTTGCTTCCCAGAAGGATTTTAATCCCTTTTTCCCTTTTCCTGTGCAGCACGACCCTGAGCTCTCACCACGGCAGTTTGGCGTGGAGCTGTCCCGGCTGACCAGCGAGGAGCGGGCGGTGCCTCTGCTAGTGGAGAAGCTCATCAACTACATCGAAATGCACGGGCTGTACACGGAGGGCATCTACAGGAAATCGGGATCCACCAACAAGATCAAGGAGCTGCGGCAAGGCCTCGATACAGGTAAGAGCAGGGGGGATAAAATCCTACATGGGGAGGAAAATCTCCACAGCAGCAAAGTTGGGTGGGAGGAAGGTGGGATGCTTCAGCATTCCTGGCTCTGGGCTGTCCAAGGGATGATTTCACATCAGCAGCCATAACTCAGGTCACCAACTCATGTCTTTTTTGGGAGCAATCCATGAAAAAAGTCATTCTAATTGAGGGAAAATGCTGCCTTCCTTACACCCTAGCAATCAGTGAAAAAAAGAAATCCTGGTCCCGCCTGAAGTTGTTTACCCTGGAAAATGTATTTCTCTCTAATTTTACCATGTGGAGCTGAAAGCAAGTGCTGGATTTGTTGCCATTAAAGGCATGTAAACATTTTTTATTTTAGAATACTTTATCATATAACAGCTTGGGTTGGAAGGGACCTTTAAAGGTCACCTCGTCCAGCCTTGGGCTTCATATTGATCGTTCTCTCTTGTTCTTTTCCTTCTTGCTTCATCTGGTGCCAAACCCAGACATCGATAACGTGAATTTAGACGACTACAACATCCACGTCATTGCCAGCGTGTTCAAGCAGTGGCTCCGAGATCTGCCCAACCCCCTCATGACCTTTGAGCTCTATGAGGAGTTCCTGCGGGTGATGGGTGAGGAACCTCCCTCACTATCCTATTCCCTTGGTAGAGGGAAATGGTGGCCCCTTTTAGTGGCAAACTTTTGACTCACTCTTCAGGCCCAAACCAGCTGGTTTTGCCAAATTGTATCTACCTGGTTTCAAAGTCTGATTTTTTGGCTATAAAGGGTTTTTTATGCAAAACCTCGGGCAGTTTGGTCTCAATTTGGTGGCTTTTGCATCACTGTTTGACTAATTTCAGCCCCAAAGTTCTATCTTTTAAGTAGTAAAATTAAGTGTTAAGAAGTACCATTTAAAGTAGGGTGAAGAAGTAGAAGGTGCCCCTAAATGCTGGTGGTTTCCCCACAGGCCTCCAGGAGAGGAAGGAGACAGTGCGTGGGGTGTACTCAGTCATCGACCAGCTCTCCCGCACCCACCTCAGCACCCTGGAGCGCCTCATCTTCCACCTGGTCAGGTATGCTGGGCCTGGGCAGCTTTAGGCAAAGGCAGGATGGTCAGGGGTTCTTCCCGCTGGAATAGCTGAGGTCAGAAGCCAGGGGCAGGGGACAGGGAAGAGCTTGTGAATCCGCTATGTCTTCCAGGAGGTGGCTGTGAAGCTGTTTCTCCAAGGGATGTTGCCGTTGATGAGTGACCTCTGCTGTGCTCTGGTCACTTGTGGTTCCCACACCACTGTGGTGCCTCTCACCACTGCAGGGGCATGTTTTTGGGTGGAAAGGGCTGGTTGTTGCCTTGGGAATATCTGAGGTGTCTTGAGGTTTGTCTTTCTCCCTCAAAGCAAGATTGCACCATAGAAATATCATCTCCTCTCTTCATCAATGACCATGTGCAAGAGGAGCAGTGGAGGTGCCTCCACCTCTGACTTCTCTCTTCATCCCTGTTTTTTCAGGATTGCCCTCCAAGAAGAGACCAACCGTATGTCAGCCAACGCCTTGGCCATAGTGTTTGCTCCCTGCATACTCCGCTGCCCTGACACAACAGATCCACTGCAGAGTGTTCAGGACATCAGCAAAACCACCACGTAAGAGCCTGGGGCTGGGTCAGCCAGCTCCACCACCACATCACCATTCACATCTTGGTAACCCCTAGGATGGTCAAATGGCTCAAAAATTGAGAGCTTTGGCGTCAAGTGATAAACACATAGCATCTAAATGCAAATAAATACATCTGCATGAAGATACTTCAAATTCTCTTAATCCCCAAGAAGTTATTAAACAAGGATTTTTAAGGGATGGAGGATCCCCAAGAGTGGGTAAGCTTCTGCTCCTGCCTGGCACATCTCAGCAGGAAAAGGTGGAGCTTGTGCTGACATGGTTTTATAGTTAATGTAGTTAATTCTTGGCAAGCAGATCTTGATTCTTACTTAATTTTGGCTTTTTTATTGAAGGAGGTGAGTTGCTTGGTCGGCAACAATATTAATACTAATATATTTAGATTTATTTATGGTGTTTGCTGTAATTACAAAGGTTTTACAGTGAAAAAGATTCAGTTTGGCTTATACTAAATAGATTAAAAAATAGTTACTGGAGTCAATTACAATAATGAAAACCCTCCAGTGAAGGACTGGGCTTCCAAAAGAGGGGGTTTTACCTCCAGTAAGTATTAAAATTGTTGAAGACCAGAACATGTTTGGAGACAGGAGCACCTGTCCTCTAACAGGATTTCATTGTAGCTTCTCCCGCACACTTCAGCTCCAGCACATCCTCTCATTTTATTACAAAGAAAGGACTATTATTTCCCCAAACACCCTCCTGACAACATTAAACAGTCGGCTCACTTCCACAAGCTGCTGCAGAGTTACTGCGTGCATGTGAGTTGGAATCAGCCTGCCTTCTCCAGGTTTGTATTCCACTACTCCTTCTTCCAGGGGGGGTAAAATTCTCCGGTGGGATCCTTGGCGATCTTTAATATCTCTAGGCTGTTCTTCTATCCATCCACAGCCTGTGATCACTCTTTTTAGGAGAATTCTCACTGCCCTCTGGCCTCCAGCTGGAGCTTTCTCCTCCGTGCCCTTCCATCAGGGAAGATCTTCAAAATAATCCTTTCCTTGTAATAAAATGAGAGGATGTGCTGGAACTAAGGGAGAAGCTACCAGGAAATCCTGTTGAAGGACAAGCCAAGACAAGACAGTAGCTCAGATCAAATGGCTTCCTCCTCCCATTTTGTCTTCTTTTGGGTTTTTTCTCCCTTAGTTGTGTGGAATTAATTGTCATCGAGCAGATGAACAAGTACAAGGCTCGTCTCAAGGACATCAACAGCCTGGAGTTTGCAGAGAACAAAGCCAAGAGCCGCCTCTCCTTGATCCGCAGATCTATGGTGAGATGCTAAGCCCTCTCCGTCCCCTCCTGTCCTCTCCTTGCCCCTGAAGCCACCCTACCTTATCTTCACCTGCTTGTCCCAGCCTCCCAAACCCCTCGCAAACTACCACACCATCCCCACCAGGACAGGGACCCTCAGCCGCGTGGTGGCTCCTCACCTTCTCAGGGAATCATAACAAAGCCACGAGGAGGTGGGAGCAGTCCATGGAAATGTTGTCACTCCTGCTCAGACGTTCCTGATCAGCATTTCCACCTTCATTTGAGCTTGTTTGGTCCTGAGTTGAGTCAAGCCTTTCACTGACCAGCTCACCATCACCCCATGGGTGACCTGGACCATTGTTTTTTTTGCTCAGTCACATTATCTGAACCCAAAATGAGTTCCCCAAAGGCTCTCCCTGCTCCCGCACTGCCTTTTTGGGAGCCTCAAACCCATCTCATTGAGCTTCCATGCTTGCGGGGGGCCGGCGGTCTCCGGATGCACCTGTGCTTGGCTTGTTGGGCTGCGGTAGAGGGACAGACTCGGCACAGCACCGTCGGCACAGGCTTGGGCTGAGGAGCCAAGCGGGCCCTCTGCTGGGACCTGTCCCCAGTGATCCTCAGGGACATGTTGCTTCTGCTTTTTTGGGATAAAATCCAAGCAGGGGCTGCCCAAGATTGTGGAGCTGGTGCTGCAGAGCTGCCCCACTCATCTCAGTTGACTGAAAAAACCTCAAACTGAGCAAAGCGGGTTTTTGGAGGGGCGGCAGCATGTGCACTCTAACCTTCTGCTTTCCTTTTCATCTCCTCTCTAATCCAGAAGCCCGTACTAATTGCAGTTAGATTTATGAGCATAACCCGCAGTTCAATCCCGGTATGTATCAGTGGCAGCTGCCGCGACCCTCTTTGTGTGTCACCGTCGCTCATTCCAGCTCTGTCCCACCGGCCATTGTCCATGACCTGTCCGGTCCTGCCACTCCTCGGAGCCACCGTTCCTCCCTCAGGTCCCCCCAGCACAGGAGTTTGGGGCTGGTGGTCAGCCATCCCTGCACGCAGCTCCTCAGAAATACGCTCCCCACCCCTTTTCCCTTTCTACTTACATTATTTTCTATTTTATTTTCTTTTTCCATCCTGTGCTTCCCTCTTTTTTACTTTGCTTGACTCATCCCTTGCCTTCCCACCTCAATTTCTCCTTGCTCAGGATGCATTTCAGCATCAAGTTGCTTTCACAGCACTGCTGTTTCTAAGATGATGGATAAAACCCTCAGCTTGGATGCCTTGGAGACCATGAGGCATCCAAAGGTCTCCTCCACCTTCTTGGAGGAGGAGCTCTACCACCCTGAACACGAGATCTGGACACCCAGGTTTGAATGAGGAGTCCAGCAAGCCCTGTATTCCCCAACTCCATCCCAGCTTGAGTTTGAGTTCTGTGAGATTGTGACAAGCAAGAAAAGCACCTGCAGGATTTTGGGAATGCTCATAGGGCTCTTTCCTTTCCTAGTAGGCTCAGCCCATGATGAAAGTTCCCTCAGGTTCCCCCCATTCTTCCACATCCATGAGTGTCAGGAGGTGGAGAAGAGCAAAATTCGAGCTCTGCTCCCCTGATGGATGCTGAGCACGGTATTTCTCAGGGGCTTAAGTCCACAAGCGAGTGGGTTCTTTGGGATCTCGGGGCTTTTGACTAATAGGATTCAGGGAGCTGCGCTTCAGCTCAGGAGCCCATGTGAAAGATGTCGTCAGAAGAACACTGGGGCACAGGAGTGGCTGTACTGACAAAGACAGATCTCTGAGATGTGGCATTAAAAGATAAAAGGGCTAAAATGGAGGAAATCTGGCTTTTAAAGGGAAAAAGAAAGGATCCTTTATCCTGAAAACCTGCTCTGGGTTGTAGGAAGACTACTGTAGGGACGCTACAGTTGCAGGGGTTAAATATGGGAAGCAAAGTTGAGCTGCAACAAGCTCTTAAACCCCAAGGAGATGCAGGTTCTTCCTGGGTGATGGTTGTCAGGGGAGAGCAGCAAGTGATGGACATCTCCTAGTGCTGTCACATCAGGATCTGGAATGTAGAAGATGAGATGTCTGGTCATGATAATGTTAAGATAAAAGCTGTTTAATCTCTGCCATGTCCCTCATCTCCAAGAATCCTTCTTTTTCTTCTGCTCTGTGGAGCAGGTCTGTAGAGCTTGTCCTCAGAAGGTTAAAATAGCTACATATATATCTCTCCATCTGTACCACTCTTGTTTGAGTCCTTTTTCGTTGTCAGTTTCAGTATTAAAAAAATGAGATGGTTCTTCAGAGCTGCATTAAATCACAGCAAGTTCAACTGTGGGCACAAAGACCCACATTGATTGTCTTACAGCGGACCACTGGAGGTGGTCCTGGTTTCTGTATCTCCTGTACATGAGATCAGGGCATCGCCAACATGATTAGATGAGAGTTCCTGTTTGCTGAAGGGGTCAGTGAGACCCTTGTGAGGCTCAGGTAATACCTAAGGTGGATGAGGGAAGGATGTGAGACTTGATTCAAGGATGAAGTGGGAGCCAGGTGCCCTGAAGTCAAAGCCTTTGTGATGCTCCCACCCAAAGCCACCGTCAAGCTTCCCACCACACAGGCTGTGTGTGAGCTTTGTGGGAACCCATCCTGCTGCTAGCTGGGCTTGCTTGGAATCCAAGGTGCACTTGGTTCATCAGCATCATCCTCACCACTGCCTTCCTCACCACCTCCATCCCCAGCCCCTCCAATTTGTTGAGTCCTTCTGGTACTTCTCCCCGCCTGAAGAGAGGTTTTGGAGGGTCCGGGGTGCATCCGGTGGCGGCACACTGAGGACTGATGGCTAGGGCCTTCTTCACTCCTTGGGAGAGCAGTTTCGTTGGCACCTGAGTGTTCGCCACATCACTTTGGCTGCTGGTGGTGACACCATTGTTTCTCTTCAGGGCAAAGGACGCGTGCGGCGTGGCGCCTACCCCAGCCCCGCGTCCCCTGTCACTGGGCGCTTGCCCTCAGTGACGGACGTCCCCGAGGAGACCATGAGCAGCGAGGAGGCCATGGAGATGGAGGTGACAGAGCAGCAGCAGGTGGCCATGCAGCAGGAGGAGAAGGTGCTGACCGAGCAGATCGAGAGCCTGCAGAAGGAAAAGTGAGTCTGGCCAAGGGTTTGAGCCACATCCCCAACCTGTGGATGTTGCTTAACATCATGTGGTTGATAACTGGAGGGCTTCACCCCTCCATGGTCTCTTGGGGCATATGCATCCCTTTCTCCTCTCCACCTTTTTGGTCCCATTGGGTCAATGGGACTGGGTTGGCTTTGCAGGGAGGAACTGACATTCGAGATGCTGACACTGGAGCCCCGCGCCTCCGACGACGAAACCCTCGAGTCCGAAGCCTCCATCGGCACCGCCGACAGCTCCGAAAATTTGAACTTCGACTCCGAAGGAGCCATCTCCGATCGCTTGGGTAAATCCAGGTGTTCTTGGGTTTATGATGCAGTGGTTTGGGGTGGAAGGGACCTTCAAAGGAAGGGACCTTCAAAGGTCATGAAGTCCATCTCCCTGCCATGGGCAGGGACACCTTCCATCATGTTTTTCTGTTGCTTTGGGAAGAATTATTTGGGATTTTCAAGTTTATTTCAAGTCAACAGTTTAAATGGGTGCAAAGAGGGGGGGTTAAGGGTTCAAGCACATGGCCCTGGCAGGATGGGCGGGAACAGTGAGGGTTTGTGGGGAGGTGAACATTCTTCCAGCACTGCCGCATCATCTGGGGTGACGCTGCCCCCACCAAGATGCTGAGAACGTTGTCCTGGCTTCAAGGGCACATGTCCCCAGGGGCAGGGCGGTTGGACACTGGGCGGTGTCCAGGTGTTGACCATCCGTGGTCCTTCTGCCCTGGCAGAGAGAAGTGTAGCACTTACCTCCCTGCGCCCCGCCAAGGCTGAGGGGCCAAGCCGGCTGCGACGGCACCCCAGGATGCGGCTGGACCCGGCAGAGCCGACCGACACGCCCATCTCGTCCTCCTCCCAATCGTCCACCTCCTGCTTGCCCCACCTGACCCGGAAACGCTTCCAGATGTACTCCAAATCTCCTTTCTACCGAGCAGGAGGACATGGTGAGGCCTCCGAAACCCGGGCGAGCCCTGAGAGCCTGGCGGGGCCTCTCCGTTTTCCTGAGGACCGGCCGCAGTTCACCACACGCGGGACCTTCAACCCAGAGAAAGGCAAACAGAAACTGAAGAGTGTGAAAGCTTCCCCCCCAAAAACCAAAGAGCCCCTGGATGGGGGGCCTGGAGGGGGATGCAAGAGGAACCCCGAGGCTGATTGTGCTGCCACCCAACCCCTTGTCCTCCTGGGGAGCAACGAGTTCATGGTCTGAGATGCTCCACCCCAGGGCCGCATTCATGCCGGGGCATCCTCCCCATCAGCAGTGCTCTGATGGCTTCCTCATTAACGCCAGGGGGATGAATTCTTAATTAAAAAGGCCAGGAGGGGACGGTTTTAATGGTGGCCTTAATGGTTTGGGGGGGTTGAGACCTTCGGGTGGCCGAGGGGTGGACCGGGATGGGAGGCACTGACCGGCTCCTAGCCCTTCCCCTTGGAGCATCCCACGTCTCGTAGCATCCGCCACCAAATCCTTGTGCCGAATTGCCATCGCCTGTTGGTAGGAGAAAACCAAGCCTAAAATTCCCACAGGAGGACCCCGAGCCAGCTCCACTGCAGCCAAGCCCTCTGCGCTTTAACCACCTCATCCACGCCAACGCTGAGCACATGGAAAAGTGTTAAAAACCTGCCAAAAATAACCTTTTCCCTTTGTTTTTCTTTTTAATGAGACCTAACCACCTTTCCTCTTTTTGGTTTTTTTTTTTTTGTGGGGGTTTTTTTTTCGGAGACCGTCAGTATTAAAAAAATAATAATAATTAATAATAATCAAGGACTACTTGAAGCGATATTTGTTTATATACCAGTTCCTGGAGTTTTGTGTAAATATATATATTTTTATTATTTTTTTAAAATATTTTTCCCCAGACATAATTTTTTTTTTTTTAATTATTATTATTCTTTTTGGGCCAGAGAGGAGGGGAGCGATCGGCTGAGCCATCCTTGGTGTCACCATCGGTATCAACCGTCATCGCTTAATAAAACATGGAGTTTTATTTTCAGCAAGAAATCCCTGGAGGTGTAATTAGCCCATCATATTCCATCATAGGACTAATTAACTATACTAGTTAATGACTCAGCTCATAATCCCTCCCCAGTCATCTCATCATCATCCTCAGTGGCACCTGGAGAAGCTCCAGGTACCAGAAAACCTTTGGAAAGGCAAAATTAGGAGCCCCAGCACACTAATTAGATTTATAAAGGCTGCATCTGTCCTTCTAGGTGGGCTGGGCTGGGGCTCGTCCTTTCCCAAAATGCCATCAAAAATGGGGAAAATAACAAAAAATTGAGTTTTCCTGAGTATTTTGTCTTTTCCCGGCATGCCTGGGTTTGGCTGAGCCACCCCTCTGTCCCCTCTCCCCCTGCCCATTCCAGGGATGGTTTATTTATTTGGGTTATTTTTTATTTGATATTTGAAATAATTTTTTCATGTTATCTTTAATTTTTTTCCAACGGGGGAAGCAACAGATGCCGCAGGGAGAGTGGGAACAGCATCAGCCTTGGTGCTGCATCCCAGGAGTGGAGCAAGACCAAGTCAATCACCGCCATCCATGGGGGAAAATGGGATTTTCCCAGTCCCAGAGGGGAAAATAGGGCTTTGGGGACTGACCCGGATGCACTGGGAAGGCGGATCATGACCACAACAGTGGAAATTCCTGGGGAGCCACCCCAAATTCTCTGGGAGCTGGGATTGCCAGGAGCATCCGAGTGCTTGGTGCCGAACCAGCATTTTGAGCCACTTGAACTAAAAACCCCAGAATTGCCCCTAAAATGGCTCCAGGGTAGGAGATCCTGAGGGCAAGTGAAAGGTCCAGCCTGATCTTCAGGTTTCTCATCCTAGCGGGATGAGAGCAGGGCTGTCAGATCTGGCTTTTATATATATTTATATATATATATATCTATCTAAAAAAATATAAATGTA
>VZRO01007142.1:809777-921198 GCA_013397915.1 Daphoenositta chrysoptera
AAATATATATATATATATATAAATAAAATCCAGCTCTGGCAGGAGCTGAGCAGGACTGGAGGGATAATGGGGTGTTCCAGGGTCCCCTTCGTCTGGCATCTCCCCTGCTTCTTCCCAGCCCTTCCCTGGCAGGATTTGGGGTCCCAGAGGTTTTTCCAGAGGGCTGAATGTGCTGACTACTGGAGGCCTGCGAGGGGAATTATTGTTATTTTTCATGGAAAGTTTTCTAAGTAATTTATAAAGTCGCTGCGTGTAAATTAAACAAAGTCTGTATGTAAGAGGATATATTATCCCGCGTCGCCCGCGCTCGGAATCGTGTACAAACCGACAAAAATGGACAAATAAAAGTGTCATTCTACAAAGGCAAAGAATTCCCAGTAGGACACTGTTCCTGCCCACATCCCAGGGGTCTGGGGTTTGTTCCATTTGTTCCATGGGATTATGAAGTTGTGGATTTTCCCGACCCCCATGCAGATGGAGCAGCTCCGTGTCCCCATCACTTGTGGATGGAGGAGCTGGGATGGGGAGGTGGGGCTCTGGATCACTTCCCTTCGGACTGTTTAATGCTGGTTATTCACATTCTCATTATTTATGTTCAGAGAATCTCTGTTTCTCTAACTTGGTATTCACATTATTTTTATTTATGTATATACAGATTATTTATATACAAATTATTTTAATCAGATAATTTATATTTCACTTCTATTTAGATAATTTATTTTCAATTTATTTCTATTCAGATTATTTAATTTAATTTCATTTCTATTTGTATTTTTTAATTCCTGTTTTATCCAGTCAGATTATTCATATTCATCTCACTTATATTAAGATAGTTCATTTTCAATTAATTTCTATTCAGACTATATTAGTTTATTTAGTTTCATTATATTTCTATTCAAATTATTTCATTCAGATTATTTCCAATAGATTATTTCCAAACAGATTATTTATATTTATCTTTTCTATGTTCAGATTATTTACAGTAATTTTCATTTTATTTTTATTCCTATTTTTCTATTAATCTTATATTGATAATTTAATTCAGAATATTTATACTAATTTTACTTATACTTAGTTTATTTCCACTCAGATAATTTATTTTCAAGGTATTTATTTATTCCCACTCAGGTTATTAACATTCAGCTGGTCCTCCCCAGTCCCCCATCCAAGGGGACCCAAATGATTGGCACAGGGACTCCGGCTGCAAAACCCTCTTTATTCCGAGTATAAAATGGGGGACACAGGTGGGAGAGCCCAGGACAGGGGGACAAGGGTCTGTCACCGTGTGTCCCCTGGAGTCATGGACCTGAAGTCGTGGCCAGGGGGCCCTGGGACAGCCCCAGTGTCAGGCCTGGTCTGGGATCAAGCCGAGGATGTCCTGGGCTGGTGTCACCCTCAGGTGGCACCACCTTTGGCCAATGTCACCCCTGGGCTGGTGTCACTGCCAGGCTGGCACCATCCTTGGCCATTGTCATCCTTGGCTGATGTCATGCCCCAGGTTGGCATCATCCCTGGGTAAGTGTCCGCCCAGGCTGGTGACCCCTGGGTGGCAGCAGGTCTTCACTGTGACAAGGTGCCCTTGCCTGAGTTCCTCCAGCATTTGGGTCACCATGGAGACTGACCCCAATGAGGTGCTGCCACTGCAGCACTGGGCACTCACTCAGGGACATCCCCGTTCTGCCCCCGGGGAAGCTGTCCCCTCCTCCCAGCTGCGGCAGCATTCCACAGTCCTGGACATTGCCCCTGAGATGGGACCATGGGCACCTTCACACCCCAGGGTAAGGAGACCTAGGGTGGGGGTGACAGGGTGCCGGCACAGGGTGACAAGCAAGCCAGGTGACAGCAGGAAGGGGGTTCAGTTCTTGAACATGTCGCACAGCAGCTTCTCCATGGGGGTATTGCCAATGGTGCGGCGGAAGAAGAGCAGCTCCACGCGCTCCGAGGAGATGAAGCGCAGCGCCGGGAGGAGCAGCAACAGCTTCCCGAACCTGCTGGACAGAGCGGTGACCATGGGTGGGTGTCCCACCCTGGTGTCACCCATGAGGATGTGGGGACAGCGGTACCTGACGGGTTGCCCAGGGTAGTGGGAACGGTTGTGCTGGCCCAGCATCACCTGCGACTGGTCCTGCAGGTTCTCCACCTGCTCAGGGTCCTTCAGGCCACGTGTCTCTGCAGGGACAAGGGTGTGACAGGCTGGGGAGGGGCACGGGGATGGCCGGTGGTAGGTGCTGGGGGTGGCCTCACCTGGTTTGAAGAGCACCACAGCCTTCATGCAGGCAAATTCCGTGGGGTCGACGGCCAGTGCCTTGAAGCGGCCAAGGGTCTCCTGCAGTGCCCGCACATCCAGGGTGGCCGGCAGCAGCTTCCCAGGGGCCGGCTCAGGGACAGCCAGCAGCGGGCAGCTCTCCAGGGGCATGGACCACTGGATGGCACATAGCAGGAACAGCTCACTCCATGCTTCCTCCAGCAGGATCACCTGGGGAGAGCAGGGGGAATCCAAAACCCCTGTCACCCCAAAGCCTCCAGGACCTGCAGCTACCGCAGCTCGTTGGGCTGAAGAGCATCTGGGGGGGAACCCTAAGAATGTTGTGGAGATGCTCCAGCCATCCCGACTGGCTGCTACTCTTTTTGGGGTTCCTGTTGCCCCATAGATCCCCAATTCCTCACAGAGATTAGCAACCCAACCTGGTCGCGGAAGGGCAGGTTGGAGAAGACGGGCAGGTTCTTGGCCCACTTCACAGCCATGAAGAGGAGACGTGCTGAGGTCTCATAGATGTTTTCGGGGCTGGCTGCCGGGTATGGTGCCACCTGGTACTCGCCGGTCGCCCGCTCCGGCTCACTGCCCGTCACATCCACCGTCTCATCGGCTGCAGGAAGAGGACACTGGTTGTCACCACACCGTGGGGACATCCACCACCCACCCATCCACCTCTCCACTGGCAGCCACCCACCGTCCTCGGGCTCCAGCTTGGCGCAGGTCTCGGCCGTCATCAGGCTGGCCATGAAGCGATGGTTGGTGGGTGGTGTGGGCACTCGGGGACCCGGGGTGACAGCGACAGTGGCACTGGGACCACGAGGAGCCGGACAGGGTGATGGGGGGACCTCACGTGTGGTGGCCACGTGCTCAGGGGGCAGCTCAGCATCCAGCTCGATGCTGTCCAGCCGGACCTGGGCCGTGCTACGGGGCTGGCGCTCGTTCTGCACAGCTGTGAGGATGAGGTGGCATCAGTACCGGCCACCCTGCTGTCACCCCCTGCTATTCGTCACTGTGTGTTTCCCCCATCTCACCGTCCTTGTTCATGCCGGCCTGCAGGCACTTCTTGAGCCGGCAGGCCTGGCACTGGTTGCGGTGAGCCTTGTCCACTGGGCACAGCCCCGTCCCTGCCTGGCACCTATGGGGAGAGGTGGCACCCGGCTGCAGCCCCTGGGGTGGGCCCTGTCCCCGAGGAGGGTCCTGCCCCTATGGGTGCCATGTCTCCCCCCACAGATTCCCTCCACCCAACAAGTGCCCCACCACTGTGGGCACCCTGTCCCCAGCAGGTGTCCTGTCCCCACTCCAAGGGTGCCCTGTCCCACTGAATGCTCTGCCTTGATGGGTGTTTTGGCCCCATCGGGGGCTCTGGACACCCTCTCCACAGGTACCTCTCCTCCTGCCTGCCTGTCCCCTGCATGGTTTTAAGTTCCCCTGGGTCTCTGCCCCACCCATTGCCCATGCCCTGGGGTCCCTGACCTGCTGAGTGTCTGTCCCGGGGTGTCTTACCCCACTGGGTGCCTGTCCCCAAGCTCCCTGTCCTGCTGAGCGTCCATCTCCAAGGTCCCTGTCCCACAGGGTGTCCATCCCTTCCCTGTTGGGTGCCCATCCCATGAGGTCCCTGCTCTCCTGGGTGTCCCTACCTTGCCAGGTGCCTGTTCCCCCCACTCCCACCTCACTGTGTCCATCCTCTGACTCCCTGAGTGGCCATTCCTGGGGTCCCTGCCCTGCAGGGTGTCTTTTCCTCCGTGGTGTCTGTCCATGAGACCCTGGTTCTTGCCCCCCTGGATGCCCATCTGCAGGGTCCCGGCCCCTCTGGCTGCCCGTCCCCTCCTTCCCTGCCCCGTGGGGACCCCCCCACCCGTTCCCACCTGTAGATGAGCTTCCTGCGGACACTGCGCTTGAAGAAGCCGCTGCAGCCGTTGCAGGCGTAGATGCCGTAGTGCTTCCCACTGCTGCTGTCCCCGCACACCTTACACAGCAGCACCGGGCTCAGCGCCTTCCCGGGGGCCGGGCTCAGCCCTGCGGGAGTGGCACCGTCATATCTGGGGTGACTCTGGGCATCCCAGTGTCCCTCGTCCCTCCCACCAGTCCCTGCTGCCTCCCAGCATCCTGAAGATGGTGTGGCTCATGTCTCTGCTGGTTCAGCCCAGGGACGTGAATGGGGACACCTCAGGGACTCCACACGGGGTTCACCATCTTCCCACACCCCAGCACACAGAGTGATGCAGGATGAGCTCTCACAGGAATTTTGAAAACTAAAAAAGGGATGAAACGGTGTTCTTAAGGATGGGGACACCAGGGATCCCAGGAAGAGGATTTAGCATCCCAAAGAAGGGCTGCAATCAGGGATGGGAGGTGTCCTGGAGAAGGGACAGCTCTGGGGACATGGGGCACCCCAGACAAGGGTCACAGCAGGGAACTGTGGGGACCCTGGTGAAGGGCCAGGGTCCAAGGGCATCCAGGAGAGGGTTATGACTGGGGACCCCAGGAATCCTGGAGAAGGGCCATAGCTGGGGACCTCAGGGAACCTGGAGAAGGAACACAAATGAGGACCATGGATACCACAGAGAGGGTCAGGTACTGCAGGCATCCTGGCAGGGAAGGACCATGATGGGGACTCAGCATCTTGGACAAGCATGACAGCTGAAGACCCCAGGTATCCCAGCAGACCATGATGGGGACCCTGGGCACCCAGGATAAGGACCATGAGGAGAAGCCCAGCCATTCTGGAGAAGGTTGGCCATAGAGAACCCAAACAACCCAAACAACCCAAACAACTATGATGGGGACACTGGGTGTCTTGGAGATGAACCATAATAGGGACCCCCAGATATCTCAGAGAAGGACCACGATGGGGAACAAAGGCATCCAGAAGAAGGCCATGATGATCCCAGGCATCTCAGAGAAAAACTCCAATGGAGGACCCCAAGCATCTCGGTGATTGACCATGATGGGGATTCCAAGTGTCCCAGAGGAGAACCATGAAGAAGACCCCCAGGCATCTTGGGGGATGACCACAGCGGGGGCCTGGCCATCCCAGAGAAAAACCCATGTCCCGCCGTGTCTCACCCGCTCCAGCAGAACCACCTCTTACCCGTGGGGCTCTCATCCAGCCCGGCGCTCACCACCGAACCCGCCGGGGACGCAGCCATCCCGCACCCGGCGCTCCCGACCTGTCCCTGTCCTGTCCCTCTGGATCCCCGCGGAGGGTCTGGCCAGGCGGTGGGTGCTCCGGCAGCTCTGCGGCCAGCGGGGCTCTTGCCTTGCTCTCTTCAAGGCGGCTTAGCGGCGGGCGCTGTGTAAGCAGCCGCCTCTTTGTCACCCTCTTAATCTTTAGTGTCTGCGCGGGGCGGGGGGGATCAATCAGCCACGCGATGAAGAATTAAAAAGGTGCTGAGCCCCAGCCCTGTAACCCTAAACCCCGCGACACCCAAGCCACCCCCCCGCGCGCCGCCGCGGGCACCGAGGAGGTGTCACCCTGTCAGAACCCCCCCAGCCCGGCACTGCGAGGCCGAGATTGCGGCAGAGGTGGGAGATGGGGCTTGGGCTGGGGACCCCCCATATGTGTCGTCCTCCCCTTGGGACCCACCAGGTCCTGTAAGCGCATAAGCCCTTCACTAAGGCGGTTAGAGGGGAATAACGAAAAGTGGTAATTAAGGGGGGTAATTTCCCTGCCCCCAAGTAATTAATTACCGGCCCTGATGGCGAGGGGAGGGGGGAGGCTCGGTAGGGTCCCCACGGTGCCTCAGCATCCCCTCCCGGGGACGGGGGGCCCCACGGATGTTGGGGCTGCTGACACCGCAGGGGGGGGGGAGGGGGGGCAGGTGGCCCCCGGGTTATGCAACCACCGCTAAACCCTCGCGGTGACAGGGCAGCACAATTTGGGATTTGTGGGCTTTAGCCGCTAAACTCCCCCCGCCCCTCTCACGGGGGTGGCAGGTGGCCACCGTCACGGGCCCGGGCTGTCCCCAGCAATGGGCCAGGCTGAGGACAGGGGTTCCCGGCCTTCTGTGCCCCTTCCAGAGGGGGCTCGGGGGTGTTGATACCCTGAAGGTGTCCCAGGGGACAGGCACTGGCAGCAAGTCCCCGCTGAGAGCTGGCAGCAGTGACTCCAGTGGATCCAGGGGCTGGGGGTCATCCCTCCGGCGTTCCTGACTGCTCTGTGGCTCCATCCCCTCTACCTTCAGCATTCCTGCATCCCCCCTGCCTGCGGCATGGCTCCATCCCCCTGCCTACAACCTCCTTTCATGTCCCATGCCTGCAGCATTCCTCTATCCTCCTGCCTACAACCTCCTTCCATCCCTTTTGCCTGAAGCGTTTTTCTATCTTCACTGTCTGCACTGTGACTTGCCTGCACCATGGCTCCATGCTCCCACCTGCAGCAACATTCCATCACCCTTCCTGACTCTACATGGCTCCACCATCCCTCCTGCCTTCGCTATGGCCCCATCCCTGCCTACACCATGGCCCCATCCCTTCCTTCACCATGGCACCATCCCTTCCTTCACCATGGCCCCATCCCTACCTGCACCATGGCTCCATGCTCCCTGCCTCCAGCCCCCTCCCACCCTGGGACCCCCCATTTCCCCATGGTGCCCTGTCCCACCCACAGCCCCCTGTCCTGACCCAGATCTCTGACCGTCGCCATCTGCGGCAGTGGCCGCCTCCTCCCGCGGCAGAATTATGACGCTGGGCTAATGCGGCGGGAGCAAGCTGTCACCTCCCTGCCCGGCCCTTGGGTGCCTCCACACCTCTCACCCAGGGGTGAAACACCCCCCAGTGCCCGATCCGCGGATGCCGGGAGCGCCTGCATCCCGGCATGCCAGCCCACCCAGGGGGACAGGGGCGGCCAGTGCCAGGGACAGCGGGGAGCGGCCAGCGTGGCGATACAGCTGAGTTGGCTAATTTGCCCGTCCCCTCCTCGCCGTCGGGTAAAAGCCAGCTCCGGAGCAGGGATTTGGGAGGGGGATTAGCTGGACCAACCATCTGCTGCCAGCCAATCATCAGCATCCCCAGGAAAGCTAATAATTACAAAAATATGGTTTCCCACCCCGTTTCTCCATTACACCCAGCTGGGTGCTGTCCCCATCGTTGGCTCCCTGTGGAGCAGCTCCCTGTCCTCTTCCCGGGGATGAAGGCTCCATGAGCACCCAACTGGGCACTCACGGGAGCCCAACCCAGCCTGTTTTGGGTGCGACGTGAGCAGGCCTGGCACCATGGCCGACGGGCTGTGGGTGGTGGGTGGGGGTGAAGGAGCAAATGTTAAAGCCTGAGGCAGGGTCGTGACTCGGCTTGGTGACAGATGCTGGGGCAGATGCCACGGGATTACCCAGCCTAAAACCTTGGGATCTGCCCCCCTTCCCCCCAGCAGGCAGAGAGTGTTTAATTACTAATTTACTAATTACCCAAAGATGCTGGTGATGGGCTTGAGACCTGCGGTCAGGAGCAGCCCCAAGGCTCCAGCCACCCTAATCCCACTGGCTGTGGGGAACTGGTGGATGTGTCCTGGCCAGGGACAGATTGGCTGGGGACATTATGGGACCCAGGGAAGCACCACTGTCCTGGCAGTCCCCTTCCTGTTGGTGACGGCATGGAGTGGTGGGGAATCGCACAGGACAGTGAGGACAAGGACGAGACAATGGGGACAAAGAGAACATGATGGGAATCAGGAGAAGATATTGGGAACCAAAGGAGACCAAGAGGAACTGATGGGGACCAAGAGGTGACAACAAGGATCAGGAGGGGGTGATGGGAACAAGGAGGAGGTGGTGAGGACTGGGAGGTGATAATGAGGATCAGGAGGGGACAATGGGAACCTGGATGTTTTGATGGTGACCCGGAGACAATGACAGATGTGGAGAGCAGGAGGTGACAACAGTGACCGGGAAGGGATGATGGAGATCAGCACACGACAGTAGGGACCATGTGAGGATGATGGGGACCAGGAAGGTGTGATGGAGATCATGAGGGGGCAGTGGGATGCAATAGGGGTGGATAGAGATCATGAGGGGATAGTAAGGACTGAGATGGGATGATGGGGACTGGGAGGGGAGGATGGGAATGAGAAAGGTGTGATGGTTACCTGTGGACAAGAGAACAGAGACCAGGAGAGGATGGTGGAGGCCAGAAGGGGACAAGACCAACAAGAAGACGGCATGAAATTCCGGGAGGGTGGCTGTGGGACTGGAGGCTGCTGGGAAGGGTTAATGTGGCCGCCTGCACTGAGCTGGGTCCAGGCCAGGCTCAGGTTTCACCTGCAATTAGCTCTTGTTTATTGGAGGCTCCTTGATAAATGATTCTTTGGAGGTTGCCCGATGACAGAGGGTGACAGTCACCCACCCAAGCCCTGCCAAAGCCTTCATTGACCCCCAGCACCAGGATTAAAGTTTAATGTGACTCCAGAGCTGACCCCGGGCATGCACCAATCTGGGGCCACAGGGCTGGGGACAGGCTGGTGGCCATCTCTAGGACACAGGGCTGGGTACAGGCTGATGGCCTCCCAGGGCCAGAGGGTTTTGGCACCAAGAGGTGATTTCTCATCAGCCTGGTGGTCACTGGTTACCAGGGCTTTGTGGCCACGGGACTGTTTCATGACTCCTTTGGGGTCACCCAAGCGGTTTGTGGATGAAATGTCACACCAGGCCAGGTTTGTCCCCCGGGGACTGGCCCTACAGGATGGGCACAGTGCCACGGTGCAGCCGGTCTGGGCACATTCCCAGGCACTGGTGGAGCCATGTGCCGGTGCCAAGAGCCACTCACCAGGGCGGGCTGAGGTCCTGCCCCACAGCCACCTTTGGAGCAGCGGCGGCTTGAAAAGCACTGTGGAGTGAGGGGACCTTGGAGGTGACCCCAAGGTGAGGCAGCAGGGCACCCAACGAGCACTGAGGCTGCAGCTTGGCTTTCAGCAGGGTGACATGTCACCAAAACTGTGGGGACAGAGAAGTCGCCGGTTATGGGGACCTGTCCCCAGCTCTCAGGACATCGTATTTTCTCCTTGCAGATGAATCTCCTTGCCCAGGTAAACGGGGAGCTGGCAGGGAAGACACCCTGCATCCAGGTGATCCTACCCCTCTGCCATAGCACCCAGTGCCCCTGGACCCCACAGCTGGGTCTGGGCAGGGGGGGAGGGGGGCGTGTGGCCTGGGAGGCTGGACTGGGTGCTGGCAGGGGACGGGTGCTGGCAGGGGACGGGTGTCAGCAGGGGACGGGTCCCCGTCTTGCCCTGCCCCCTCTCCCCACAGGTGAGCTCCCTCCTTCAGACCCTGCAAGCCCCGGACTGGCTGTTCCTCCAGCCCTGGCACTGGCTGGGCTCCTGGGTGAGGCTCCTGGGTGAGGCATGAGAACCCCAGCCAGATGCTTGGGAAGGGGGTGGCAGCAGCCCAGGCTGAGCCACGACACTGGTGCCACTGGGGCTGATGTAAGGTGTTTGTCCCTCCAGGTGAGCAGCTCCAGGCAGGTAAGTGCTGGCATTACCCCTGTGCCCTGCACTGCCCATCTCACCCCTGGCACTACTGGGCCAAATCCTGCACACCCTGCCTTCTCCTCAGCACCCATGGGTGCTTCAGCACCTAGAGGAGGCAGGCCCTCCCCAGAGGGTTTCTATCCATGGAGACCCGAGACCCAAGCTGTGCTTAAGCCACCAAGGATGTGGGATGAGCCAGCAGGTCAGTGATGCAGCCAGTGTCCCCAGGGCACCAGTGGCCCTGAAACACGGCTGGGTCCCCAGGCAGTGACTGGAGCAGTGACCACGGCAGGGTTCTTCCTTTGCGAGGGGCTGCTGGGACAACACTTCGACACGGTCCCCAATGGGGTGGCTGAGCCCCAGCTCGGGGACCTCTTCCTCTTCCCGCTGGCCTCCACGGGCCCTGGGTGGTGGGGCGCCCACGCTGGCATCTACTGCGGTGACGGGGAGATCATCCACCTGGAAGGTGAGCCCCAGGAAGTGTCATGGCATGGGGACATCCCCACAGAAGGGACATGGGGTATGGAGTCCACTTTGCCCCGCAGGCAGCTCAGGGACATCACCATCAGGCATCGTGGCTAAGCACGGCAAGAGCCACCTCCTGCGGACACGGGGCCCGGCCAAGGTGTTGCGGAGGAAGGGAGGGCTGGACGTGGCTGCCCTGCAGCAGCGGGTCCGGGCAGCCATGGACCAGCCGGTGGAGTACGATACCATCACCTGCAACTGCATCCACTTCGCCCTCGCCCTCCTGGGGCTGGGCCACCTTGCTGGTGCCATGGTGGGTGCCACCACCAAATCAGGTACCTGGGACACCTGGGCACCTGCTCCAGCCAAGTGTCACCAAACCTCTTCTTTTTTCCCAGGTGTCTCCAGCGCTGCAGTGACGGAGGTGACAGTGCTCCTGGGAAACCTGTGGGGCTGGAGCATCCTTCCCTGGGGACCAGAACTGCACCAGTGATTTGTCAGTCCTCCTGTGTGGCAATAAACAGTTGCATGAAAACCCTCTGCCAGCCCTGTCTGATTTGTTGTCTTCTCACTTTTCCCAGAAGCTGCTGTCAAGTGATGTCCCACCTTGATGTCCACACCTTGAAGGGAGAGGCTGCTCTGCTCCCTGTGGCCTCCTGAGACACACATCTGCCTCTTTCATTGCTGGCATTTCATTTTGAGTGTAAAAATGAATATTCTGTGGGCTGCTGGGTTGAAAATGGGCCAAAAGTCTGGATCAGGTCTGGCTGGAGGCTGGTGGTGTACCCTAGGGGTAAACTCTGTGTCCGGTCCTGGTTAACATCTTCATTACTGGTCCAGTTGATGGGGTAGAGTGCATCTGCAGTGAGGGGGGAGTGATCAGGATCATGGTGATCCTGGCACCCTTGGAGTCCTGCGTCCTGTGCTGGGCTCTCCAGTATGAGAGAGATAGGGACATACTGGAGAGACACCGCAAAGGGCCACCGAGGGTCTGGAGCATTTCCCATAGGAAGGGAAGCTGAAAGAGCTGGGGCAGTTCAGCAGGGTGAGGGGAATGTCCAGAGGGATTTTATCAGGGTTTATTGGGGGGAAGGAAGGTGGAGTCTCTCTCTTCTCCATGTCTCCTGAGGGTTGGGGTCTCTAGGAGAGGAGCAGGGCCTCCAGGGAAGGTCTGAGAGCCAAGCAGGACTGGGCTGTGGGGTCCCAGGGAGGGCTGGAGTGAGTGTGTCCCCTTTCTCTGTGCTGGGGATTAATTGCTGTCCATTAATTAGATGCTTTATTCAATTCTGCTACTTGAACTATGTCCATTTTCCCTCACTGCCTCACTCCTGTGGGATGGGGTGAGTGCCGCCCCACCCACACCAGCTCCGGGGTTGGTCAGCTGCCTAGAGAAACAACAGCGGGAGTATCTGTCAATAGCATAAAGCACCTGGAAAAAAATCAAAGAAATGCAAACAAAATCTCAACTATAATAATATCAATAACGATATCAGTAATAGATATCATTTATAGTAATATGTTATATAAAAATATATAAGAAACACCATAATATGAATAGTCATATCTATAGTAAAACACATAGATATGACTACACATAATATGTATATTATAATACACATAATATTTATATTTGTATTTAATAACATCTGTAGTATGGTTAACATATGATAATATATCTAGTATATAATAATAATACCTATCCTGTTATTGATAATAATATATAATATAAACTAAAATTTCTATAACAATATCTATAAGAATAATGTAAATTAATATGATACCTAATATATTATATATAATAATTCAGATATCATACAGCACATATACTATCATGTGGAACATAGACAATAAAATATTGAATTTTATAATACAGTAGATAATATATAATACACCATATGCAATATATACTACATTGTATAGTATATAGTATATAGTATATACTGTATACTATATACTATATAATAGAATTAATCTAATCTGCAATATAATATAGCATAGTATAACATACAGCATATATAACAAATTGCATATACTATATCCTATATAAACTGTAGAATATAGAATGGTTTATGGATTATCTATAATATAGCACGATTGAATATGGCAAATATATGATATTGCATAATTAATGCAATCTGTAATATATTATAATGCAATGTAATAAATAACATGCAATATATGCTGCATGTAATAGAATATATAAATTATATATAATATATAATATATTGAGCTCTGTGGCTGCTATNAAGTAAATGTATATTATATGCACTGCACATAGTATTATGTATAAAATAATAATGTATAAAATAATAATATAATGTAATATTGTATAATAATACATATTATAACATGCGAACATATAACATTATTTACTATAATGTAATCTATTTTAGATGTCTAATTATAATCATACACAATAATGTCTATTACTATAATTATAGATTTTCATGATTCTGGACTGGGATGATGTGTGCCGCTCAGTGACAGTCACTATATCATAGCTGTGTCCCCAGCATTGCTCCTCCTAAAATCACCCGCGTCCCACTCCCAAACCTGTGCAGGTGCGGGGGCTGCGGGGCAGGGAGCCCTCTGGGGGTGCAAAGCCCCCCCGCGCTCCCGTTCCCGAGGTCGGCGGGGGTCGATCCAGCCGGGCGCTGCCCCCGGGCGGGGGCCGGGGCCGGGCGCGTCCCCGCCCGCGCTGACATCAGCTCCCGCGTCCCCCCCGCATCCCGCATCCCTCCCGCCGCCATGGCCGCCAGCCCGGCCTACGGCGAGGAGAAGGGCGGCTCCTCCAGCTTGGGCGAGCCCGAGTACGGCCACGACCCCGCCAGCGGCGGCATCTTCTCCTCCGACTACAAGAGGTGGGGACAATGCGGGCACAGGGGACGAGGACGAGCCTGCCCGTGTGGCCGCCACTGCAGGCCTTCGCCGCCGTCCTCGGCGGGGACGTGGTACCCGAGCCGGGGCTGGAGCGGCCCCCGGCGTGGGGACGGGGACAGGGACGGGGATGTGGATGAGGATGTGGATAGCGGGGACAGGTGATGGGGATGTGGACAGCGATAAGGATGAGGATGGGGACTGGGATGAAGACAGAGGATGCGGTCACATCGCCGCCACCGTCATTGCAGGTTGCAAAGGCCGGAGAGGGTTTTGTGGGAACACCGCGGGATTTTGGAGATGGTGTGGCTGGGGGAGACGTGCGGGGACCCCTCTTGAACCTCCCACCCTCGGCCTGGGGCATCCCGGGCACGGTGTTCTCCCCACGGGATCTGCTGTCTCCTGTGGCTCTCCTGAGCTGACACCCCCCCCCCCACTACATCGAGGTTCCCAGCGTGGGGGGGTGTTGAGGAATGTCACCCCTGCGTGGGAGAGGCTGCTGGGGGGGCAGGGCTGAAGAGGAACGGGACGGGGTGTGCTCCTGGAGCTGCAGAACGTCTCTTTGCCTTGCCTACCGTGTCAGTGTCCTCCACTCTGGCAGTGTCCCCCCCTCCCTGATGCCCCAGCAGGAAATCACTGTCTGACAGCATCACTCTCTCTCCCCCTGGCCGTGTTCCCCTGTACAGCAGTGTCCTCTCCATCCCTGCCCCTGTAGTAATATCCCCCAGTATGACAGTGTCACTCCAGTCCTGATTCCCTGGCAGTGTTCCCCATTTTGAATGTGTACCCCATCCCGACCTCTTGGCAGTGTCCCCAGTCTGGGAATGACCCTTCTCCTTCTACTCCTCCCTAATACTAAAGAGTGTCCCCCATTCTGGATGTGTCCCCGATTTGTGATGTGCTGGCAGTGCCCCCATCTCACTGGGTCCCCCCTTCCCTGAACCCCTGGCAGTGTTCCCTTCTCTCTGACACCTTGGCAGTGTCCCCCAGTATGATAGTGTCTGCCCAGTCCTGAGCCCCTGGCACTGTCCCCCACTCTGAATGTGCCCTCCATCCATGACCTGCTAGCAGTATCCCCATCTCATAGTGTTCCCCCCTTTCCTGACCCCCTGGGCAGTGTCCCTTGCCCCTGTCCGGCAGTGTCACACTCCCTACCCCTGGCTGTGTCCCCCAGTTTGACAGTTTTCCCCAGCCCTGATCCACTGGCAGTGTCCCCCAGTCTGGCAGTGCCCTCTATCCATGACCCACGGGCTGTGGCCCCATCTCAGAGTGTGTGTCTCTCCTATGAGCCCCTGGCAGTGTCCTCCAGTTTGTCCAAGTCTCCCCCTCTCTGACCCCTCCTTGGCAATGTCTTGCAGCCTGGAAGTGCTCCCCTGCTCTCCATGTCTGCCAGTGTCACCTGACCCCCACTGGCAGTGTCCCCCACTCTGGCAGCATCCCCCAGCCCTGACACCCTGGCTGTGTCCCCCAGTCTGTCCAGGTTACCTCAGCAATCTGCCATCAGTGTCTCCCACTCTGGCAGTGTCACCACCCTCATGACAGTGTCCTTTCACCCCTGACCTGCTGGCGGTGTCCCCCACACCCACAGTGTCCCTATAATCTGCATGCTGCCCTTCGCCAGAGCCACACCAGGTCTGTCACCACTCCTCTAAGTCATCCCTGGCATCCATGGCACATGGGGCAAGACCAATCACCAAATGTGAGCCCACTACCCAGGTGGGACACCCACAGGTGCCCCATCACGCCACCTTACCACGTAGGTGGGTGTCCAACCATGATGTGCGTTCCCTGCCCAGGACAGAGCCACTCAGCACTGGGGAAGGAGCTCCCTGAAGTGTCCCCAGGTCCCAACTGCAGGTCAGATGTCACTTCGGATGTGACATCCCAAGTTGGCCTCATCCACTGGGAAGGGCATCCTGATCGAGGCTGCAACCCAACCCCAACTGCGGCATCAGGTTTCAGCTGGCTGTGCTGGGCAGAGGAGCAGGGCCACAGCCCTGTCACCGTCCCCAGGGCCACTACCCCCAGTCAAAGCCATGATGTTCTTGCCGCCAGTGCAGAAGCTGCTGCGGCAGCTACCTGTGGGGCCAGCTGCCTGGCCAAAAACACCAGAGGGTGGTGATGTGGCCGAGGAGGTGACAAGCCCGGTACTGGCCACCGAGGCTGGACAACCCACCTGCTACAGCGCCCTGCGAGCCGATGAGCTGCGGCCACTCGCCGGCACCGAGCCCGCAGTGGACACTGGCACCGGGCCACCGCCGCGGTAAGACTCCCCCGAGGAGCCCCCCCCAGACCCTCTGGTGATGGTGGCTCTGGCCAAGCATCATCGCATGGGTGTCACACTCAGCTGCTTCAGGTAGACACAGCCTTGCAGGTGTCCCCAGTTTGGGGGGGAACAGCGTCCCTTAGAAAAGAGGACAATGGTGACAACTTTACAAAAGGCTGGTGGCATTTTCCCAGTCCCGGGAGGGGTCCGGGAAAGGGCTTTGCATCAGGGCGTGTTGGCACATCCATGCCACTATGTCCATGAGGGGACAAGGGACACCCAGCCAAGCCAGGATGGAGCTGGTGATGGGCACCTGTGATTTAGGGACAATATAGGGTGACAACCACAGCCAGGATGGGACGGGGTTCTTGTCCCAGTGCCTGGGATGAGGATGGTGCTGGGTGATTGCCAGTCCCTCCGGTTCCTCTTTCACCTGGCTGTAACGCAACTCCTGTCCCCATAAATATTTCATGACGAAGGGTTGGATTGCCAGCCTGATGGCAGGCTGGGAGCAGAAAAAAAAGACTAAAACCAGGTTAAAATGTGAAAATTGGAATTTTTTTTCCCCTGGTGTGGTTCAGGCATGATGACCTCAAGGAGATGCTCGACAGCAACAAGGATTCGCTCAAGCTGGAGGCCATGAAGAGGATTGTGGCGGTGGGTGTTGTCACTGGTGGGGACCACTGTTGGTGCCGAGCTGTGTCATGTTTTACCAGCCGCTGCCATGCCAGCTGACCAGTGTCACTCCACTTCTTTTCCCCCTAGATGATTGCCCGGGGTAAAAACGCCTCTGATCTTTTCCCAGCTGTGGTGAAAAACGTTGCCTGCAAGAACATTGAGGTGAGGAGTATCTTGGGTGGCCCTGACAGCATCCCACGGTCTGGCACTTTCCCTGTAGGAAGTTTTCGGAATTGGCTGTGTTTTGGGGGTCTCTGAGGTGGCACCTTCACCCTGCAGGTGAAAAAGCTGGTGTACGTGTACTTGGTGCGCTATGCAGAGGAGCAGCAGGATCTGGCCCTGCTCTCCATCTCCACCTTCCAGCGAGGACTCAAGGTAGGCTGGTTTGGGGACCCAGGGAACGTCTGGGGGAGAACTGAGTCCCCCCCCAGATGCACTTCAGCCCCCCACATGTCCCCACAGGACCCCAACCAGCTGATCCGCGCCAGTGCCCTGCGGGTGCTGTCCAGCATCCGTGTGCCCATCATCGTGCCCATCATGATGCTGGCCATCAAGGAGGCTGCCTCGGACATGTCCCCGTACGTGCGCAAGACGGCCGCCCATGCCATCCCCAAGCTATACAGGTAACAGGGAGGATCAGGTGCTAAATTTAGGGTACGCCAATAAGGGTCTTGGCTGCTTGGTACAGGCAGGGATGGGGAGGAGTTTGGTCCAGCATCACCTGCTCTGCTCCTTCCTCACAGCCTTGACTCGGACCAGAAGGACCAGCTCATCGAAGTGATCGAGAAGCTGCTGGCAGACAAGACCACGGTGAGCAGGCTGCTGTATCTCCCCCACCTCTAAATCTGGGAACATCACTGGCCTGGTGTCCTTATGGGGATGGAGATGTTCCCACCAAATTGGTGTCGTCTTGGGGATGTAGCCATCCCCACAGGGCTGGCATCCTGATGGGGATGCCACTGTCCCCACTGATCCAGCATCCTCACAAGAATGCAGATGTTCTGACCAAATTGGTGTCCTTGTGGGGATGAAGCCATCCCTGGAGAGCTGGCATGCTTGTGGGAGTGCTGCTGTCCCTAATAGGCCAACATCCTCATGGGGAATCCACCAATTCCACTGAATTGGCATCCCTACAAGGAAGGGTTGCCCACTAAACCAGCACCCTCATGGAGATGCCACCATCCCCACCAAAGCAGCATCTTGTTGATGATACCACCACTCCAGTGAGTCACCCCAGGCTTTTCCCTCCGCAGTTGGTGGCTGGCAGCGTGGTGATGGCATTCGAGGAGGTGTGCCCAGAGCGCATAGACCTCATCCACAAGAACTACCGCAAGCTTTGCAACCTGCTCATTGATGTGGAGGAGTGGGGGCAGGTGGTCATCATCAACATGCTGACCCGCTATGCCCGCACGCAGTTCCTCAGCCCCAACCAGAACGTGAGTTCAGGAGCATAGGATGCCCTGAGAACCTTGGGGTGTCCTGGGAGCCCCCGGGGAGGTGGGGTGAAGGGGGAGTGCTCTTGGGGATGCAAAGGTTCCCAACTGCCAGCAGGAGTCCTTGCTGGAGGAGAACACTGAGAAGGCTTTCTATGGCTCCGAGGAGGAGGACACCAAGGACGCCAAGGCAGAGGCAGCCTCGTTGGCCAAGCGCAAGCCCTATGTCATGGACCCCGACCACCGCCTGCTCCTGCGCAACACCAAGCCCCTGCTGCAGAGCCGCAACGCTGCGGTAAGACCCTCACTCCCATCCCACCCTGTTTGTCCCCCGGGGCACCAGTGCTGTCCATCAGCCTGGGCTTAGGATGTCCCCATGGCCAAGGACTCACTGAGGTGCTTGAGGGACACACAGGGATGGGTGTCCTCAGGGTCAGGCTACCTCCAGGTGCTGAGGGTGGGACTGGGGGACACGGCCATTCCTCAGGGTGTCCCCTGTTCCCACCAGGTGACACCTGGATGTGTGTCCATAGGTGGTGATGGCCGTGGCACAGCTCTACTTCCACCTGGCACCCAAGGCAGAGGTTGGAGTCATTGCCAAGGCGCTGGTACGGCTCCTGCGGAGTCACAGGTCTGTGGCACCAGGGTTGCGGTGGTTTCCTACCCCTCCACCCCAGTTGCTGGAATCCATGGGGAGCTCTAAGACCCTGTAAAGACCCCCAAAAAGCCCATCCCTGAAGAGACATCAGGTTGGAGGCCTTTTTGGGCTGGCCCAGTCCAGACATGGGGTGACAGCATCTTGGTGGCACCAGCCTGGTGGTGGGTCCCGGCCCATATTTCACAGGGACTTGCTGAGGGTGTCTGGCCCTGCCCCACTGATGGTGGTCCCCTCTTTGTCCCCACAGCGAGGTGCAGTATGTTGTGCTGCAGAATGTGGCCACCATGTCCATCAAGCGGCGGGTGAGTCTCAGACTTGGTGTGGGAGGACTTGGCCCTGTTGACTCTGGAGCGAGATGAGGATTAGCCAGCAAGGTCACCAGAGCCTGGAGGTGGCTTTGGCAAGGGGGGGGGGGACAGAGATGGCACTAATGTCGCTGGCTATGCATGCAGGGGATGTTTGAGCCCTATCTGAAGAGTTTCTACATCCGCTCCACGGACCCCACACAGATCAAGATCCTCAAGGTGAGCTGGAAACACCTGGCAGAACCTGTCAGGGGTGGCTTTGAAGCTTCATGGAGCCTTTTCCTTGAGTCAGCTGTCCTTATGCCCTGGAGACAGAAGGACAGCAAGGCCCCCGTGCCCTGTCACCATGCTCCTATGCTGCCCATCTCTTCCTCTTTCCCGCAGCTGGAGGTCCTCACCAACCTGGCCAACGAGACCAACATCTCCACCATCCTGCGGGAGTTCCAGGTATGTCATGGCCATACTGAGGCTGCCACCCTGGCATGGCTCTTGGTGCCAAACCACCACCATGGAGGGGGCAAAGGAGAGCCCCTCCAGGAGGAGTGAGCTGAGGCCATGCCAACCCCATCGGCAGTTTCAAAGGGCCCCAGCGTGTGACAACCACCAGGGGGGATGCCCAGCACTGGCACATGGGTGACATGTGTGCCCTCCATACCTGTGCAGACCTATATCCGCAGCATGGACAAGGACTTTGTGGCAGCCACCATCCAAGCCATCGGACGCTGTGCCACCAACATCGGGAAGGTGCGGGACACCTGCCTCAATGGCCTGGTCCAGCTCCTCTCCAACAGGGATGGTGAGTACACACAGCAGGGGTGAAATGGAAGCTCCATCGCTCTCAGGGCAGGACCTCGCTGAGGCTGGGTCTCTGCCCGCAGAGCTGGTGGTGGCCGAATCCGTGGTGGTCATCAAAAAGCTGCTGCAGATGCAGCCAGCCCAGCACAGTGAGATCATCAAGCACATGGCCAAGCTCACTGACAACATCCAGGTGGGTTGGGGTGTTGCTGACCCACAGCAGCAGGGGATGGCAGCAGTGCCACATGTCTGAGGGCATTTCACAGGTGCCAATGGCACGGGCCAGCATCTTGTGGCTCATTGGCGAATACTGCGAGCATGTGCCCAAGATCGCACCTGATGTGCTGCGCAAGATGGCCAAGTCCTTCACCAACGAGGAGGACATCGTCAAGCTGCAGGTCATCAATCTGGCAGCTAAGCTCTACCTGACCAACTCCAAGCAGGTGCCAGAGATGTGATCCTAGGGTGTGTCTCAGTTTCCCTGTCAGGGAGGGAGAGGCTGGCCCTGAGCATGTTCTCTGCCACAGAGCAAGCTGCTGACCCAGTACGTCCTCAACTTGGCCAAGTACGACCAGAATTACGACATCCGCGACCGGGCTCGCTTCATCCGCCAGCTCATTGTGCCCACCGAGAAGAGCGGGGCCCTCAATAAGTATGCCAAGAAGCTCTTCCTGGCCCAAAAACCAGCTCCCATCTTGGAATCCTCCTTCAAAGGTACCCATCTCTGGTCACAGGGCACTGGGACATGGGGGCCAGCTGTCACCACAATGCTGCATAGCTGTCTCTGAGTTGCTGCCTCCTCTCACTTCATTGTAGATCGGGACCATTTCCAACTGGGCTCCCTGTCCCATCTGCTCAATGCTAAGGCTGTGGGCTACCAGGAGCTGCCCGACTGGCCTGACGAGGCCCCTGACCCCTCCGTGAGGAATGTGGAGGTGCGTGGAGCACACTGGGTGCATGGGGGAGGAGGGGCCAAGGTGGGGACACTGTCTCAAGGTTTTGGAAGAGCCCCAGAAGGTGCCCAGTATTGCTCACCTGCCCCCGTTCCCTCTCTGGTGCTCACACATCTGCTTGGGGATGGGGGAACAAGGGTGGCTGTTTGGATCCCCCAGTCATGGGTGATGGCCCTGCTCCATCAACCCTGTGCCAGCAGGTTCCTGAGTGGACCAAGTGCACCAGCCGAGAGAAGAGGAAGGAGAAGGTGGAGAAGCCTTTCTACTCTGACTCGGAGGGCGAGTCAGGGCCCACAGAGTCGGCAGACAGTGGTGAGGACCTGTTGTCATGAGACATAGGGCAGTGGTCACTGTGGCCATCAGGCAGGTGTCACAATGGTGGGGCATTGGACAGGGGACATGATAGTGGGGACACCCCATCACGGGAGGAACGGGGCAGGAGATGTAGAGGGATGCAATGGTAGGCAGTGGGGATGGAGTGGAATGCAGTGGGACTATGCAGGGATGCAGTGGGAGGATGCAGTCGAGAGGCAGCAGGTGTGGGGATGCAGTGGGAAGATGGAGGATGCAGTGGGATGAAATGGGAGATGGGGGAATGGGGGAGACACAGCAGCAGGGCTGAACTGTGCCTCCACAGAGCCTGAGTCCAGCAGCGAAGAGAGTGGCAGCAGCAGCTCTGGCAGCTCCAGCTCTGGCAGCGAGGAGGAGGATGAAGAAGAGGAGGATGAAGATAGCGGGGAGCAGTCAGAGGACAAGGAGGAGGAGGAGAAGAGGCCAAAAAGGAAGGACAAGGAAGGTTCCCACAAGGCAGTCTCGGGGAGCGCGGGCAGGTACCCACTGGGAAGGCGGGAGGGTGCTCCCAGTGAAACCCCCACCCCAGCCCCCTGAGCTGGGCTATCCCCACAGCCCCAGAGAGGAAGAGGAGGAGGAGGAAGGGGTAAAGAAGGCCAAGAAGAAGAAGGCCCCGCAGGGGAGGAAGGGCCATGCTGAAACCTCATCAGAGGAGGCCAGCACTTCTGAGAGCAGCTCCTCCGGCTCCGACTCAGGCTCCGAGGCAGAGGCCAAGCGGAGGAAGACGGTGAGGGCTGGGATGGGCTGGGATGGGGAGCAGCACAGGGATACCTGGACCCCATATTGAACCCCCCATCTCTCTCCCCCTGCAGCCCCCCAGCAGCAAGGCTGGCCCCAAGGAGATCTCTCTGCTTGACCTGGATGACTGTGAGTGGCTGCCCAGAACATGGTGGTGGTGCTGGGGAAACTGAGGCATGAGCACGCACCCCAGTGCCATCAGGACTCCACGGGTCCTTTGGGAGCTGCAGAGTTGGGACAAGGACAGGTGTGGTGAGGGGTCCTTGTCCACAGAGGATGGCTGTGGGACAGGCAGATGTGCCCATGAGATTGTCCCTGTGTGGCTGTGCACAGGGACAGCCTACAGGGAGGGTTGTGTCTACACCAATGGAGCTGTGCCACTGGGCTGTCCTTGTGTGGCTCCCCCCATGGGACTATGCCACCAGGGCTGTCCCCAC
The DNA here is from genome assembly GCA_013397915.1 of Daphoenositta chrysoptera. NCBI lineage: Eukaryota > Metazoa > Chordata > Aves > Passeriformes > Daphoenositta > Daphoenositta chrysoptera. The sequence continues at coordinate 831,450 of VZRO01007142.1, forward strand.
ATGGCTGTCCCTATGTGGTTGTTCCCATGGAGCTGTGCCACCAGGGCTGTCCCTGATGCCATTGTCCCCATGGAGCTGAGCCATTAGAACTGTCCCTGTGTGGGTGTCCCCATGGGGCTATGCCACCAGGTCTGTCCCCATAGGACTGTGAGCTCTGTTAACCCTTTCCTCCCCCCTCCCCACCCTTCAGTCNTCACCGACACCTCCCTGACACCCACCGTAAGTGTCCTTCATGCCCTCCCTGGGGGGGGTCCCAGGCCCCCTGTCACCTGTGGGGGGCTCCTGGGCCCTCTGTCACCTGCAGGGGTTGCAGGGAGTGCTCAGCAGCCCTCACTGTCCCCTGGTGCAGCTGCTGAGCCCGGCGTTCAGTGCAGTGAAGACTTACGAGCTGCTGCACCGCATGGCAGGCGAGGGGCTTGCGGTTGAGTACTGCTTCAGCCGCCGGCCCTTCCCGGGCGACCCCCACATGGTGGCTGTCCAGATCCAGATCTCCAACAACACTGACACCGAGGTGAAAAACCTGCGAGTCAACGAACCCAAGCCACTCTCTGGCATGCGGATACAGGAGTTCCCTGAGATCGGTATGGCATGGCACGGCATGGCCGTGAAGTTGTGGGAGAACGGGGACAGGGGTTGGGTGGGAACGTGGGATGTAATGGCAGCTCTGTGGTTCCAGACCGCCTGGCACCAGGGGACACAGCCAGCGTGGTGATGGGCATCGACTTCTGTGACTCCACCCAGGCAGCAAACTTCCAGCTGTGGTGAGCATCTGGTGCTGGGCAGGGCAGGATGGGTGTCCCCAGGGATCAGGGCATCAGGTGCTCCAGAGATGGGGAAAGTGGGATCTGTACCAACATCCCTCCAAGTAGCAGGGGACAGGGGACAGCAGAAACAGGGCATGGGGTATCCCAGGGGAGGGAGGACAGCAGCGCAGGCACCAGGGTCCTTCCAGGGAAGAGGAAACACTCGGATGGGCGTGGGGTGGTCAGGGGACAGCAAGAAATGCACAGGGCTCCCTGCAGGGAACAAGGAGGCAGCAGCAGCTCCAGGTCCAGCCTGACAGGTTCCTCCCATTCCTGAGCCCTTTTGTGCCACAGTTTCCCCTGGCTGCCCCTGCCCAGGGCAGGGATAGGAAGCAGGACGTGGAGAGAGGACATATTCTGAGCACGTGCCCCTCTCACCCACCTGTCTCCCCAGCACCCACACACGCCAGTTCTACGTCTCCATCCAGCCGCCCGTGGGGGAGCTCATGGCCCCCATCTTCATGAGCGAGAATGAGTTCAAGAAAGAGCAGGGTGAGTGGGGTCAGGGACGGGGACAGGGCGCTGCATGGGCACCCACCACTGACACTCACCCCCAATTTTGTCCCATCTGCCGCCCTCGCTGTGGCCCTAGAGCACCTGGCATGGCTGGGTGAGGGTAAGTGGCCGCTCGGCCAGCCCCTAGACTAGCTCTGCTCCCCTCACTCCCTCCTGCACCCCCAGCCTGCGGGTTGGAGTGACCATCCTGGTGCCGGGGTGGCCTTGTTGGGTCCCCACAAAGCGTGAAGGGCTCGTGCCACCCCTGGCGCTCCCAGAACTGTGTCCAGTGAGTGACACCCTGTGTCCCTGTGTTCCAGGATCAGCACATCCCCACCCTGCCCCCACAGATGGGGGCTATGTTGAGTGGGGGTGCTCGATGCCCTGCAGCACCTGGCCCCATTGCTGCCACCAGAGGAGCCCATCCCCAGGCATGTGGCTGCTGCCACCAGGCAGGGACACGGGGATGAGCCCAGGAAGGGTTATGAAGGATTTTCCCAAATCCACTGAATCCTGAACCAAGAGCAAGCAGAGCAGCCAGCTCAGGACGTCATAGGGAGTGCAGGGAGCTGGAGGGGCTGGCATTGGGCATGTCAAACCATGGCCCAGCAGGGTGTGTGGCCGGAGACGGGCAGGTGTCTCTCTTACCTGCTCTAGGGAAGCTGATGGGCATGAGTGAGATCACAGAGAAGCTGACGCTGCCCGAGAAATGCCGGAGTGACCACACCATCGTCCAGCAAGTGACCTCGGCTGCCAATGTGGGCCGCGTGCCCTGTGGTGCCACCAACGAGTACAGGTAGCTGGACCCCCACACCTGGATCAGGCAGGCGTTGTCACCTCTCTGTCCCCACCCAAATCAGCAGGGACACTCAGGGCTTCATTTAGGACAAGGAGCCTGCATGAACCCAAATGTGACAGTGGCTGTGGGTGGCAGGCACCTGCTTGTACCCACTGGGGCATCCCATGGGACCAGAGGGTGACAGGGAACAGCTTGCCTTGAAGCCCTGTGTTCACCACCCAACAGGTTTGCGGCCAAGACGGTGACAAGCGGGAGCCTGGTGCTCATCACCCTGGAGTGGCAGGAGGGCTCCACGGCCCAGCTGACCATCAACAGCGAGAAGATGGTTATTGGCACCATGCTGGTGAAGGACATCATCCAGGCCCTGGCACAGTGACAGCTGGGCCCTTCTGCACCCACAGCCCTGCCCTCCCACCCCTTCTGCCCCAAACCACTCCCCAAAACACTCCCTGCCCCCATTTCTGCCAGGTTATTCCTTGCCCCGATCCGAAAAGGGGCGGCAGGCAGCGACCCCTGGGCCAGCTTTGCTGCTGGGCAGAAGGAGCAGGATGGGGCAGATGGGATGCAGGGAGATGTCCTGCCCGGAAGGGCAGAAGCAGTTCCAGCCCCCACGAAGCACAGTGTGCCCCCAGTCCCTCACCATCATCCCCCAATGTAACCCTTATTTATTATGTCCAGGATCTCCCAATAAAGCTCTTCTCCAACCCGCTCCCTTTCCTTCCTCTGCTCTGTGTGCACATCAACCCCAGATTCCCCCCATGCCGGGCTCTGCTAGCCTCCCCAGGGCAGCCACGGGGGACATCAGGGGACCTGCCATTCCTTAGGCGGCTGGAAACATGCAGAGTCTCCCAGGGCTGCTGGGTCCTGGAGAAAACCTGGCACATGGTGTCGGGGTGAGCCCGCCAGGGCAGGAGGTGCTCAGTTGGACCAAAGATCTGAGGAGTCCTGGGAGGGTTCCAGCTATTTATTCAAGGCAGAATTGCTCATGCTTCGACCGCAGAAATACCTGCTACGTCAGGGCTGGGTCTGTTCTGCAGTGTCACTGGAGGGATTCCTAGGGCCAGCTCGGGGAGGCTTTTCATCTCCAAACTGGGATTACAAAAAAAAAGAAGGAAATCTGACTCTTTATTAAGATCTCTCCTCCCAGCACGGGCTGGGTGGGATTTCACAGAGCACTGGCTCTCTCCATCCAAAGCTGCAGCCCAGTGCAGAGCCAGGCCCAACACCAGAGGCAGAGGATGAGCAAAGGACATGCAGGAAGGTCTGAACCCCGGACCGCCTCCGTTGCCACAAAAAGGGTGAGGGGCTTTCTGCTTTTTCTGGGTAAGAGATGGAAAAAACACCTTTATGTTTTCTGACAGGTGAGGAATCCCTGGCTGGAGCAGCAGCAGCAACCACTGGGTGTCAAGATCCACAGGGAAAAGCCCATTCCCACAAGCACAGGGACTGGAGCCGCAGCTGCCTCAAACTTGAGGGGGAAGGATGCAGCTGGGAGCCACAATGATGCCACCACGCTATTTCCCTTAGGGAGGCTGATTTAACCCTTGGGGTCCTATCCCTTCATGGGCTCAGCAAGATCACAGCATGTGTGTGGAGAGATGCCAGCACACTGAGGCTGCCCATGGGGACCCCACTTAAACCCCCTGGGGGTCCCATTCCCTCATGGGGGGCTCGGAGAGCGCCACAGCCTGTGTGTGGGAGCTGCCAGCATTGAGGCATCCCTGGAAGGGAGGCTGCAACCAGGCATCACAGTGCCACAACCCCATTCCCCTTAGGGGGACTGATTTAAGCCCTTGGGGGTCTCATTCTCCCCCTGGGGAGCCCAGAGTGTGCTGAGCCTGTGTGTGGAGAGTTGCTGGAGCCAAGGGGGCTCTGGAAAGGCTAAAGCCAGGCACCACAGCACTGCCACCACCCCATTTCCCTTGGGGAACCCATTTTAACCCCTCTGGGTCCCATTCCCCTCAGAGTGGGATCAGTGAGCACCCGGCCTGTTTGTGGCAAGTGGCTGGCACTGAGGTGGCCCCGGGGGTGCTGAAGCTGAGAGCCACAGCACTGCCACCATTCCAGTACTGATTTAAGTCCCTAGAGGTCACGATTTTAGCCCTTGGGGATCCCATTCCCTGCAGAGTGGGCTTAGCGGCACCACAGTCGGTGTGTGGGAGCTGACAGCTCTGAGGTGTCCCTGTGAAGGCTCCAGATGGACACTGCAGTGCCACCACCATGCCATTCCCCTTCCAGGGGCTGATTTAACCCCTCCGGGGTCCCATTCCCTCATGGGGTGCTCAGTGAGCGCCACAGCCAGTGAGAGGAGAGGTGCTGGCACTGAGGTGTCCCCTAGAGGGCTCCATCTAGGCACCACCATGCCATCACCCCATTCCCCTTAGAGGGGCTCGTTTGACCTCTTGGGGGTCCCATCCCTTCACAGGGGTCACAGTGAGTGCCACAGCCCATGTGGAGCAGCTGCCAGCACTGAGGATGCCCTTGGGGAACCCCATTTTTAGTCCCCCCCTCAGAGGGGGCTCAGCGAGTGCCACAACCTGTGTGTGGAGATGGTGGTGCTGAGGTGTCCCTGGAGGGGCTTCAGCCAGGCACTGCAGCACTGCCACCAACATATTGCCCTCATGAGAGGGTTCATTTAAGAGACCTTTGGGGGTCTCACCCCCTCAGAAGGAGCACAGTGAGCGCCACAGCCCATGCATGGGGAGATGCTGGCACTAAGACATCCTCAGAGGGGCTCCAGCCAGGCAGCGCCACCACTGCATTCCCGTTAGGGGGACTGATTTAAGCCCTTGGAGGTCTCATCCCCTCATGGGGGGCTCAGTGAGCATCACAGCCCGTGTGTGGGAGCTGCCAGCACTGAGGCTTCTCTTGGGGAACCCCATTCCCCTTGATAGGAAAGATGTGTGCTGGTGCCTTTACAAACAACTCCATGGGTGAGGGTATGGGTGCTAATGTCTTTGAAATGGCTCTTAGTGTCTCTACCAACTTCAAGCTGCAGGTGTGTTACAGAACAGACAGTTTGACTCCTGAAACAGGAGGGTCAAAAGGTCCGCACAACCCTGGGTTTCTGAACTCTGGGGAGAAAATGACATGTTTAAGGGGGGAATATGTGGTAGGCGGTTCGGGACCACTGTACCTTCCTAGTACCTCAGCCGATGGGGAAAGGAAGAGGGCAACATGTGACCGGGAGTTTGGGATAAAAGGAGGCTTCGCCCTCCAAAACCTCGAGAGAGAAAACCCCACAGGCGTGTGCCCCAGTGGACTCTCTCCCTTTATTCAAATAAAGTTGCAGGACTCCTCTGTCTCCTTTATGGACACTGGCTTTTCATAGCGTGATTTCCTGCACACCCTCACTGGGTACTCTGTGAGCACCCAGCCTATGTGTGGTGAGTGGCACCGGAGGTGCTGAAGCCAAGAGTCAGCACTGCCACCATCCCAGACCCCTCAGAGGGGCTGATTTAAGTCCTTAAGTCCTGACATTGGCCCTTGGGGTCCCGTTCCCCTCAGAGGAATATGCTGTGCTGCCAGTGCTGAGATGTCCCCGAGGGGCTCCAGTTGGGCAGTGCCACCACCATCCCACTCACCTTAGAGAGGGGCTGGTTTAAGCCCTCAGGAGTCCCATTTCCTCATGGGGTGTTCAGTGAGTGCCACAGCTCTCCAGTGGAGAGCTGCTGGTACTAAGGGGCCCCCGAGAGACTACAGCCGGGCACCACAGTGCCACCACCCCCCCATTCCACTCGGAGGGGCTGATTTAACCCCTCGGGGGTCCCATTCCCCTCTGAGGGGGCTGAGTGAGTACCACAGCCCATGAGTGAAGAAATGACGACACTAAGCCTGCCCTTGGGGACCCCAATTTAACACCTAGGGGATCCCATTTCCCTCACGGCGGGGGCACAGCGAGTGCCACACCCTGCGCGTGGGAGCTGCTAGCGCTGAGGTGTCCCTGGGAGGGCGGCTGAAGCCGGACAGCGCAGTGCCACCGCCGCCCCATTCCCCAGGGGAGGCTGATTGAATACCACGGGTGACCCCACGCTAACCCGTGCGTGCCCCGTCCCCTCAGGGCGCCCGGGCGAAGCGGCTCCGCGGGGCGGTGGCGGGAAGTGGCTGATGGCGGCGGGCGGGAGCCACGCGGCCGGCGCGCGCCGCGCGCATGCGCCGCAGCCCNCATAAAAGCTGCGGGCCGGGCAAGGGGCCTCGCCGCTCCCGGTGCCTTGCTATCCTTGTCGCTCGCCTCTGCCGCCTCCCGGGACCGCCCGCCCGCAGTGCTGCCCATGGCCTTCCCGCCGGTGAGTGCGAGCACGTGCCGCCTCGCGAGGCCGCCCCGCCACGTGGTTCCACGCGGTGGTGCTCCTGCGGGGGGAGAGAGTTGTTCCCGCCTGTTTTACCTGTGGGAAGAGGGGATGGGAACCCCCAGCCCTCAGGACAGCAGCGCAGGGAGTTCCCCTGCTTCCTATCGGAGCGCTGGTATGGGCTCCCCATTACCCCTTTGGACTGGCCTCGCGGGGGTCCTGCTGCTGAGGTAGCCCCGGGGAACAGGGGCTCTGACGGAGTTCAGGCTCAGGGAGCCTTTCAAGTGACCCCGGCTGCCTTCAGGGAAACGCTGGAGGAAACCGGATCCTACCATAGGAACCTATTGTTCCACTCTTCCCGGGTTTTTAGGGGGATGAACCTGGGCTGGAGGTGCTGTGCTGAGGTTTGGATGGTGGGGCATGTTTTGGCTAGAGTGGGCACTTGTACTTAGGCAAGTGGTATTTTTGCACACTTCTAAACTGCCTTTTTTAGTGTATAAGATGACCAAAGGTGCTGTTTTATTCTTAAAACGTGCTGAAAGGTCGATGTAGTGTCTGGCTGGGGGGGGGNNTGGGGAGTGACACAGGACATGCAGTTCGTAACTGAGTATGGACAAAGGTGACTCTTCTGAGTGAGACAAGTCTGCTGAAAAACAAGTTCTTTTTTTACCCTTCGCTATTCTCCAGCTGAAACCAATTAAAGCTCGTTACAGGTGCCTTTGTGATGGGCTAACAAGGTGTGCTGGCACCTGGAGCGCTGGTGAGGAGGTACAGCTGTGCACAGGGTGGGAGCTGGGCTATGGGAAGAGCTCCAGGACCTCGTTGCTTTGCTGCAGTTTGTCTCAACTGGAACAGTCTCCCTAAACCAATTAAAACCTTATTCAGCTTTGACAATCTGCTGCAACAGGTAGCTGTGGGTATTGCTTGTGTACAAAGCTGCTTGTGAGTGATGACTGCAAAATGTTTTGTTCCAAAAAAATACCAAAAAATAGCTGTCTTGATGGGGAAATGCCTTTAAAAACAGGGATTTCAGGCAAAATTGGTGTTGTTCAGAAATCAGTGCTCCCCTGTGAATTAAGACCATCAAAGTCCGTTCCAGTCTTAATTCCAACCAGGTGTGTTCAAGATGTCTCTACTCAGTAAACCCCGGGACACCTGATTAAGCTTATCATTGCTAACGGTGGGAGAGCTGGTGCAGCCTTGCCCTAACCGTTTTTGGGATGAGCTGGGGGTGGGAGTTTGTTGCTTGGTGGAAACAGTTACACCAATGTTGTGTTTTGCGTGGGTGTAGCTGCCTTCAACTTGGGAAGCAAAACATATCGACAAAAAAGGATTTTCTGAGCTGCTTGTCATTGAAGTATGGAGCCATCTTGGCTTGGCTGTGTTGACATGGGCACCATTTTAACAGCATCTTAAATTTTGTCTTGGGATTCAGGAACCTCTTGGCTGTAGCTACAGCTCCAAGAACCCCTCTGGGCATCAGCATGGTGCAGCCTGGGTGAGATTTCTATGGAAGATGTAAAAAGCAAAAGCTGGATTGTAGCTGAGGTGGATGAGCCCTGCTTGCTCCCCAGCATCCCCAGGAGTTAATGCACATCTTGGCCATACTGGCAGCCAAGCTGTGTTTAATGACTTCCCTAAGGATTAGGATATCCTAATCCTGTGCTAGTGCTGTTGTGATGCTGCAGGTTCTGCCTAGCCCTGGGATTTCATTATCTCTAGGTTTCCTGCAGGTGTGTGTGCCTCAGGGCTGTGGAGGTTCCTCATTTCCACTTGCCTTGGACAACTTGGGGGTGTTTGGCTGCACAGGCGTGTGTTGTGCCACTGACTGAGTGCTGCTGGTTGTGCCTGGAGTGGGCCCTCCTGCAGGTAAACCCTGCAGGCTATGGGGTCTGCCTGGGGCCGGTGGGATGGGAACTCCGGGGACCTGCCAGCTTCCTGATGCACAGCCAGCAAACAAGAGCTCTCTGCCATAGTGGTAAGGCTTGCTGGTGCTGTTACTCTGAGGGAGGGGGAACTCCTCCCTGTTTCTTGGCACTCCTTTTCTCAATTCCATGTTCTTGTTTGGGGTGTGAGAGGGTTCTGGAGCTGTACAGTACCCTTCTTGAAACCTCAGTGTTCTGGGGATGAATTTCCTGCTTGGACATAAGTTCTTAGTTGAGCCAGGATGTGGAGGACTGCCCTCCTGCCTGAGCTTCATCTTGCTGTGTGTCTGTGTATGATGCTGCTTGAGTCTGTGTTTCTGACCTCCCAATGACTTAACCTACAGTCTCAGAATCGTTTGCTCTGTGGCACTGTGTGCCTGCTGCAGAGAACTGAATTCCCCTTCTTCTTTGGTTCTGATCCAGGGGCTTCCCTAGAAACTTCCAGATCTCTAAGAGAGTGGGTGTCTTACCAGGCGTTAGAAAGTGGTGTTTGACTCCCGGTGGCTTTAAGAACCTGTCAGTTGGATCAGCTTCTTTCCTCTGACTTATTTGTCCCCTGACAAAACTGTGTCTGTGCCTCTGGATCGGGATTGTGAAGTGTAGCAGGATGTAATGGGTGAGAAAAGCTGTTGGGTCACTGGTTGGTGAGACCCAGGGTGTCTCACACGGTGCCAGAAGGGACCCACCAGTGCTGCTGGACTGGTGCTTCTGGAAGCAGAGGGGATCTGTAGTTTGTAGCTGTAGTGTGGAGGGTTTCCAGGGAAGCTTCGAGAAGGCAGCGTGTTGAACTTGCCAAATCCTTCCAGGTGGGACAGGGAAAGCGAATCCTACCTGGGATCCGGAGTGCTGTGTTGCTCTTTTGGCTGGGGATGCGAGAGCAGCACTGGCTCTGGGGACGCAGCCTCAGGCGTGGTGTTTCCCTGTGCTTTGGTATCGACTCCGAGACGGAAGGATTTGGGTGGATTCTCCAGTTTGCAAACTCTTTCCACCATCCTCTCCAGGCTGGTGGGGATGGTTTGGGCTCTGCGTGCTCTGGAGACCTGCAGAGCTCTTCTCAAAGGAGAAGGGTTGGGGGAGGAGGGTGAGCCACAACCCCCTTCCTACATGGGACTGCAGTGCTGCAAGGTCCCCCCTACCCTGTTTCCAGGATGATTGCAGTATCCCAGGGATATCCTTGAATAGTGTAGGGTTAAAAGCTCTCTAGCAGAAGGGATTTTTGTGGAAAAGCTTGGCTGTGCTCTCGCTGGTTTCTGTTCCTGAGTGGAGCAGGACTGGTGCTGCCAGTTGTGGAGGCTAAATGAGAAGGAACGGGTGGGGCGTTCGGCTGGCTGCTCCGGGTTATTTTGTCTCGCTGGAAGAGACTCCTAGAGAAAAGCTTTGCCTTCCGCTGTAAGTGGTTCTTTTACAGGAACAGGAGTAGAATGCGGAGTTTCATGCTTGTGCCAAGACAGCCTGATGCGGCACTCCTTTTTATTAAAGATGACTGGCAATACTTTTGTAATTTGAGCTTTTGTACTCCAGCTGCTCTTTATAAAGATGACTTAAAGCTTGCTCTGCCTGTTCTCTCAGCCTGCAGCTGGCTTTTTGCCTTACCTGTTAACTCTTGTAAATGTTGCAGAGTCCCGGCAGTGGGCTCTGATAGGAAAGATGTGTGTTCGTGTCTTTACAAACAGTTCCATGGGTGAGGGGTTATGGGTGTTAGCGTCTTTGAAATGGCTCTTAATTGGTAGTTGGTCTCTACCAACTTCAAGCCGCAGGTGTTACAGAACGCAGACAGTTTGACTCCTGAAACAGACTAAAGGTCTGCACAAGCCTGAGTTTCTGAGATTTGGGGAGAAAATGACAGGTTTAAGGGGGGAATATGTGGTAGGCGGTTCGGGACCGCTGTACCTTCCTAGTACCTCAGCCGATGAGGACAGGAAGAGGGCAACATGCAGCCGGGAGTTTGGGATAAAAGGAGGCTTCGCCCTCCAAAACCTCGAGAGAGAAAACCCCGCGGGGGTGAACACCAGTGGACTCTCTCCCTTTATTCAAATAAAGTTACAGGACTCCTCTGTCTCCTTTATGGACACTGGCTTTTCATGCCGTGATTTCACGCACAGCTGCTTAGCATTTCTGTAGCCAAAGATCCCAGCCCTCAGCGCTGAAGAGACGCTAAATGAGCTGGAGTTCTCCAGCAATTGTTCACGTCCCGCCCGAAGGCACCGTGCGAGTTGACCGCTCAGTAGCTTATCCCTGCTGCTTCCAGGACTGGGTTTCCTTTGCTTTTTAGTTAAGTGGTGGCGAATTGGAGAAAACCATCAGACCGTGTGCATCTAACGACGAGGCGGGGGGTGGAATGTAAGTGCCAGACATGGGAGGGGCTAATATTCCCGTCTCCACGCGAAGTTCAGTTTAGACCAGCCTCCTTGAAAGATCAGCAAGGGGTCATTTGAAAGTAAAACCAGCTCGGCGCTTCAGACTTGTTTGCGAGTGAAGCAGAACAGGAGGGTAAGTGAGGCCTGAAACTTGCAGAAGCACATCCAAGAGGTGCCTGTATTAAATGTCTTGACAAGTACAAATGGCCCAATTTAGAGCTTCGGTGTGTGTTGGAGGAGCAGGGGCTCGTTTGCCAAACTTGATGCTGTTCAGTTCTCTGGATTTGGCTTTAACTTGATTTGCTTAATGGCCAGTATTCTGCTCCGGAGGCCAGGACTGGCGGGCTTGTGTCTCCCTGCTCCTCTCTTTAATGCTGGTCTTAATTGCCGGCGATACCGATTGCTCAGCATGTTCGGGAGCAGAGTTCTGCAGTGGCTTTTGGGTGGTGGGCAGACCTGTCCCCAGCCCCACAACGTTAGTAGAGGTGAAGCTTAGAGACTTCTAAATTGGCAGAGGCTTGAATGAGGTGCAGCTGCTCCCGAATGAGCCTGCATGTCAGTGAGCAGAGCTGGGAAAGCAGCTGCTCTTCCCGGTTCTCTGGACCGGCACCAGGGTGCAGGAGGGGTTTGATCTTTCTCAGGCAGAAGGTTTACAAGAGGTAATCCTTTTTAATGATGGTCCTGAAACCTTGATGCTGCCCATGGAGGGTTGTGCCAAAGCAGAGCTGGTTTGGGGTAACTGCCTTTGTGGTTAGGAGCTGCTGCCTGAAGGGAAGATCAGGATTTTATCTTCTGCCTTCCTCAGGATTTGGGGTTTTTTGATTAGCCAGTGTTGTTTGGGTTTTTTTCTGCAAATCTGAAGTGATTGCTGCTGACTTGGATCATTCCAAGATACTGTTCAGATGGGTAGTGAGGTGAGCCTTGTGCTCCTCTGCTGTGCATAAGAGAAGCTCCTGTGGTTCCTTGTGTCTTCTTGGACCATTGGCATCCCACTTAGCCCTTGGTGTCAGGAGACTGATTTTGGGGGAGAAGGTGTGTGCCCCCATTAATCAGATTTCTGCTAGTGTTGTGATGTGCTGGAGAAAAGCAGCAAGGAGCTGTTTTCACAACCTAGCTGGTTTGGTGTGGCTGTCAGTCTAAAGTCCATTGCCAGTACTTGTGTGTGATGGGCAGTCTGCTCCGGTGTGCTCTGCTGACAAATTGCTGCCCCGTTTGCTTAACTGCTTCTTTAATGCCAAGAATTGGGCTTGAGTGTTGCTAAGACCTAAGCTAATGTGAGTATTGGAGGCAGTCCAGGCTTTCCCCAGTGTGTTGAAAGCTGAGTGCTGAGTACTTGCCTATTTGACACAAATACTGGTTCTTTTTAACCAGAAAGAAGATCCTCTGAGGAGCATAAAAGACTGCTGGGATAGTCCGAATGCCCCTGCACTTTCCACTTGCAGCAATGCAGATATATTCCGCCGGATAAATGCCATGTTGGACAACTCTCTGGATTTCAGTGGAGTCTGCACCACGCCTGTCACAAAAAGCAAATGTGACACCCTGCCAGGTAATGGAGGGGGGCTGCTGGAGCTGGGAGGCACTTGGTGGGGCCTGCTGAAGAGGTGATGGTGGTAATTCTCAGTGGTGTGGGTGTTGGCATGTTTGGTACGGCATGGGGGGGAATGGGGGGGGGGGGGGGGTGGCCTTTGCTTGTTCACCTGAAATGGATAATCCATGGATTCCCTGGCAGCATGGAGGTGCCTGGGAAGGCTTGCTTGCCTCCCTGTAGTGTTGTGAGTAACTGGGCAGGATGTGAGTGCTCCCTGCCTGACCTGCTGACTCCTGTAGTTTGCCTCTCCTGGAGGCAGGATTCATCTGCTCTCAGGGTTAGTGAGGCTGAGATGCTGCATACATTGAAATGGCAAAAGAATTTTGAAAAACCGTGTTTGCTACAGGTCAATTAACCTGTGTGTAAGAGCACAGGTGGGTGCAGACTTTCCTGCAAAGCAAGCTTGGTGTGATGAAATCTGTGCTGCAAGCTTCTGTTTCCTCCAGGATGAGGGGAGTCGGCACATTCTGCTGCCTCAAGACAGAAGTTCTGTGCCAAAGCAGAGAATGTTTGGGCTGGTCTTATTTTTATCCAAGTGAAGGACACGCTTTTGTCCCTTTGCAGCAGCCTGGGTCTGCCACTAAAGGTACCTGTGCCTGATATTCCTTTTGCCAGCACACCTCTGAGCAGCAGTGCTTGTGCCAAGGATTTGGGCACTTGAAAGGGATTGCTCTTGCCTCTCCAGGCTCTGAATTATAGGGCCAGTAAACACTTTGGCCATTATTGAAAACGAACTGACCCCTCTGGCTATGTCCCTAAACAAAGTGGGAAGTAAAGGGCTGAACCTCCCCAGCTGATGACCTTGCAGCGTGCCCTGTGCAAAGCAGCTTTCTTTGGAGTCACGTTGAGACAGGGTTGCCTTGGCCTCATGGGTAATCGGAGTTTTAATCAAATGGGTGTGGAGAAGAGCTCCAAGTAAGTGTCTCAGCACCCTGTGGATCTGTTCGATGCCTGCACAGTGCAACTTTGTTCTGGGGTAGTGAAATGACTGCTACCAGATGACTTCCAGTGCAGCTTAATCTCCTGGGTGTTTGAGGACTTAGCTGTGTGGACCAGGAGCTGATCTGGCCATGTGATCCCGTGCTGGCACTGCAGAAATACCAGAGGAAGTGAATTATTTGCTTCGAGGCCTGGATCCATGGCCAGCATTGCTTGAAACCTGCCTTGTAAAGTGGCATTGGAGGCTATGCTGGCTACTCCTGAGCAGTGGTGTAGTGAATATTAACCAATTCAGGTTGGTGGTGCATTTTTAGAGATTTACTGTTGGACTGAGCTGGTTTGGCTAGTTTTTTGTCCCCTGGCACAGTGGTAGCCAGTGCTGTATCTGATCTGGATGCACTGGAAGCATAAAGGAGAAATAAACAGAAATATTTTCCTTTATCTCCTTGCAGTGGGTTCATGAAAGAGTTGTTTCTGGCTTCCTTGTTGAAGTCTTAGCTATAGCCCTTCCTACTCGATTTGGAAAGGGAGTATTGCATAGAATCTTAGAACATGTTCATGTTATTTCCTAATTAGGTTTCAGCTTGCCAAAGTTAACCAGGTTTATAAAGGAGCTGTCTCTGCCTGCTATAGCAGATTGATCCTGTGAAGGTGTGGGTTAGTTCTGGTTTCAAGTCTGGGCTTAAGTGCTGGCACAGCAATTTTAACTTTCATTGCTGTGCTTGACTTGGAAAACTCTTGTCTGAGGGTTGGGGGTGTTTGCCTGGCACTGAAATAGAACTTCTTACTAACCTGCTGCTTGCAAATCTCTGTTTGTTCTGTCGTTTACTCTGGTTTTTCCTAGGGGCATCTGCACCAGAGGGTCTTGCTGGAGATGCTTAGAGGGGATGCCTTGTCTGGAAACTCTTAAGTTTCCCAGTGGTGTTAAACTGCTTGTTTCAGGTGATCAGTAAGTCCTGTGGAAGATCTCTCACAGGGCAAGTACACTGGCACTTGCATGTAAAAAAGAGCACCTTCCTCTAGCAAATGTTATGTTTGCTGCAGGGAAACTAAAGTTGTGCTTTGGGGACACCTAAGCAACTTTCTTGCTGCTGTGGCAGCTGAGGTCAGTCTTACCAGTGAGTGCTGGGGACCAGGGTGGGACCCTGCTCAGCAGTAGTTACCCAGACAGGAGGACTTTAGCTTGTTATCAAATCCCTTGTACAGTGACGCAAATGCTTATGATGGTGTGAGGAAAGAATTCCTCACTTCTCAAAAAATACTGGGCCCTGCTGAGTCGGGCTGGAAGAGAAGGATGGCTGCCTTGGGTGCCCTCACTGTTTGGGCTAATGGAAATGTGAAGGTACTGATAAGAGAACAACCTGGGCCAGCAGTTTTCAGCTGTAAATTCGTGGATGAGTTAGCATCTACCAGAGTGTCGGCAGCTCAGAGTTATTGGTCTCCTTGCAGCCGAAGCCTTGTTTCCTTAATGTTGGAGCAGGGACCTCTGGATAGGTAAGGAGGGCCTGAATGTGGCAGCTCTGGAAGCTTTGTCCTGTCTTTGGAGCTGAAAAGTGCAGGAGCTGCTCATAATGTTTGATAGGTTGCTAATGAGAGTCTTCTTCATGAAAAAGCTGATACTGTCAGCAAGGATGTGGATCCTGGGGCATCTGTGATCTAAATAATAAATGGGGGAGGTACTTTGGCACCTGGACCCTGGCCTGGGTTGTGCAGAAATTCACACCCGATAGCTGTAAGGCTGAGCAGCTGTTGGCTAAAATTCAGAATTTAGTGCAGGTACCTGGGCAGGTGGTTAAGCCTGGAACAGGTTGTTGGAGTGGTTTGCTTTGCCCTTGAGTGAACTTCTATGTAGGTGATCAGTGGAGCAGAGACCCTTCATCTCATGTGGTGTCTTGTCATTGCTCCAAGTCAAGTCACTACTGAAGAATTCTTGAGCCTGTGGTGCTTTTATTTTGTTCAGGAACCACTGGTGTAGTGTAGTTAGACTGGATTATCATGGAACTCCTTGCTTGGGCAGGCTTAATGAACCTGGAGATCAACCATGAATGTAGTAGCTATAACAGGTGAAAGGACTGTGTTTTTACAACTTAAACTCTTTTAATGGCAGAGCTTGGGGAAGAGACATTATTATAGCAGTAAATGCTTGCATCTTAATCTATTCATGGTCCCTCAAGCTTTTCAGTTGTCATCTTCAGGTCAAACTAGATTTATCCTGGCTTGGATTTAGGCTGAAGAAGCCCCTTTGAGCACTAAGAGGATTACACGTGGTGGAGAAGGGATGGCAGAAGTTCGTGACCTTTCACTAATGCTATTGGGGAAGCACGTGTAGAGACACTTTACTGGGCTCACAGTGAGGCCATGCTGGGATCAGTCCAGCAGCAGCCTGAGCAATGTGAGAGGACAGGCTGATTCAGCACTCCTGGATCCACGGAGTTGGAGTGTTATCCCCTTCCGGGCAGAGCTGGGACTGCTGCTGCAGGTTCAGCTTGTCACACCTGAAGTTGGATCTCTGTAAAGATCAATTTGCAGCTGATGATGATCCTCGGGGAACTTGGTTGCCTTGTCAAAGCCAGCTGTGCAGGGATGCCCAGGCTGACCACCTCCCTGAGGTTTGTGGGCAGCTGCTCTAGGAGTTCCCAGAGCACCAGGCTCAGGTGTTCTCCCAAACTGTGGGATACAGTGCAGCAGTGTGAGGTGAGCTGTCCTTGTAGAACCTGTCTGGTGGTTTCTGGGACAAGGTGATGGTGCTTCACAACAGCTGCCTGTCAGGCTGCCTCAGTCCTCTCTGGAGAAAGGCAGAACCTCCTCAGTGCAGGCCTTAGTGGCTTTTAGTGTGATGCTGGAGGTGGGAGAGACAGCATGGCCTTTACAGAGGCACGAATCAGCATCTCCTGCTGGTGCTGCTGGAGCAGCTACCTGTCCTTGAGCAGCTGCTTTGCAAGGAATGTGGTTTTAAAGCTGTTCTGTGTGTTCATCACCCCTCTGAATAAGAACGTGAGCAAGGCCAGTTTCTTAACTGCCTGGTGGTTTGTTTACCAGGCTTTAAAGCTGGGCCTTGCTGGGTGGAAGGTGCTGCTACCTACATCAGCTTTTGAAATCACCCTGTTCTTTCTATAGGCACAACTTCCAGCTTAAGTAGAACTGTGGAGTAAAGCTCCCACTGGCACTTTTGCGTGCCCTGTTGCTGGTTTCAACTGAAGGCAGTGCTTGCTTAAGAGGAACTTTAAAGATGTATAGGTACCCCAAATGTCTGAGCAACACTGATCTGTTTCATTAAGCTCTGCTCATTTAACAGCGACAAAGCAGCCATTATTTTGCTCCAACTTGACAGTCCATTGTGTGAAGAAATGGAAGATGCTTAAATGACTTCCTTTGGATGGGAGAGGCTTCAGGTGCCAAGTTCAGTGTAAAGGCTGTTAGTTGTGGCCCATCAGGCTTTAATGACTCTGTGGCTGCTTTATTTAAGGAAAACTGAAGGACAAATGCAAACCCAGACTAACTGATGACTAAATCGGCTTCCTGTTTGCTCTTAACTGCAGTCAATTAATGACCTATCACTTGTTTAGCCGTCCAAAAAGTGTCTCTGATACTGTAATGTAAATTCCTCTTCTTGTCCCTGCCTTGCAGCCCCAAGGAAATATTCCAGACAGCACTAGATGCAGCTGACCTGATATGCATGGTCTTGGATCAGGGAACAAAATGTTGTAGGATGCAGAGACCCTAAAGGTAGCTCTGCTTACCTAGAGGTCCTGAGGCACAGTGAGACTATGAGCAGAAGCTAACCTGAAGGTGGCAGAACCATTCTGCCTACCTCAAAGAAATGCTTGGATGCCAGGTATGCATCCAGAACAGGGAAATTCCAAACCTGTGCCCCAGAAGAGGAGCACACATACTGCCCTTGGTCTTGGCCTTTGGATTTAAAGTGTCACATTGCCAGGTCTTTGCCTACATAAGCATGATGCTTCTCTGTACTGGAAAGTGGCTCTAGTAATTGGGTTTTGTATCAGATATGCAGGTCAGTGTTCTGTAGAGCAGGGACTTGGCCTAGAGCTGTTGTACTCTGCAGTGGTCACAGATTGGTGGTGTTCCTGAAGATCCAGCAGTTTTCTGATGTGTACTGGGCTCTGTCACTCAGGTTTTGGTGCTGTAATTCTGTGACAGTCTCTGTTACTCTTGGAAGGGGAGGTAGAGCAGCAAGACTGTTGCAGTGCCTCTTCCTTGGATTCTGAAGTAGCTGTTTGCCAGCTGCTCAAGTGTTTGTGGTTGTGGAATAAGGCAGATTCTTTCATCTGGCTGTGAAACAGGTCATGCAGCAGTAAGTGTCTCCACTTCAGGAACTTTTCAGATTACAGGGGAGATGCTTAGTCAAGTTTCAGAAAAACCTCTTGTAACTAGTAGGTTTATGCCTAACAAGTGCTTTTCTAAGTCCCTGATGATCTCCACTGCACTTTTGGAATACAATTGGCTCATCCGAAAGCTTTCACTTTGATAATTGTTTGTCTTGTGTGCAAAAGGCACTTGAGAGACTTAATTTTCAGGGATGCAATTCCTAGCCTTTACAGTTGGAGTTTTAGAGAGGTGTGAAAGGCAAGCAATGCTGCTGCTGGCAGCTGCCTTCCTACTTGTGATCTGAAGGCTTCTCCCCCTGCCTCTGGCTTATCCAGATTTGGTTGGAAGTTCAGCCTTGGTCAGAACTCTACTCCATGGGGTGAATCTGGTTTTGCCAGTGAACAGAGCTTACAGCTGAGCTGGGCTTATCCTTTCCTTGCCCGCAACACTTGGGGGCCCTTATTCATGGGTGAGCTTCATCGGTGTTCAGGCTCTGGTGGACACCAGCATGTGGGAGCAAAGGGAGAGCTCTCCTGGCTGTGGAGGTGGTAGAAGTGGGATCTGAATTGGTTCATGTTTGCTTAACCATTCTGAGAAAACCCAGAGGAAGAAAAACCCTGTTTGCTGGATTGTTAGCTGGCTTTTCCAGATCTGGAAGGCTCCAGTATCTGAACATCTTTGTGCTAGGTTGAAGCACCACCTTCCCATTCTGATGGCACAGAGATGCTTCTGCTTCTATGGGCTGGAAACTGAATCATGCGCTCTGCTCCTCCTGCTGGCTTGACCCACAACCTGCCTGTGGATTGTAGCTCCTGCTGCCAGGTCTTGTGGATCCTTCCCACACAGGCTTAGGCTGTAATTTCCTAAATACTTTCTTGTTTGAAGTGCCTGGTTGGTGCAGCCATGCTGCATACCAGATCAGGGGAGCGAGCCAGGCTTAAAACTTAACTCCCTGTGGCTTGGTTTTAACCAGATGAGCTCCCCAACCCAGCTTCCAATTTGGAAACTCACCTGCCTTAAGTGGTGTGAGTGGGGAGGGTGGGCTGGGGTAGGGACACAGGCTGTGGGAGCTGTCCTTGCCAGCAGGTGAGAGCTGAGCTCTAGAGATCCTCACCTTTAAGAGCCTTTGGAATGTCTTAAATCCAGGACTAACAGTTAAAGTCTGAAAAATGCATCTTTCCATGCAGGCAGTGGTGTGGAAAGCTGTCTGGCCTGTACCACGGTGCGGCCTGGCTCCAGGGATCTCCTGGGCAGGTAGGAGGGAGTCACTCAGGAGAGACACTTGCTCCAAGGCCAGCGAGGGAGTATTTCATTAAGGACTTTGTTCTCATGATGCTGTTGAAATCAAACCCAGCCGGCTTGGGAGGCAGGAGCTCAGTCTCTCCCAGACGCTCGGGCACGAGCCCAGCGCAGCGCTGCTCCCTCTGCCAGGATGGTTGGCTTCCAGTGGCAACTCCAGGGAAAAATCCAGGTTGGGAGGGCTTGTGCTGGTGGTTGGTGCTTGGAAAAATCTGCAGTAAAGCATTTGGCTTGGGCTGTGTCAGGTTGCGAAGTGAAGTTATTCAGGGTTTGGTAGACATTTAGTTATGAATAACTTGAGGTTATGACTCTTTAGACTGAATTTTGGTCGGAAATTTAGTTCTTCCTACTCTAGTATCTGATTGGTTTTGTCTGCCTAAAACAATTGATTGCTTTGTAACAAATCTCCAGACTCCTGACTTTTAAAAATAACTAGTCCAGAAATCTGTTTAAGTTCTTTGGTTTTTTTTAAGTTGATGTTTTGCCTGGACGACCTGTATCTTTCAGCCTGGCTGGGAGCCTTAAAGGGGAAGCAGCTTGGGCTGGCTGTTGGCTTCCGATGGGAAAAGGTCTAATTAAAAACTGCTGGTTATCCAAGTGGATTCTGCTCTGTGCTTCCGCAGTTAGAGCTGTAACTGGATTGCAGGGAGTTTGTTTTTAATGCGGGTTGAAGTAATCAGAGGGAATCATGGTTCTTTTACTTGAATCTGATTTGGTTTGATTAAACAAAACAGCTTATTTCCTGAAAAATGCAGATAGTGAGGGGAAACGTGGCTGGATGCTGCGAAGTGAGCACTTCCTGTCGCAGATGAATTTGTTCCCTGTTTTCCTTATTTCTTCAGTCATGGGTTTCATCCAAGCTGTTGGGATTCAAGTTGTGCTGTGTGTCACTACTGTGTCCATGCTTCCCAGAAGATGAAGCGTGGTGGTAATTACTCTTTTGAGACCTAGCAAGATCCCTGGTCCCCAAAGGGATGGGAGTCTCCTGCTGCCAGGGATCTGTGCACAGCACTTGTGCCTTTTCATAAAGGCAGGAATGTTACATATTCATATGGACAAGTTATGGTTGCTGTGGGAACTGAGTTGGCTGTGCACTGTGCTTTGATCCTCTCCTCCCTATGTTAGAGATGTCCAAAACAAGCAATCAAGAAACTATCTGGGAAGAATTCATGCAGTGAAATACTGTGCTGGAGATGCAGCGTGATGCTGTCGGAGGAATAGATGCTGTTACAGGTGCTTGGTAGTAATGTAATTGGCACTACAGCTTGTACTAGTACTACTAGGAGTAGGAAACACCCCGGTTGAATGCTATCCTGGTGGAGTGCTGTGGAGGAGGCTGCAGCTGGGAGGGGGGAAGGTGATGTGTTGTCAGCAGGTTATGGTTTTAGCTGCTCTGATCCTGCCTGCGGTGCCACAGTCCCCTCACTGGGGTCTGGGGATACCGGTGCTCCCAAATTGCCACGGGGTGAAGGCGAGGGTCCCTCCTCTTGTGGCAGCAGTGGCCTGTGTCACACATAGGTTACCCAGCTGCCACCAGCCTTTGCCTGGGCTTTGCTCACGGGCATCCAAGTGGCACGGGATGTGGATGTGGAAAAGGAGGCCAGGAACCCTGTCGGGCTGTCTGGGATGGCTGGGGCTGCACATGAGGGATAACGTGACAGGCTGGAGCGACTGCAGTGCCCGCGGAAGAGCCGGGAGCGGTGTGTGGAGCGAGGTGTACATATGATGGCACAGTGGGAGGCTGTGGGGGCAGGGGGAGGAGGAGGAGACAGCTGCTGCTGCTTGGGAGTTGGCTTATAAATGCCCTCTGACTCAGATTTCGAGTAGCACAGCTGAGCATCTTGTGGTTTCACCAGCCCCCAGATCCCTGCGTTAAACTGGAATTCTCAGACTATGAACCTGCTGTGTTTCCTTAGGCTGTTGGCACGGGCTTAAACCAAGGCGAGAATCCGGCGTCTCCAGTACCGTAGGCTTGTGAACACCCTGCAGGGGAGGGGAGGGCTGGGAAAGGGGGGACCAGGTGGGCAGAAGGTAAACAGGCCATGAAAAATTCCTGATGTGAAATGGGTCTGCTCGGTTCTCTTCCTCCTGTACCAGTGGGATGTGCCTGCTGGGGCTGGACCAGAGATAACGGGCTGTTCTCTGGGTAGTGGGGGTTGAAGGTTATTCTTGTTACTCAGGGGTAAACAATGCCGAGTCAGTGAGAGGCACAGTGGCCAGGCTCAACCAAACAGATTATGCCAGCAGAATTGTGAAGCTTTGCATCGGCTCTGAATCGGAGCCAGCAGCTGGAGGCTAGCCAGGACTAAAGTGTTTTTGGGTTTTGTGGGTGGAGGGAGGCGGGGACAGGAGAGCTGGGTAACACTAAAACTAACCGTGCTCTGTCGCTGCTGCTCTCGTCGTTGCTGGGGGGCTTGCTGCCTCCAGCCTGGTGTCTGCTGTGCTGACGAGCCCTGTTTTGTGCTGCCTGCCTCCCCTGATTTACTGGAACTGCTCCTCTTTCCTCCTGCTACCGTCTTGTCTGTCAGGGGAAATCTTATCCTTTTTTCTTACCTTTATTTTGTAAGAGCTGATGCAGTTCTCTTGCATGGCTGAGTGACGTCACTGTCAGCACAGTAAGCATCAGCAGCCTGGTCACATGCTGACCCAGTCAGTAATGCAGACGGGATAGGAAGGTGGAGGGGCCGAGGGGGGTGGGGGGCTGGATTCTGGACATATGGTAGCCCTCCCTTTTGGGGTGCAACTGCTGGTTGGAGGAGCCGTGCCTTCAGAGCGGCACAAGACCTGGCTCGGGGCTTAACGCTTTGGAAAACTCTTGCTTTAAAAAGAAAAAAGCAGCCCTGAACTCAAGCTTCTGTTTGTTCTCCATCTGAGCAGACATCCAGGACTCTGAAGAAGCAGTGGCAAGCAGGATGCTCTTCCCTACATCCACGCAAGAGTCTTCCCGTGGCCTCCCAGACACCAACGATCTGTGCCTTGGCCTGCAGTCCCTCAACCTGACAGGGTGGGACAGACCCTGGAGCACCCAGGACTCTGATGCTGCAGCACAAACCAGCACACAGTCCGGTGAGTCTGCTGACACACGCAGCAACAGTTGTTGGATTCTGTGTATGTTTTTGGCTGGTTTCAAGCTAACATGGAGCGATGTGCTTGTATAACAGGGTGCTGGTGGGGGCTAATGGGGGCTTCTCGACCCGTGGTGCTTGTGTAATGTGACAGCTGAGTTGGGGAGGCTGTGGCTGCCTCTGCCACAGCCCCCTTTGCTCTGCTGTCAGCTCACTGCAGATGAAAAGTGCCTGGGGTTGTTTTGCTCGGAGCTGTAATGCTGCTGGAGGAATAACCTCACCATGAGAGGAGAAATCCTCTTGCTGTGTTTTGAGGGAGTGGGTGGGGGATGTGGTGTCAGGAGGCTGAACACGCTGGGTAGGAGTGAGGCTGAACTTCGCTCCAGCAGCCTGAGGAAATCCCTGGTGGCAGGCAGCTCTGCAGGTGAGGGGGGTGTGCTTGCAGAGGGCCCCCCTGTGCCCGACTGCCAAAGTCCTGGCAGCCCCACTCGCCCAACTCTGCCGTGGGGTGTGGTACAGCCAGCACCTGACAACTTCACCCGGCAGCTCGCCGGCTGGGTGGGAGACTTGGAGGGATCCTTTTCCACTCCCACGCACAACTAGAAATAGCGGGCTGTGCCTGGCAGTGGGCTGCAGGAGATGCAGTGGAATGGCTTCTTGTTTTAACTCTTCTGGTCCAGCACAAACCTACGTGATGGGCAGGGTGTGGGCTTGCAGCCACACGCTGCTGGCTGGTGTGCCCTTCCCCCTTGATCCTCTCCAGTCTGCTTTTGCAGCTGGGATTGGCTGGGGGATTCCTGGGGTGCTGGATGCTTCCCCTGGAGTGATGTGGGGTCCAGTTAACTGTTTGAGACACCCGGCCTTCCCTGTAAAATCCCAGGAGAAAGGGGTGCTGCATGCATGAACTTACAGCATCCTCTCAGCCTGACATTGTAGCAGAGGGGTAAAACAGGGGAGAGTTCACTTGCTGGCCTTTGAGGTGTGTAAAAACCAGTTTCACAAACGGTGGTGTGTTCGTTCAAGTATCAGCCCGTGGAAAGATCTAGTACTTTGGCAGAGTTTGTACAAGTACAGCCTGGTTGCTACAGAAACTCATCCCTTTATAGCAGCATGCTGCTGCTTTGTTAAAAGGGGTGTGCATCGCTGTGCAGACTTGGGTGACACAGAGGCCCCAGGCATGGAGTTGGTGCTGACAGGAATATAGATAGCTTCGGGGGGGGCTGGGCAGCAGGGTTTGCCCATGTAGATGTTTGGAGGGGCAAGGGGATGCTGTCCTGAGCATAGAAAGAGCTTCTGGGACACAGCCCTGAGTTGCTGCATGAGTTGTAAAACAGCAAAAAAAAAAAAGCACTAGTGGGGTAGCAGAGTTTGAACAGCTCAATCCGCACAGCTCACTCGAGTTTCTGCATCTAATTTCTACTAGACTTGGCATGTGGGGCCTGGCATGGGCACTTGGGGTCTGCCTGCAGCCCGGCTGAGGTAGTGTTATTAATCCTCGCTCTGCTCCAGTGAGCAAACCTCCACATGGTCCTGTGGGCTTCCCCTAATGAACCAGGGAATACCACACGGTCTTGCCTGTACTTTCATTGCCAGCTGAGACCTTGAAGGAGGAAGGAGAAACAAGTTGTTAGTGTGCAGTGGGCTGGCCAAGTTCCTCAGAGCTCTGCTCTGAGCCCCTTCTGGCTGCTAGCAGACTGGAGCCCTGCTGGGCCCTGTGTCACAGGGTCTTTAATGGATGAAGAGCACACTTGGAGCAGGTGACATCCCCCGGAGTGACCCTGCTGCTCTCAGCCCTGGCACTGGGCTTGGTGCACAGTGCGCTGCGGAACGAGGCTGTCGCACACGGAGGCGGCCGCTCGGTGCAGATGTCCCAGCTCCACCTGCTCCTCCGTAGCCATCTTCAGAGCTCTCTTGGCCGGCTTCCTGCCAGCCTGCTTTGGCAGAGGTGCAGATGTCTCTGCAGCGCTCCGGCAGGCAGGCGAGCAGTGCTGGCATGAGCCTGGGGCGGGCTCTGTGCCTCGCAGGTTGGGTGGTGGGGCTGGCACAGCTGTGCTGGTGGTGGGAATTCACTGCCAAGGGGGGTGGGAAGGGCTGCTGGTGTCAGGAGGGAGGTTGAGTTGGAGAGAATTTTAAGGTGCTCCAGTGACCTCCCTGCTCACAGAGGGTGTATCTGGTGTCAGGTGCCCCCACTGACTGCAGTGCATTGTGCTGGAGCTCGTGCCTGCCGCAGGGGCCTGGGAAGAGCTGTGGAAAGGATCTTGCCTCAGGCACAGCCCTGGGCCCCTATGATCTGTGCCCACTGGGTGGTTGTGACAAGTGTGGTAACAAGTGGTGGAAGATGGCACCCAGTGCTGTCTGGAGAGGCCTGTTTCCTCACTTCTCACTCCTGGTATTCCTATTGGTACACAAAGAGGGGATGGCTGGCATGTTAGACCTGCCCAAGTGCAGCCGTACTGCTTGTACAGAGCAGCCTCTGGCCTTCAGTGGCTGTGCGGGGGGTCCAGTGTCCTGTGGCTGGGCATGTTGTGATCCTGAGACAGTATTCTGCCTCCCACTCCCACACTCCCTTCCCAGATGAGCAGCAGCTGGGCCAGGAGTGCTCCGTGGTCTGGGCTGCTGTTGCTCTCCTGCTCTGAGAGAGGGTGGTGTGTGCTGGGTGGGGAGGTGAAAGGCTGATCTTGTGCACAGCTTTGTATTGCTTCAGCC
Organism: Daphoenositta chrysoptera; assembly: GCA_013397915.1. Classification (NCBI taxonomy): domain Eukaryota; kingdom Metazoa; phylum Chordata; class Aves; order Passeriformes; genus Daphoenositta; species Daphoenositta chrysoptera. The sequence continues at coordinate 856,047 of VZRO01007142.1, forward strand.
ACCTGCACCTCCCATCTCTGTGGGCCTCAGCCCTTCCTCAGGGCCCTGGAGTGGCAATGGAGCGCCTTGGGAACAGAGAGCTTGTAGTTCAGGAGCATCTTCAGAAAGGTTGTGGAACACTCTGGGTGGCAGAGAGTTGTCCTGTATCTGAAAGCGGTGTGGATCAGAGGAGCTGGCAGATGCTGGTGCTTCCAGGTGGCCTGTCCGTGCTGTGATGCAATGAGGGAGGATACGGAGAGGATGCTGCTGTGTCTGCTGAGGCCTAGGAGGCTGCAGCTGGGCCAGCCAGCAGGGCTGGGGTCTCTACCGGGGTGTCCTGTGGACAGGTGAGGCTGTCGTAGCTCTGGGCTGTGGCTGGGCATGGGGGAGGGCTGGCACTGCCAAGCAAAGCTGTTGTGCTGCTGGCACCCAAGCATTTGGAAGGTTCCAGCAGTGACTCAGCTGTGCAGACCCACAGGGAGGTGGCTGGAAGGGTGGAAATGCAACAAAAAAGACTAACAATCAGGCTAAAAATATTGCTGATGTGGTCCCCTGCAGTGCTGTGCTTGAGTACTGATGAGCTGGGACCTCCTCTCCTCTGCATAGTCCCTGCCAGCACAGAGCTTCCTCAGCCTGGGAAGGACCTTTGGCTGCAAAGCCTTCTGGTGTCACCTTGTGCTCCCAGGGCGTTGTCACCACACAGCTTGGTGCAGTAGGAGCAGATGCCTGCTGATTATAGGTTGGAGAGCAGTGGGGCTTGTTTGTGTGCCCCAATCCTGCCTACATCCCCTGTTCCCGAAGGGCCCCTTGCACCCAGACAGGGTTATTTGTGAGTTCTCCTTCTGCACACGGCCTGTAATGCACTGAGGGCATGTGCTGAGCCCTAGGGAGCATGCCAGAGGCACTGCTGGCCCTTGGTGCCTGAAGAGGCTTTCTGGAGGCAGTGGCTGCTGCAGGCTTGAGCTACTGGCACTTCCTGGCTGATTGATCTGCTATCTCACAGCAGGCAAAGCATCTCAAACCCTCTGCTGCCACTAGATCTGTCAGGCTGGAAATACTTAAGCAAGTCCCAGCAACCTGCTCTGTGGCCTGGGGAGGGACTTCTGCAGGAAACTGGCCTTGAACACTTCCAGTCCTGCTATTCCTGGCTGTCTTTCTTGAGGCAGTGTTTCCCTGTCTTTAGCCTCGAAGTAGGTGGACACGTGTGTAGAAGATCTCAGAGTTCAGAGGCAAGAAGGGGTTAATAGGCAGTGAGGTGGGGCTGCCCTTGATGGTATCCTTTACCTTCGAAGCCCTGTTTCTCAAGGGGCACAAGCAAATGGGGTCTTGATCCAGTTTTTGCCTGGAGAACAGCAGCACACAGCAGATCTGTGTGCAGATTTTGGGTCTCCCTGCCTGGCTTTCAGCCTGCATGCCAGCTGCTTGGTCTGGCTGGTCTGTCCTGCCCTACATTGGGAGCTGTCCCTGTGTGGGACAGCAGACTTGCCCACTGGGATATCATCCTAAAATTGGTCTGTTGGCATGAAGTCTGCAGTGCTGACCTGAGAGCGTTTTTATTCTGGAGAGGATGTTGGCCTTTCTAGGTGAGCCCAGCAGGTGAGCTCTTCCTGATGGTGTCTGGTGGAGCACCTTGCTGTATCTGCCTCTCTGTTTGTTGTGTGACCCTAAAGCTGCTGGTGCAGCAACAGATTCGAGCTTTTCCTTGGATTTGCTGTTGAGACTGCAGCTCCAGCCTCATCTGTGCCCTCTGCAGGGTGGCTGTTGCTGTCTCATTCTCCAGCCTGCAAGGTTGCAGCTCCTGTCACTCTGGTTCTGGGAAAATGGCCCATGGTAGGAAAATGCCACTGAATCTTCCCAGCTTTTGGCTTTTCTGCTTCCCAGAGCAAAGCAACTCATTTTTGCAATAAGCTTGCTTATCTGTAGTTGCTTAAAATCTGCCAGGCTGGAGCTGCGGGCAGTCTGTTGCGCGTTGCCTGGCAGATAGCGGAGGCCTCAGAGCACGAATCTCTCTGTAATCTTCAAGGCAAAACCCTGTCTAAAGAATGAAAGAAAAGACCTGTTGCACAGGAAGAATGGTTGTTGTCATGGACTCCTTGCCTTTCTTCTTGGTAACAGCAGGAGGGATTCATAAGCTGCTCCCCGAGGTCAGGCTGTTTACAGGGTGTCCTCAAATGCTGTGTGTGGTGGAGGGCACCTGAGCCCCCCAGGGGAGAGTTGCTGCTCAGCCTTGGGTGGCTCTTAATAAATACAGCATGGCAGTCACTGGCTTTCCTCGAGCTGCTGGTTTGAGTGCTTGGATGCAGACCTTGGGGCAGAGCATTTGGGTCCCCAGTTTTCCATCTGTTTAATTTGCTGCTTGGCTAACCCATGCCAAGCTCCATAGAGCTCTCCCTTGTGCATGTCCAGGTCTCTCCCTCTTCTTTTTCCTGCTGTCTTTTGGACAAGTGGCTTCAGAAGACCTAGGTGTGCCCTCAGCTCCTGTGTATTCCTGCTTGGCTGTGTGTAAATCCTTCTCCTCAAGTTAGAGGAAGATTTCAGAGTCTCATCCTGATGGGAGAGCTCAATGTCTGGACAGCACTAGGTTGGCATCAGAGTATCCAAGGATGATTTTTCCTGCTCTGTAGTGAAAGGGATGTTTTGGGTGTGGGGGAGAGCACTTCACCTGAGTGAGGCTTGCTCCCACCTCAGCCCAAATATGCCTAGAATACTCAGTAAAAGGTTCCTTCGTGCTGCTGGTGGTGTGGCTGCTGGGATGAGGAGGGAAGGGCCACTTCTGCTTACCTTGTGCCTGGTTCAGGAAAATAAGTATCCAAAATTTTGGTGGTGGTCCTGAATTACATGTTCTTGGTGTCCTTTGTTCCCTTGAAAGGACAGGCTTTCACATTATCCTGGTTCTTTGGGAGCAGCTTGCTGATGTTCAGAGTGTAGTAATGGAAGCACAGATGTGGTGGTGCTTCCTGTGTGAAGGTTGTGGGTGATAACAGTGTAAGGGCACAAAGCTGGGAGCTGGTTTGACTTTGCTGGTCTCCTGCTTGTATTCCAGGAGTACCTGAGACAGCATTACTAAAAGCTTGTCCTGTGCTATCCTAGTGCTTGTAGGGATTTTCGAAGGACTTACTTGATCTGGGTACTTAATGGAAACTTGTTTCTTGTACGTGTTTCCGTAAGAGCTGCTCATCCTCTGTGGGCTGATTGCTGAGGGCTTGGCTCCAGCCAGCTGTGCTGGGGAGTGGGAAGCAGGGAAGCACTTAATAGCTGCACACTGCTCATGTGGCAGTGGTATTTGATCCTTAACAGAATAAAATATGTATCAAATAAGCAAAATAAGTATCAAACCTGAGCTTGCAATTGTTTTCTAATGGAAGTTGCTCTTAATACAACTCCTAAAGCTTCCATTTGAGCAGCTTCTCCTAAAAGAGATTTATTTTTATCTGTGCTGATGCTGTAAAACAGAAGATGCAAATAGAGGAGTAACTGGAACAGGAACCCAACCAGCATCTCTGCTTGTATCTAGCCAGAACTGAATTGGGTCAGGGCAGCTCCAGTCCTGTGCTGGAGGCAGCTTATGGGAGCAGGCATGTACCACCCAAAACCTTCCCCTTGGCTTCTGTCAGGGAGGCGTGTTTGATTGTGGCCTCTGGAGCAGCCCTGTGGCAGTGTCCAGTGGTGGTTTGGAGAACATTTCTCTTGGCTTGCTCTGGAAGTGAGCCTCAGCAGGCATGTTCCCTTCCAGGGAGAGCATTGGAGCTGCTGTTCGGTGGGTCTTAACTGCCCCAGGCTATTTGTGGCTTAGTCTTTCTTGTGATTGGTATTGGAGGTAGCAGCAGGGAGGGTGGTTTTAGTGTGTGCAAGCCCTGGCCTGGGGAAAGATTCATCCCCAAAACTGCACCAGTCAGATGAGAGATGAGGAGGTTTTCCTCTGGCCCTTGCACTGCTGTGTGTCTAAGCAGTGGATGTGATGATTCCTTGCTGGGCAGAGCTGACCAAAAAGGCTCTGCTGCAGCTCCATCAGGAGCATGGGAGCTCTCTAGAAGAAGCCTTGAATGTGTTCTTGACTCGGTGCTTTCACTGCAAACTCCCCAGCACATGCTGGCCTGAGTGCTTCCACATGGAGCTGGATAGGGAGCAGCTTTTAGACCTGCTGTCCCAGCATGCCTGTAGCAGAAAGGGTGCCCACTGTTCCCCTTCCCCAGCTCTGGTGGGACAGGCCCAGAATTCAGCATCTCCTGCTGCTGTGGGCCTGAGTTTGTCCCTTGTGCTGTGTGGTACCTGGGCACAGTGATAACCAGGCCATGCTGTGTGACATTGGGGGGTGACCTGTCATTCCATTGTCACCAGGGCCAAGCCAAGGAGCCAGTGGAAAGTGTCTGGCCTGTTTGCACAGCTGAAGTCCCTCCAGCTGACTTTCAGTGGGGATTGTGTGTGAAGCTGCTGTAAGAGGGCTTGTGGGCCATCTGCAGTGCTCTGGGCAGGCCGGGGATCTTAGGGTAGCTCCAATTGGAAGGGTCCTCTTGAGGTTATCCAGTTCTACCCTTGCTCAGAGCAGGGTAGGAAAGCTGCTGGAGGGTGGCAGAAATAATGTAGCCCAAGGGAGCTCCAGAAACTAATTCTGCCATGGTATTCCCACAAAAACACCCTTTTAAGTGGGCACCTCCCCTGAGCTGGCTCAGAAATGATCCCCTTCCCCACAAGGTACTGTGGTCCTTGAGCTGTCACTGCACAGAGGCTGAGTGCTGCTGCTGTAGCGGGGCATCTCCAGCCAGGGCTGCACCTTCTACACACATCTCCAAGCTCACTCCCCCTGTGCCTGGTCCTTCAGGCAATGGCAAACGAGCTGAATCACAGGTGCTGTCTGTGCTGCTGCCAGCGCAGAGGCTGCTCTCGGGCACGGCAGCTGCCTGCCACACATACGAGATGGCCATGGGGACATGCCGGCTCCCTCCTTGCCCCTCTGCCTGGTTTTCTACCCAGGAGTGTGGAGGGAAGGTGAGGCAAACTCCCAAGCTGTGATGCTGAGGGGTGCAGACCTCTGGAAGGTAACTGGGAACCTGCAGGCATCAGGCATCAGGTTTGGGAGTGCCAGTCTAGCAGTGGCTTTGTGCCAGCTGAAGGCCTCAGTGAGGCTTGTGTGCCATTTCCCAAAGAAAATTGAGTTTGGGACTAAAGTCTTTTTTTTTCAGTTGTTCTTCCTTCACTGCAGCCTGCAGAAGGGTCTGGCCAACAGCCTGCCCCCCTCCAGAGAGCCCCCCTTCTAAAGGTGGTATCCTGGCCTTGATGCCCCCAAACTGTGATGCAGCTGAGGATGAGTCACCCACCCTTGTTATCACGTCAGGTAACACACACAGCCAAGTTTGCACCCTAGATGTTGTGGCAGATAATTGAGAGGAGCTTGGTACTTAAATATAGAAGTGTTTGTTCTTGAGGGTTGCAAAGCTGAAGCTTGTTGTGCAGAATTTGACCCGAATCTGTTGGCTTTTTAAATTTCCCTGGGACTGATACATGTTAAAACCTGCTGTACTTTAGTGTTCTGATCTTTTTAAAGACAGCTGTGGTTGTGGCAGCCTGCTTAGCGAATGCAATTACCTGGGCACTTGTAATCCTGAATTGCATTTTAGCTGTCTTTTCTGATTTTTATATTTACCTTGGGCAGCTGTTTTCCCTTCCTAGAAACACAAAGGAGTAAATTCCCTACCTTGGGAAGCTGTGAGCCTTGTTGTCAGCTGGGTCCTGCTCTCAGTGCCGGAGGAGCACCAGTGCTCTCAGATGTTAATGCAGTAATCTTCTGCGTGTTCCCAGTTATGCTACTGTTTCCATTTTTCAGGGCAAGTGACTTACCATGTTGGTGCCAGAACCAAGAATAGACCTCAGGTGTCCTGACTCTAATTCTGTGGTTCAGCTGTGGGATCATGCTGCCTTTTTTTATTCCCCTGCCCCCTTCTTAGCAAACCAGAAATAGCTGCCTGAATATCCTCAGTACTTCTTCGCCCCAAATGAAGAATCCGTGAGGGCAGAGGTGCCTCTTTTGTAGTTCAGAAAAAAACTGGGCTGTGCTGTAGGTCCTATTTAAATGGTGCTTGCTGCTGGTTTGATTACATCTGCTGTTCTGGGAGCTGCTTTTCTCCAGAGCTGGTAGTTGGCTCAAGACTGGCGCTTCTGTGGTGATACAGCCTGGAGAGGATTGTGTGCCTTGGACTTGGTGTGGCTCCTCTCATAACATCAGTGACAGGTTTTTTTTTTCAGTGGAGTAATGGGAATATAATGAAATTGGGAAGATATGAGCTGGGTGGATCCTCTGGAGGTATCCAGTGTGCTGCTCAGGTGAGCTCCAAGGGTCTAAGGACACAGTTCCTTTCTACTTTTGGGCCTTGTCCCATGGCTGCTTCACTTAAGAGGAAGAAATTCTTGTGCCACTGCTCTTGTTGCAGCTTTTCCTTGGTGGGTTTGTGCCCCATAAGAGTTTGGTAAATAAGGAGAATCCAGTGTCTGCCTTCCCTGTGCCAAGCAAAGCCTGTCCCTGTCCTGCGTGCCCCAGCCCCACATCTGCCACTGCAGCTGCTGCTGGCCATGGTTCAGTCAATGTCCCTGTGTGGGCTCCTCCCAGGCAGCTCCAGGTCCCACGGCTGCAGGTGGGAAGTGCTAAAATCTAGGATTAGACCGGATTGTTGGTCACCCCTTCCTTGCCACGAGCTCTGAGCTGCTTGGTGCTCGTGTGTGAGGAGCGTAAGCTCACCCTGGCAGCATGTCTGGCTGTGTCACTGCTGAACTGCAGCTGTAGGAGGTGGTTGAGGTGCCCCTTTGCTTTTCAGATGTGCAGATGTTTCTCTTGCCACAGAGTTTCTCAGTGTCTGTAGGAGGTGCTGCTTTTTGGCTGACTAAAGCATTCAGCTTGCTCCCACCCCACCAGGGCAGAGCTTGGCTGGGTGGTAAAAACTGCAGACGAGCTGTTTTTCTGGAATTGCAGCAGGCTATTGTTTAGGACATTAGCCTTTTTTTTTTTTTTAACTTTACAAGCTTATTTGATGCATGACAAAAGAAAGTGCACTGTATTCAGTCTCCAGGGCCTCAGTCACGCTGCTTCTCTCCTCTGCTGCCCTGCCCCAAAAGTGTATATGGTGCTGCAGCCTCTGGGCATGGCAGGTGTCACTGAAACCTGGCTCTTCTGCTTTATTTCTCCTGGGAAGATCATTCCTGTTGATCTGTTGGGAGATCCAGGTTGAAGGGTGGACTTCCAGCCTACGTAGTAGTTGATGCAGGGGAGATTGTAACAGCTTGCTATCCTTCTTGTGCTGAGTGATCTCCAGGCAGATAAACTTCTGGAGATGGCAATGTCCCTCTGCCCAACCTTGCTGGCGGTGCCAGCCTGCAGGGGCGACCCTCTGAAGGCCTTGCACAGACAAGTCCTGGACCCTTCAAAGTAGGCTTTTTCCAGCCCTGCAGTGAGTTTCTAAAGGCTGGAACACATCTCCAGAGCATAACTTGCAAAGGTGTGTGTGCTCCCCTGGCCCTGGGGCTGCGGCCAGCGCGGTGTCGAGCCGCCCGCGCATGGAGCCCGTGGGTGCCAGACACAACTGGTAGCTCAAGGACCTGGCCTGGTATGCTGCTCCTGCAACAGGAGTTCCTTGGCCCACTCTCTGTGTGTCTGCAGGCTTTGAGGGGTGCAGCCCTGTGGCAAATACTGTTCTCAGCCATGGGAGAGCTCCCACTGATGTTCTGAGTGTGGAGAAATAATTTGAGTGGAAGGACCTGGGCAGCTGCTGGATGAGAGGGATTTTTGTTCTGGGCAGGACTCAGTTTCTGGATAACTTGACTAAACTGGTGCACCAGGGAGTGAAGAGCATCAGTACTGATCTCATATGCTGTTGGCTGGGTGGTTTCCTGCAGAGCTGAGCTGAAACATTTTTTTCAAAGGGCAGTGTGGAGGTGGCTGAGGTTCTGGTCAGCTCTGTCCACCAGGAATAAACTCAGTGGATGTACCACGTGAAATGTCTGAATGTGGCACTTGGTCCTCTGGTCTAGCTGGCAAGGTGGTGATTGATCAAAGGTTGAACTCTGTATTGGAGATCTTTTCCAACCAAAATGATTTTGTTGCTCTTAAGGTGTTATTCAAGGCAATAAAGTGTCATTTGTCATCAGCATAGTGGTTGTTTTCCCAGAACCTGTCTTTCCCTGAGCTGCCAGCACCAGCGATTCTTGGGGTTCATCTTTGCATTCATCTCTTACACAATGGGAGTGGGCAAAGCTACCAGGAAGGCCTACATATCAAATGGCTGTAAATTACAGTGTGCAGGGAAGAACTGTGTGCTCCAAGGTCCTGGGCAGGTGCTGGAAGTCTTTAATTGTGTGTCTTAACCAGTGGATGGAATAGTAAAAGCTGTTCTCAGTGCTTGGATTGGACATCTTGCTGTCAGGGCACTTTCCCAAGGTGTGCTATGAATTGCAGCTTGTGCTGGTGGAGTGATCTGCTTGAGATGGGGTAAACTCACAATAAATGTGGTAGTTCAGTGGTTGGTAACAGGATTTAAAGGATAATTTGGTGTCTACAGGTAGAGTTAATCTCAAGAGTTGAATCCACTTCTGTGGGCTCAGTGTAGCTGTTTGTTTCTGTCAAGTGTCTGGCTCAGGTATGATGGGTCTGAGAGTCTTGTGTGTGCTCCCTTGGGCACCTTTAAGGGCCCTGGGATGATGCAGGACTAAAGGTTTATCCAAACAGCAGTTACTAGGAAAAGCTCAGCTAAGGAGGAGGAGTAGTTTGAAAAATGCTCCTTTTCCAGGGAGTGGCCTCTGTGGCCAGGACCTGGCAGTGCCATGCGGTGTCACAGCTGTTCCGCAGAGCTCAAACCTGCCCGTGCTGGGCTGGCGTGCCCGGAGATGGAGCGGAGCGCGCTGGCTCCGCATCAGGCGTTAGAGCTGCAGCAGTGAGTCAAAAGTCAGCGCTGACTTTCTATTAAAAGCTCCTGTTCTGCTGTCCCCTGCAGAGGAGCATTGCTGTGTGCTTCCTGTGCTGCACCGAGCGGAGGCAGGAAAAGGTCCAGAAGCTCTTGGTGTGCGAGTGGTGAATGGGAGTCATGTTGACCCCTCAGTTAAAATTTCCCGTCTAGATGTGAAAAATACTTCTCTGTGCTCGTGTTCTTTTCTTACCCTGACTAGTTCCATGATATTTGCTTTTTCACTTCAGGACTTTCATGGATGCTCTTGACTCCAGGAATTGCTGATGCATCTTGCATGTATGTTGGGGATGATTTTTCCCTTATGTGAGCTGTCTGCTTGGGAGCGGAGACAAGGCCAACTTCCCAGGAAGACCTGTGGCTCCAATGCCTTGAAGGCTTTTTTTAGGTGGGCAGCCTGTGTTGGGCTCTTGTGCCCCGTTCCCCAGGAAGGGTTTGGTGGATTGGAGCAAGGAGTTAGAGCAGGATGCCTTTGGGAGGTGCTGAAGAATGAGATCTGGGTGTCTCATGCTGGTGTTTCCTAGGCTACCTGTATGGCCTGGTCACTGAGCAAGGCTAAAAGAGGAAATGCCACGTTTGGCTCGTGGGTTTTCCTCCCAATGTCTCTGTGAGCAGCTGTGGGTGCCAGGTGAAGCTGAGTCAGGCGCACTGGCATGATGTGAGGTCTCCCACGAGCTCAGTGTGTCCTGCAGAGTATGTAATCAAGTGCTGCATGTGCAGAGCTGTCAAAGCTGCTGGAGTGGATGGAATCCATCCGTGTTAGCAGTAGGATGTCAGCGCTTCCAGGACATGAGGTTAGGATTGAGGCAGTTGAAGCTGGCAGGACTTTGTGTGGTGGTAAATGCCCAGACGGTAGATCCATTTGCAGGCCAGTAATCCTGATACTTGAATGTGCTCATACTGGCCTTACTGGTTTTGTAGCTGCTGTGAGAGCTGAAAAATCCTGGGAGAAATGCGTACATGGTGGCAGAGATGAGGGTGACATAAATGGGGCAGAGCACCTGGACCCTGTAATGCCACTGGGAGCTCCCAGTGAGCCCCAAACCCTTGCTGTTGCATCCCAAATGGAGTTCTGGTCCCGTATCTCTGCTAACCAGGAGATGAGGGGCAGGACAGCATTGTCTGGTTGCAGTCTGCCTGGCGGTAGCTGCTCCAGGTCTCTGGAATGCTGCGCAGCTGGGGTCAGCACAGGGCTGCTGGCGTTCCAAACCCACGGTCCTCACTGGCTGGGGAGGAGGAGGAGGGTGTCAGTGCAGGAGTATTTGTTGGCAGCAAGGCTTGGGCTGTGGGATCAGCTGCTTTGCTTTGCCTCTTGTGCTGTTTAGTGACTAATCAGATTTTGGAGCCTGTCGGACAGATTCAGCTGTCTCCCTGGAACAATACGCTGGCTGTATTTTTAAACACATCACGTGGCTTCAGAGAAGTCGGCAGAGCAGAGAGTGCGGCTTGCCGGGGCTGGGAGATGCTGTGCCCTGCTCGGAGCTGTGGCTAGGAGGGAGCATCTCCTCCCGGGCAGTGCCACGTTCCCTCAGTCCTGGGGCGGCTGCTGCCCGGGCTCTTCCCAGGTAAGGACTGCTGCAGGGCTGGGTGTGAGCACAGGTGCTGCTGTCGGGGAGAGCCAAGGGCAGGAGGTCCCTTTCTCAGTGTGGTCAGAGGTGAGTTCCTAGTCCTGTGATGTAGCCAAAACAGGGGAATCTCGCAGGGATAAGGCTGTGCAAGTGTGGGAAGATGTTGTGATTCTTGCTGAGGGCTCTGCCTTGAATTGAGGGAGATGCTTCAAGTAAAGGACCCACCTGTACCTATGTGAAGTATCTGTTGGTGTGGTGATGCTGGAGATGCCAGCTTTGTGGCAGGTGTGCCATTGGATAATGCACCTTGGGATGGGTACATCCCAGCATCTCGCCTCAGTTGTGCTCAGCAGCTCTCCCTGGCACTGACTGTGCTGTCCTGGTGTCTGACCATGGTGCACTGGAGCACAATGGTGTTGTCACTCTCCTGGTTTGGGTGGTGGTTTGGATTATTAATCCTCATCTGCACAGGAGCTGCTGAAAATCTGGGTAAAAACCTTGTGGTTCAGATTGCTGTGATCAGGTGGGGCTTGGAGGATCTCAAGTGGATCCCAAATTTGCTTTGCTGAAATCTGAAAGCTTCAGGGCAAGCTGCCTTGTTTTGCAGCCTCTGAATAATTAAAACCATTTCTGAATGCTTTGCTCTTTTCACTGGTTTTGGGTACACATTCAGCTTGCTGAGACTTGCTTCTTTTGAATAGACTGGCTTGTGTTGTGCCCCTGTGGGATCCTTGCCCTGCGTTCCTTCTCCTTCTGGGTGGCAGCTGCCCCCACATCACTGACCAGGATGTGACTTTGACCTTTGAGTGGCCTGGTCCTCTGCTCAGAAGCAGCTCTGTTTGTAGGGAGGCATTTTCCTGGATTCTCCTCAGTGGGAGGAAAACCTGCAGTGTGAGGGAAGCAGTCTGGCACATCCTTGTCTGCAGGCTCTGGGGCAGAGGCCTGACCAGACAGGCTTGCTGTGAATACACACTGGGGACAGCAAAGCCTCTCTGTCAGCAGCCCAGTCTGGCACCTTCCTGTCTGCCCACAGCCAGCTCCTGGCAGGGCTGATGTGAGCTGTGTCCCACCTCTGAGCCTGAAAATGCCTGCTGGTGAGCCAGGTATGCCTGCCACTGGTGTGTGCCCCCATCCCTGGGATGCTGAGCCCCAGCTTGCTCCAGCAGAAGTGGCAGGGAGTGGCATGGACCGGCCAGAGGGCCCTGTCCCAGAGCACCTCTGAGGTCCATAATCTGGGATGTGGGGTCTCTGAACTTCTACCAGACAAAGTGGGTTCTCCTGGCCAGTCTGTCTCATAACCCTTCATGTTTGTCAGCCACATCAGGCTGCTGCAAGTGCTTTGCATCACCACGGCCCAGCTGATGGCAAACACCAGAGGTGCCACTTCCCAGACATGCCATTTGTGGACTGACAGGAGCCTGGTGGCCTCCTGGGCCACAGGAGCCAGGAGGAAAGAGCAGTGTCGTGCTGCAGCCCTGACAGACTCTGTCTCTCTCTGTTGCAGTTCTCAGCATGCTGAGTAACCCTCTCGGGAACGTCCTGGGGAAGCCCCCACTGGGTTTTCTGCCTTTAGACCCCACTGGTTCAGACCGGCCAGAAAAGTTTTCCACACCATCTCTGAGGAACTCCCGCTCCCTCCTGGACTCCCGCTCCAGCAGCCCCTCGGACTCGGACACCAGTGGGTTCAGCTCTGGTTCAGACCACCTCTCAGACTTGATTGTAAGTTTGGGTCCTGGGGTCTCACTGTGTTTTTGGGGGAGCATGGAATAGCTGCCAGCCAGAGCCCTGCCTGCTCAGGAACGGGAGGGAATGCTGGGGGGGAGCTGTTGTGCCCACACTGGCACAGCCCAGGGTTTGGGAGAAAGGCTGCTCATGCAGTCCTTCAGCACAAGCAGTATCCTCATATATTTTTCTTCTAAGGTAATATTTTGGCCTTCTGGGTCTGTGCTTGCAGCCCTGCTGGGTTACAGTAGCTCCCAGAGGGATCTTAAGTGCTTGAGCTGGTGGTGTGTGGCAGGGGGATGTCTGTGCCTTGATCCCAGCACGGTGGCTGATCCAACCTGGACTTCTCAAGAGCTACTGTCCCTGCCTGTCATTGCCCTTCCCATTTGCTGACTGCACTTCTCCATCTCAGGGCGATTTCTTCTAGAGCAAACTGGGTCTAGTGTGCTCCCATTCCCTAAAGCACAGCTAAATTTGGAAGGCAGGGAGCAAGTGAGTGTCTGTCTGGCTGCCCCAGTCTGCTCTGCTGGGGCTGTGGTGGGCGCAAGTGGCAGCTCTGGGTGCCAGCAGGACAGCCTGGCACTGGCTGGCTCTGGGGTGCTGCTGCATGGCCTGGCCTTGGCACAGGAAGATAAAGCCAGGAGCTGCTCCAGGCTCTGCTGCGGTGGCCTTGACCCCCATGTTGGGCTGTGTGTGAAGGACAGAGATGACTGGACGTGGGGTTGATTCTGCTGTGATCCACCCTGGAGAATCGGGATGTGCGAAGTGGCTGCAGCAGCCAGGCGGTGATGGTGGCAGGCGGTGCAGGGCACAGGGCTCTGTGCTGGCCTTGTTTGTGAAGGGCAGGACTCCCAGCACAGCCCTGGCTGCTGTGGCAGCGCGGGGACAGATCTGCAGCGCGGCTGGCACGGAGCTGTGCAGCCTCTCGCCTCCCTGCTGTTCCATTAATCCGAGCTTTCCTTCCTCCCGCCCTGGGAGGTGCTGTGCTCCACGGTGCCCACTCCCTGGTCAGGCAGCCCTGGAGCTGGGCTGTGAGGATGAGATCCAGCAGCCTGCAGGGCCCATGGGCACTTCCAGTGAGCCCTGCTCTCTGCAGGCGCAGCACAGAGCCTGAGGTGACTGGTGCTCCCCAGGGGTGATGCTGTCCTTGAGGGTGCACAGCCAGGGGTAGCTGTTGGCTTGCTGGTCTGTGAAGTGCTTTCTGCTTAATGACCCGTGCTGCTGATCATGGGCATGGGTTCAGTGGGGAATGGCCCAGGGCTTTCCCAGGGTGCCAGGATGTTGGCGTGGCTGCTTTCCTGCTTCTGCCAGGTATCAGAGGGTCTCAGGAGATCCCTGAGAGTTCCCTTTCCTGCCATCGGCAGGGCCCCAGAGTGATTCCTCACCTCTGGCACTGCATGCTCTTACTCAGAGCTGGATTTCAGTGTGACCTTTCTCTTACAGTCAAGCCTTCGCATCTCCCCTCCTCTGCCCTTCTTGCCTCTCAGTGGGGTGTCAAGAGACCCCCTGAAGATGGGAGTGGGATCCCAGCTGGATCAAGATCAAGCTGCCCTGGCTGCAGTAACTTCCTCCCCAGCCAGTGCATCAAAAAGGTGGCCTGGAGCATCTGCGTGGCCTTCCTGGGATCTTCTGGACTCTCCAGAAGACCCCTTCAGTATTGAAAGAGAAGCCCGACTTCATCGACAGGCAGCAGGTGAGTCGGGAGGGGTGTCCAGGGGGTGGTCCCACACCTGGGGGGAGGGCAGGTGGCATCTGTGCAGACACTGGCTGGACATGGAGTTCGCAGCAGAGCAAAGCTTGCTCCAGGCCCAAGCCTGACTCTGGCTCTTCCTGCTGAGAGAATAGGTGGGTGTGGGCAGCTGCCTGTGGCTGTGCAGCTCTGCTCAACCTGTAGTTGGGGAATATGGGGAAACCTGTGGGAGAGTGGGAAGGAAATGATCCTGTACTGAGTGTTACTGCTGTCTTCTGCAAGCTGTGAACGAAGCAACCTGCACCTGGAGCGGGCAGCTGCCTCCCCGAAACTACAAGAACCCCGTCTACTCCTGTAAAGTGTTCCTGGGAGGAGTCCCGTGGGACATTACAGAAGGTGAGCAGCCCCTGGAAGGTGAGGGCCCATGCCAGGGCCTTGGCTGTTGACATTGGGAGGGAGCAGAACAGAGCTTTTTGTGGGGGACACTGACTTCTTTCCTTCTGTCTGTAGCTGGGCTGATCAACGCGTTCCGTGTTTTTGGCTCCCTGAGTGTGGAGTGGCCCGGTAAGGATGGCAAACACCCACGCTGTCCTCCCAAAGGTAATATGCCTAAAGGTAATAGCGACACGGTAGGGTTACTTTTTTCCCATGCTATGTTACAGCACGGATGCTGGGATGGTACAGCTGCATGCTGGTGACTGGATGGTACAGAGCACCTGGGGTAATGTCCTGCCCTCACTTGGGTCTGCACCTGGGCTGCAGAGCACTGTCACCCCAAACTCTGTGTCCCCACCCATCTGTAGCAGGGTTGGACAGAGCTGTGGGCTGGGGAAGCCCTCTCTGGATGTTTCTGGAACCCCATGTAGGGCTGTGGCTCTGGAACAGCTGCTGGTCCCACTGCCAGCATGTGCAGCTGGGCTAACACATTGTGTAAGCAGGAGTTAGTTAAAGGGTAGGTAATGGCTGGTTTGGAGGCCCTGTAGTGCCTGATGGCCTCATACGTCACTGCAGCAATGTGAGGTGGAGTACTGGCATCCATGGAAGGGACTTTAAAAACCTGGACTTTATTTGAGCCAGGCCATCCTAAATATGAAGGAGGGTCTATTTTCCTGCAGACCTCACTGTGGCCAGGCTGGTGGTGCCCACCTGGCATATGTCTAGGTGTGGTTTGTGGGTGACACTGTGGCCCACGTGGCCCTGGATGTGGGCATCCTTCCCCTCGTGCTGTGCTTGGGTTTGGGCTCTTCCCAGCTTGGCATATGCATAAGAGTCTGCTGGGAGCAGCAGGAGCTGCCACACAGATTTCAGGTGGCACCCAAGAGTGATTTTGATGATGTCTGCAAACTGAAATGATCTGTTCCTCCTCCACAGCTCTAACAGCTGCTTCTTTCCCTTCCCCTCCAAAGGATATGTCTACCTGGTGTTCGAGTCGGAGAAGTCGGTGCGCGCACTGCTCCAGGCATGCTCCCAGGACCTGCTGAGCCCTGACGGGCTCAGTGAGTACTACTTCAAGATGTCCAGCCGCAGGATGCGCTGCAAAGAGGTGAGCAGAGCTGTGAGAGTAGCCTGACACAGCAGCAGGAGATGCAGAGGAGCTCCCTGGAGGAAAGGAAAGCAGGGCTGGAACAGCAGCCAAAGGCACGCTGGCTCCTGGCTGGCTCTGACTGCACTGTGCCTCGGGTAGGGACGTGTCAGCTCAGTGTTTGTCCTTCCCAACAGCTTGTGTCAAACCAACCTAGAGCTGCTGGGTTGGTGGCAGACCCTGCCTTCAGGCTTCCGTTAGGTGGGACAGAGCATAGAAATGGGGATTTGACTGCTCTGTGCTGCTTCCATCACACCTTTGCTTGCAGAGACAGACTGGGATCCCTCAGGTGCTTTGTCAGGCCTCCTCTGCTTGCAGAAAACTGACTTTCACACTCAGCAGGCAGATATTCTGGATCTCAGGCTGCTCTCCAGCATGGCCTTGGCTGGCTGACCTGTGCTCTGGGGGTGGCGGGGCTGCCAGAGGCTGTACTGGGGCTTATGGGAAAGGGGGACCTCAGATTAGGGACAACTGCCTGTGTTCAGAAAGTTACAGGATGGAGATGCAGCTCTTAATCTAGGACAGGCACAAACTAATTGTGCTCCAGACAGCTCTCCTGGTGTGTCTGGCAATCGGCAGTGCTTCCGTGCTCAGTGATTTAGTTCTGCCAGAAGCCTCTCTTTTCCAGAGCCCTCCATCAGCTGCAGAGCAGATGGGAGCTCCTGACGGAGCTGCCAGGGGGTGGTTATTCCAGTGGTCCCCTCCAACATCAGGCTCCTGTTCTGGGAGGTACCTGACTGGCCCATAAATACAGGTGGAGGGATGTGGATTGTCCTCTGGCTGCCACCCCCAAGGGACTGCTGGCTTGGGTTCCAGTTTGGCTGGAAGCAGAGCTGGTTTTATCCCCTTGTGGGCTCTCTGGAGGTGTCTGGAGCTCCAGATGAATGTGGACCCTGAGCAGTAGTAGATAACAAATGACATTTGCTGCTCGGGGTGAAGTCTGAGGTTCGGAGGTGCTCCTGGTTGCAGGTGCAGGTGATCCCATGGGTGCTGGCCGACAGCAACTTTGTGCGCAGCCCCTCGCAGCGGCTGGACCCCAGCAAGACAGTGTTCGTGGGGGCCCTGCACGGGATGCTCAACGCAGAGGCCCTGGCAGCCGTCATGTATGACCTGTTCGGAGGGGTGGTCTATGCTGGCATCGACACTGACAAGCACAAGTATCCCATAGGTGAGTGATGATTCCAGCGGGATTGGTGGTCACCCCACCATTCTCTGAGGAGGCTGCGGTGTGCCCTTGGTTTGTCCTTCTGTTGGAAGACTGCCCAGGTGCCAGGCTTGGGGAGCAGATGCTGTCCAACCTTCTGTACTTCTCATCTCCTGGCCCTGGGGAGGGCTGATACAGCTGATGTGCCTGGGAATTGAAAGGTCCAGGATCATTCCAGAGCAGCCTGAAGCTTTGAATATCCCTTTAGGCATTGCTGAAGGTTTCTCTGTCCTTGTTCGATGCTGTTAGAGGTTGTTGGATGCTGCTGTAGCTGCTTTTCCATTCCCAGAGCAGAGACAGCTGTGGGTCTTCCTGCTCGTGGGCTCTTGTCACCAGAGCCGCAACATAGCGTGTCATGACATGTACCTCCCTGGAGGCCTCATGGGCCAGAGGACAGCACTGAGGTGGCTGGTCTGTTGGAAAAACCCCACAGCCTGTGCCTGCGGACCAGCTTTCCGGGCTCAGGCGGCAATAAGTCACAGACTTGGAGAGACTGTGAATCTCCTGGTGTTGCCAGGCAGTAACAGTGTCAGAGCTTGGTAGCACAGAGCTGTTACTGCTTGTCACTGTCCTTGGACAGCAGTCAGGCTTTTCTGGGCAAGGCTCAGGTTTAGGACGTGCCTGTGGTGCTGCAGAGCCTCTGAAGTGCCTTTTGGGGGGGACAGTCTCAAGGGGGTGAGAATTGGAGTATGAGACTTGAAGCACATTCTCAGTGAGGCTGTGGATGAGCTATCACAGAACCTCCCTGTGCTGGCCCTGTGAGATCCGAGTGTGTGACCCCAGCCCCCTGTGGTCCATGGAGAGCCCAGGTTGCTCCAAGTCAGAAAGATCCATCTCCGAACAGCTCAGTGGCACTTCCACCCTTGGAGATGTCCAGAAGTCACAGCAATCAGAGCTCAGTTTTGGTAACTAAGCTGTGCCCTGGTTGGTTGTGCTGATTGAGGCATCTCCTGTAAACTCAGACTGGATCCAGGCCCTCCTGCCTGTGTCCTGTGCATTGCTTCAGGAGGAGAACAGATGGGTTTTGGGTGGAACTTTGTGGTGTGGCTGAGCTGCTGTAGGAATCTGCCAGTGTCAGTCCTGGAGCTTAACAGACCTTGGCTGGGAGCGAGTGGTGCAGGACTGCTGCTGACTGGCAACGAGGCTGCAATACACCAGGCTCCAGGGTGAGGGGGAGGCTGGGAGTAAAAGCTGCTGAGCTGTCTCAGCACCGGTGTATTTCAGGTGCAGCGTGAAGCATTCCTGCTGCTCCTGGGAATGTGGTGCCTGGGAATGTGGAGAAGGAGGCAGGAAGAGCCCCCAGGCCCTGGATACCATCTCCTGGCAAAGCTGCTTCCTTGTCTGAGCTGCACCAGGGAAGGGGTGGTGCTGGTGGTGGTTCCCTCTCAATCTCTGCTATTCTCTCTAACAGTTGTGGTCTGGCTCATTCCAGGGTCGGGCCGTGTCACCTTCAACAACCAGCGCAGTTACCTGAAGGCTGTGACTGCTGCATTTGTGGAGATCAAAACCACCAAGTTTACCAAGAAGGTGAGGGGCTGGTGGGGCAGCCCAGGGAGGGGTCTGCGTGATGGGTGGTACTGCTGGGAGCACCAGGGCTTGTGGAGCCTGCCCAAGCAGAGGGAAGTGGGGCTGCTGTTCTGCCAGCCCCAGGGGTGCTGCTGGGGATGGATTTGGCGTACCCAGGGAGAGGGTAGTCAGCCTGGTGGTGCTCCATGCCCACTGCCTGGTTCTCCTGTAGGTTCAGATCGACCCGTACCTGGAGGACTCCATGTGCCAAGTGTGCAATGCCCAGCCTGGCCCATTCTTCTGCAGAGACCAGGTGAGGCCAGTTCTCCTGCAGCATGTGCTCAGGGGTTTCCTTGAGGAGGAGCAGGCCCTGCTGCTGGGTTTTGGGGATATACACACTGGCTCTTCCCCAGTGGGCAAGATGGGGCCCAGCTGGGAGGGTGACCTTGTTTTGGAGGAGGTGCAGCCCTGTTGGGGAGGGCAACTCTGGTACTTGACAGGAGGCCCAGGCAGGCAATGTCCACCTGGCTTTGAGCTAGGGGTGCTGCAGTTCACTGGTGCTGTGCTGCCACTGGGGCCCTGGTGTGGGATGGACTGGTGCCCCTGAGGAGAGGAGAGGCTGCTGCTCTGTGAGCCATGGGGAGCTGGGGTTGGGGTGCATTCCCTTGGGGCTGTCTGAGGCACAGGGAATTCTGGCTGACCTCTCCTTGCTGCAGGCAAAGGAGCTTTGCTGGGCTCTGGCAACTTCTGCAGGGTTGGGATATGAGCAGGAGGCAGGAATGCCGTGGGAGTGATGGGAGCACTGGCAAAGTCCAGCTGCTGCCCCAGTGCCCAGGCCCTGACTTTCAAACCTGTTCAAAAGATGGAAGCTGGGCCCAACAGGCCCTGCACAGTATTGCTGGCGTTCCCTCTCTCCAACCCATGGGTCCTGGCGGGGACTGCAAAACCAGGCAGGGAGGGGAGGAGCGGCTCTGCTGGTGTCCCTTTGCTACTGGAGATGCCCCAGCATTGCCCCTGTGCTCTGCCCACAGATCTGCTTCAAGTACTTCTGCCGCTCGTGCTGGCACTGGCAGCACTCCATGGAGGTCCTGCGCCACCACCGCCCGCTGATGCGCAACCAGAAGAACCGGGACTCCAGCTAAGGGGCTGCCGCGGGTGCGGGCAGAGTCCTGGGAGAACCTGCCCCGAGGAGAGCGCAGCAGTGCCTGCCGGAGCCAGGCCCGGCTGGGAACGTTCTTCTTGAGGACTGACAGGGAAAAAACAAAAATATTACATTCATGTTTGCACTTGCTGGTCTTTTTGTTTCTGCACTAATGCACAGTGAGTTTTGTTGGGGTTTGTTTGGGGGTGTTTTGAGGGGGGGAGTGCCCCTCAAGCCATTCTGCAGTTCCCAGACTTTGGTTCCTGGTTTGCTGACAAGAAGCAAAAATTGAAAATGAATAAACCCAACCAACCAAGGGCCACGTGTCGCGGAGGCGTCGCCACAGGCGCCTCTGCCCTGGTTTTTTTATTTTTTAAGGGCGCTTTTTTACATTCCTTGCAATACTGGTGGAGAGAGCGCAGGTCTCATTGGTCATTGTTTTGCCGTTGCCATACAGTGCCTTTCCATTCATTTACCCCCACCTGGATGGTGTGACCTGGGTGTTCAGCTGGCGTTTTTTACTGTAACAACAAGGAGACTTTGCTCTTCATTTAAACCAAATCATATTTCATATTTTACGCTCGAGGGTTTTTACGAGTTCCTTTTTACACTCTTAAAAACAGTTTTTAAGTCATTTGAAATGAGAGATTTTTTTCTTTCCTGGCAGCTTTTAACATTATTGCAATTTGTGTCTGGGGGCTGCTGGCAGGACGTTGTAAATCCAGGGGTTTGCAACGGGACAGGCCGGGCTTTGTTTTTGTTTTTGGATTTGAAACTGGACGGGATGAGGATCTCTGAGCTGCTGTATATAGTTTTAAATAGTTTGTTGCACTTTTTTAAGTTGCACTTATGGGGGGTTGATAGAGGTTTTTAATCACACAAAGTCACAGGACTTACCTTTTCTTTTGTAACAAGCTAAAAAAGGGCTGCGTTTTGGTGGATGATGAAGGTTCCTGGGAGCCCTTTCTCTTAGAGGGGACAAGTAATTTTCCTTTCCTTCCCAAGATGTTTGGAGTATCAGTGCAGTCGACTGAAATGCTGCTGCTGGGATTTGAGACCTTTAATTATGCCAATTATTATTATTATTTTGTTACTTTCCCCTCTATCGGAAGCTGTGTGCCAAAGAACCAGTGTCATAATTTCTCCCTCTTTACTATGATTATTTTTTTTTCTTTCCTGCTGAGCTGATGTTGCATTGTTGCATATCCCAGCTGCTCTTTGTGGGGTTTTGTGAAGCTGTGTGTGAAGTCTCTACCTCATTGTAGTATATGCAGGCAAGACTGCACTCTCCTACAGACGTGTGGAGTAAGCTGTGGTGTAGTTTTTGGCACATAATAAACACGTTGCAGCAAAAAAAAAACCCTTTCTTGGGCCTTGTGTGCTTCATGGGGGGATCACTACAGCTTGGAGGGCTCTGGTGTCACTTCCTGGAGGTGTGGGGGAAGCTCTGGATATGGTTTGGGGGGGAGTGATGGATGGAGCTATGAATTGTGGATGGTTTAGGTGACTCCTTTGGGAGGGAACTCTCTCTGCTGGGCAATGCATTTTTAGATCTGGCTTACCCGAGGTGCCTGTGAGCCCCTAGGCTCCAGCTGGAGCTCCCCTAATTGCAATTAGAAGTTAATGAGGCTGAGTGGCAGGGCCTGTGTTGCTCTGCATTCTCCCCCTGGGGCAGTGGAGGGGTGACACCCTGCAGGCCTCTCCTCTCTGTGAGGCTGGGGAGGGCTGAGTTGGACTTAGGCTGCCGCAGCGGACACCTTGTGCGCCCCATGTCCCTGGAGCAGGGAAGGCTTTGGGTTCCTTCCACGTCCCTCAGTGGTAACTCTGCAGCAGCCTTGCTGTGGTCACCCCTCCTCCTTGGGGGCTGGGTGCTGCTCCCATGGGTGGTGTGAGTTGGTGGGTGCTCAGTGTCCTCTCTCAGGGCCAGCTGTGGGAGGGGCTGGCACCACTGGCCCCCCAGATTCCCGTCCCTGCTCCGTCCCCTCCCGGGGCGCGGGCGGTGCGGAGCGCTCGGGATGCGGGGCCGGGCCGCGCCCACGCGACCCCTCCTCTGCTCCGCCCCGCCCACCTACCCTCCACTGGAACCCTCCGAGCCGCCAGGGGGCGCGGTGGGCGTCGCGGGCTTCCGGTGCCTCCTGCCATTCTCCGCTCTCTTTCCGCGGCCGCAGCCGACATGGTGGGTCCGGAGCCGCCATCCGCCGCCATCCTCGGGCGAGCCCGCGCCCCCGCGGCGCGGAGCGGCGGTGGGGACCCGGGGGGGAGCGGGGCGAGGGGCTGTGGGGGGTGGTGAGGGTCGGGATGGCTGGGGAAAGGGGGACGAGGGGCGCTGGGCCTGGGCTCAGCGGAGCCTGACCGGCGGCCCTCCTTCCCGCCCCCGCGTAGGGACGCGTCCGGACGAAGACGGTGAAGAAAGCGGCGCGAGTGATCATCGAGAAGTACTACACACGCCTAGGGAATGACTTCCACACCAACAAGCGTGTGTGCGAGGAGATCGCCATAATCCCCAGCAAGAAGCTGCGCAACAAGATCGCGGGGTGAGGGACTGAGGGCCCCGGGTGGGCTCTGGGCACCGGGGGATTCGGGCACGACCGGGGTCCCGGCTGGACTTTAAGTACCGGAGGGTCGCAGGGGGTTTGGACAACTGGGGGTGTCCCGAGGGGTGTGGGCATCGGAGGGTCCTGGGGGGTTCGGGCACAGTGTGGGGGGTCCTGCTGGGCCCTGCATTCGAAAGTGATTACGGTCCCGCCCGTGGCCGGGTCATCGATAGTGCAGGGAGAGGAGTGCGAGAGTTTTCCCGTGTTTGGAGGGATCTCTGTGCCCTCCAAACCCTGTTGCTGTCGGACATTTTGTCTCTGATGTCCCCTGGAGGTGGTGGGATGATGCCGGGGTTAGTGGTGGGACATCGCTGGGGTAGGTGGTGGCAAGTGTTCTCATCCTGCTCATTCCAGGATTTGGGGTGTGGGGAAGGGTGACATGAGCCTTGGGAAAGCCCTGGACACCCCCGTGTCCCTGCAGGTATGTCACCCACTTGATGAAGCGAATCCAGAGGGGCCCCGTCCGTGGCATCTC
Source organism: Daphoenositta chrysoptera (assembly GCA_013397915.1). Classification (NCBI taxonomy): domain Eukaryota; kingdom Metazoa; phylum Chordata; class Aves; order Passeriformes; genus Daphoenositta; species Daphoenositta chrysoptera. Next base: position 878,453 of record VZRO01007142.1, read on the forward strand.
CATCAAACTGCAGGAGGAGGAGAGGGAGAGGAGGGACAACTATGTCCCAGAGGTGAGGCTCCAGCTTCCCCATCGCTCTATCCTGCCTCACCATATTTCCATAATTGGTCCTAATTCTTTTAAAACAAGCCCCCAGCCAGGAGGACCTGAGGAGGGTTTGGATCAAGGGAGCTGAGGTGTATCCCTCCAAAGCTGCTGCCTGGGACAGGAAGGGCAGCTGGCTTCTCGTGGTTTGGTTTTCCTAACTTAAAATGGGGGGGAAAAAAATGGACAGGAGGCAGGAGGATATTTCAGAGTGGCTGAAAACCTGCCCTGCAGTTGGTGTCCCAACTGGTGAAACTCCCTTGCCTTAACCCTCTGTTTGGACAGGATCAAGATCTCACCTGTCACCTGGGTTAGGTGCTCCAGGAGTGCTTCCCTTGTTCCAGGAATATGATCCCGTTGCTCCTGAATCCTGTAGCCTTCAGGCACAGCACATCTTGCCCCTTTCCCAGATCTTCCCAGTCAGCTCCTGGCAGAGCTGCTGGTTTCTGTGCTGGTACCAGAGTGTGGTTGCAGGGAAGGAGTGATCATGCTGCAGCCCTAGGTGCAGTGTCAGCACACAAACCTGTACTCTTTGTGGTTTCTTAGAAAAATCCTGGTGTTATGTAGCTCTTGGGAAAGGAAACCTGTGGAGGTTTGAGGTTTGGAGAGGGCTGGAGGAAGTTTCTCTGGGATTAAAGAGCAGGAGAGCACAGGTCCTGGAGGTGGGACAGCCTTTGCTGGCACCCTGGTGGACTTGTGTCACAAGGCAGCTGTGAGTGTCACTGATGACTGCCAGGACTGGTGCAGTTGAGGGTCCCACACCAGCTCCTCAGCAGCCTTGGCCTGGAGCAGGTTGGGCCTTGGTTTCCAAAGATGGGCTGTAAAACAGGCTCTTCCCTTTACTGCCAGTGGCTTCTCAGTGTTCAGTCAGGAAAGCTGTGTTCCATCGGGATGCTCCTGGCTCTGCTGCTGGAACTGTTCCCCTCAGTGGTGGGATGGGACCGGAGCAGCTGTGGGGACACCCTGGCAGTTGTGGGGCTTTATCAATCATACCTTTTCTCTGCCCTCTATCCCCAGGTCTCTGCCCTTGACCAGGAGATCATTGAAGTGGACCCAGACACCAAGGAAATGTTGAAGCTCCTGGTGAGTGGCCACAGCTGTTCTGTGCCCAGCTGCTGGCATATCCACGGCACAGCTCCTGCTGCCCTGAGTGGCTGGATGGTGTGGAGGAGGTCCCTCTGCCCTGGGTCCTGCAGGACGATTCATTCCTGTATGGCTTTTGGGAGGGCAGAGGTGTGGGGGCTTTGTCATTAGCAGGGTGCTGTGCTCCTTGCCCTCCATTCAATTGATTCCCTCACCAAGGGGTCAACCTCTGGAGCAGGGTAGTCTCCCCTTCTTAGGAGACCTGTGTCCACCCTTTATGCTGCCACAGCACCTTCCCACTTCCCACACCTTGCCAGAGGAACTTGGCCCCACTGTCACTGGGCAGGGTGCTGTGACTGATCCCATTATTCCCATGCTGTTTTCCAGGACTTTGGCAGCCTGTCCAACCTGCAGGTGACACAGCCCACGGTGGGAATGAACTTCAAGACGCCCCGAGGAGCGCTCTGAGTCTGTCCCTGTGTGTCGCTTTTCCAATAAACGTGAGGAAACCATCTCAGCCTGCCTGGTCTTTGGACACCCAAGGGATGAGGGAGGGTGGGTTCCCGGGGTGCCACGTTGGAGCATGCAGAGGAGTCAACACCTTCATGTTTACCAGCATCTTTTTGGGTTCTTTCTTGGCAGTTTGGGGTGTGAGATGCAAAGCTCTTGTTTTAGAGGCTCTCCTGTCTTTGGGGCAGTGGAAGAGGATAACCATGGTGGCTCCTTGGAACTTGAGGGAGTCTGTCCCAGGTTTGCATATGCTTCCTCCAAGTGGACAGCCCGGGCGTCAGGCTGTGCCACAATAAAAGTTGCTTTTTATAACCCTCTTGGTCACTTTCAAGTGCTTAAATGAAAGGGAAAAGTCTTAAAATTCCTTGATTAAATGAAAGTAAGGAGACCTAGGTGTGTCCCTCCAAGGAAAACTTGCTTAAACGAGATAAACACAGCTTAAACTGCCCCCCGAAATCAAAAGAAAATAATGGGTTTTGGGGAGAAATGCCTGTATTTATGTTTGTTGTGACATTTGGTTTAAGTAGTTACTTAAAGAAGCAAATACTGCGATAACTGTATCCAGTATTTAAATAACATATTAAACGCTATGAGCTGCAGTCGGATAATTTATAAATAATCTGGCAGCTCTTACATTGAAGTTTTTGCTGCTCCAGCCACCTGTTCCTTAAAATTTCTTCTTCATTTTGGTCTTTTCGCAGTAAATGCTAAATTTGCTTTGAACCCAGTACACTGCATAGCCCGAAGTGCCAGGGATGAAGTCGTGGAGTTCCCCCTCATATTTCTTCATGTCCCGTGCAGAGGCATAGCCTGTGGAGGGAAAATGGGCTCACTGAGTCCCTGCTCCACCTGCCCCAGCCACAGCCCTTTCCCGGTGTATTTACCTGTCACCATGTTATTTATCGGGTATTCCTGGAGGGCACGGTACGGAAATTCTCCCTGGGCAAGTGCTTCAGAGTCTGTTTCTTCACTGCTGTATCAGAAGGGAAAAAAATCTGTGTTAGTTCCTATGTTAGGATTGTTTGGAATCAGGGGGTGCATCCAAATCCCACCACCCAAGGTAGGAAAACACCTTTCGTCCAGGTTTAGCACTTCCTCCTCTGGTTCTTCCTCGCAGCAATTTCTTGTCGCTTCTGCTTCCTCTGTCTGATTTTCATTGGGCTGTGAATATCAGTGCAAGGATGAGTTACAATTGTGTCCTGGGTCACCTGCAGAGCACCTGGGACACTCTGAGTGCACGGAATTTTTAGGGCTTGTGATTGTCAAGTGTAATTCAGAGTTAAATTTAAAATCCAAGGGCATTCCTGCTTCAAAAGTGCTGGGAAGTTGCTTTGAGAGGAGAGGCGGCAGTGATACAGGGAAGGAAAACACACCAAAGGGCTGAGCTCAGCCTGTGGCAGTTGGAATCCCTGAACAGCACACTGCTGAGAGACTGGATATGTCTGGGCAAGGGAGACAGTCCTTCCAGTGCTGTCACCTTTGGGGTGTCGTGCTGGGAGGGACACCCAGCACAGCAAGCACAAGAAATCAGATTTAATTAGGTTGGAAAAGACCATTGAGTTCACCCAGTGACCAATCACCACCTTCTCAAACAGACCAGAGTACTGAGTGCCATGTCCAGTCATTCCTTAAACACCTCCAGGGATGAGGACTCCACCACCTCCCTGGGCAGCCCATTCCAATGCCTAATCACCCCTTCTGTGAAGAAATTCTTCCTGATGTCCAACCTGAACCTCTGGTGCAGCTTAAGGCAGTGTGCTCTCATCCTGTCCCTTGTTCCCTGGGAGCAGTGCCTGACCCCTACTCGGCTCCACCTTCTTGTCAAGGAGTTGTGCAGAGCCAGGTCCCCCCTGAGCCTCCTCTTTTCCAGGCTGAGCCCCCCAGCTCCCTCAGCCACTGCTGGTGCTCCAGGCCCTTCCCCAGCTCTGTTCTCTTCCCTGGACACGCTCCAGCACCAGAATATCCTTCCTGAATTGAATTGAGGGGTCTAGAACTGGACATAGCACTTGAATTGGGGCCTCAGCAGTGCCCAGTACAGGGTAAAAATCACTTCCTGGTCCTGCTGGCCACACTACTAAAATAGGCCAGGTGCCATTGGCATTCTTGGCCCCCCGGGCTCATGTTCAGCTGCTGCTGATCAGCACTCTCAGGGCCTTTCTTGCTGGGCCGCTTTCCAGCCACTCAGCCTGTAGCTCTGCAGGGGTTATTGTGGCCAAAGTTCAGGACCCAGAGCTTGGCCTTGTTGACCCTCATACAAATGACCTTGGCCCATCGATCTAGCCTGTCCAGGTCCCTCAGCAGAGCCTTCCTAGCCTCTGGTAGGTCCACACTCCCACTCAACTTGGTGTCATCTGTGTATCTGCTAATGGTGGACTCAATCCCCTCATCCAGATCCTCAATAAAGATATTGAACAGGACTGGGCCCAACACTGATCCCTAGGGGATACCATTGGTGACCAGACACCAACTGTCCAAGCTGTGTGCTGCAGTTTTCCAGGAGATACCATGGGAAATGGTGTTAAAGGCTTTGCTGACATCCAGGTAGGCGCATCCACAGCCTCTCCTTATCCACCAGGTGGGTCCCCTCGTCATGAAAGGAGGTCAGGTTGGTCAGGTAGGACCTGCCCCTCCTAAATCCATGCTGGCTGGGTCTGATCCCTTGGTTTTCCTGTATGTGCCGTGTGATGGCACTCAAGGTGATCTCCATAAGCTTCCCTGGCACACAGGTCCCACTGACAGGCCTGTAGTTCACCAGATCCTCCTTCTAGCCCTTCTTGTGGATGGGTGTCACCATCCACATGTCACCATCCCCATGATACCTCATCTGGTACCTCCCCAGTGAGCCAGGACTAAGGATAAATGATGGAGAGTGGCTTGACAAGTTCTTCCTCCAGCTCCCTCATCACCCTGGGATGGATCCCATCCAGGCCCATGGACTTGTGAGCATCTAAGTGGCACAGCAGGTCACTGACTGCTGCCTCCTGGATTTCTGGGGGTCCATTCTGCTCCCTGTCCCTGTCTACCAGCTCAGGGGGCTGTTTGTCCTGATAAAATCGGTCTTAGGGTTGAAGACTGAGGCAAAGAAGGTGTTAAGCACCTCAGCTTTTTCCTTGTCTTCGGTGATGGACACTCCAATAAAGAATGGAGATTTTCCTTGGCCTTCCTTTTGTTAATAAAATATTTATAAAAGCATTATCCTTTACAGAGATGGCCAGATTAAGTTCTAACTGAGCTTTCACCTCTCTAATTTTCTTTTTGCATGACCTAAGGACATCCTTAAACACTTCCTGAGTTGCCTGCCCCTTTTCCCAGAGGTGATACATGCTCTTTTTTCCCCTGAATTCCTGTGAAAGCTCCCTGTTCAGCAGAAGCTCGTCCTTCAGCACATACATGTGTAGTACAAATTTTTCATCTTACCTGTTCTTCGGGGGCATCTGCGTTCTCCCAAATAAACCGGCCAATTTTCCTTCTGATTTCTGCCAAGAACAACAGAACTAGTGATTGAGAGCATCAAAGAACAGGATTGTGGCAGTTGCTCCCAGTGCAATGCCCTGCAGGTGCCTCTGGGGACCAGCCCAAATGCAAGGTCCTGCCCCTGGGTCAGGGCAATCCCAAGCACAAATTCAGGGTGGGCAAGAATGGATTGAAAGCAGCCCTGAGGAGAAGGACTTGGGGGTGTTGGTGCATGAGAAGCTCATGGATATGACCCAGCCACATGTTCTGGGCTCATCCCACAGTGTGGGCAGCAGGGCAGGGGAGGATTCTGCCCCTCTGGCCTGTTCAGGAGCAGCAGTGCTCCTCCAGCTCTGGGGTCCCCAACATTAGAAGGATATGGAGCTGCTGGACAGAGTCCAGAGAAGGCCAAAGTGCTGCTTTGAGGACTGGAGCCCCTCTGCTCTGGAGCCAGGCTGGGAGAGCTGGGGGTGCTCCCCTGGAGAAGAGAAGGATCCAGGGAGACCTGAGAGCCCCTTCCAGGGCCTAAAGGGGCTCCAGGAGTGCTGGAGAGGGACTGGGGACAAGTGCCTGGAGGGACAGGACAAGAGGGAAAGGCTTCAAACTGACAGAAGACAGGGTTAGATGGGATACTGGGAAGAAATTCTTCCCTGTGAGGGTGGTGAGGGCCTGGCACAGGTTTCCCAGAGCTGCTGTGACAGCCCCATCCCTGGGAACGTTCAAGGTCAAGCCATTCTGGGATAACAGATCATACTCTGCCCTCTGGGAGGAAGAGCCACACCCAGGCAGAAGGAAAAGCCCCTCCCTGCAGACGAGTAACTGGCGTTCTGGTTTGCACCAAGGCTGCACTCATGGGGGATTTCCCTGGGAAAAAATCCCCAGATTTTTTTGCCTGACCTTCTTGCAGGCAGGCAGGGGGCAGGACGAAGTGGCCCAGAACCACAGAGGGCTTCTCTCCCGCGCTGGTGCCTGCCCACATCGAGAGGTAACGGGAGTGAAAGACGGTGGCTCTGCCCTCCAAGTAACTGAGGCTCTCGTGTATGCTGGAAGAGAGAAAGAGAGCTGGTTTCCAAAGGAGAACCTGGAAGCAAGCCCTAACCAAAACGTTTAGAGGGATGTTGTCATTAAACCTGCTCTGATATTTTTGCCAAAAGCACCTAATTTTCTGTGATTTTCTAACTGTCAGACTCTACCAGTCACGTTCCATTACAGTCCTGGCTGCCGGCACCTCCCGGGGCAGCCTGGAGGAAGGACAAGGGTAACTGCATTTTTAGGTATTACATGGTCCCACTCTGCTCTTGAGGTGAAACCACTTTTTCAGGGAAAGAGGGCAAAGCCAGGATTTTTCTTTAATTATCCTTCACCACGCTGGTCCGTGCTCACACAGCTGAGCAAGGAAGCGGAAGTGGAGAGTGCTCCAGCCCTCGCTGTTCTCCTGAGAGCGGAATTAAATATTGTTTGTTAGGTTTAAGGATGCATATAATGAATTACATTTTTTCACGAGATACTATCTAACTATATACATTGTATATATGTATATATATTGCATACATATATATATATATATATATACACATTAAAAAATGGTCCAGAATTCCCCTGGGGGAACAGTGCAGCCCAGCAGAATGTTGTGATGTTGTTGCAGAAGGAAAGTTGTTATTCTGTGTTTCTCGTAATTCCCCTCCATTACCTGGAGCGGGTGACTGAAAGATTCCAAAATTCTAAGCCAGTTTTAAGCACTGGTGTGTTAAAAAGAAACTGCTTAGTCCAGCCTAGCAAAGCCTACAAGAAACATTGCAGCTTCCTTTCCCATAAATATGTTTACATTACTAAATAATGAATAAATACAAATATTCATTGATACTGAGGAAGTGAGGAAGATCCTGAAGACTTTCCTTATATTTGTACAAATGTTCCATATCTCTCTAAATTTGTATATTAAGTATTCCAGCCCTTTTCCATCCATTTTTACCCCAGTGCTTCCTTTTAGCATTAATGCACACTGGCTTTTTAGCACTAGGTTCCTTCTTTGTGTATTGTGTCACCTCTGTTTTAGATGCTGATTTTCCAGCAGGTAATTCACAGCCAGCAAGAAACCAGCAGAATTCATTTAATTTGTATCACAGTAAAGGCCCTCTCAACACATGGATGGTTTTTTCTCTATTCTATGTAAAGCTTAGTGTGGGTGTGAGTTTCCCTGACCCCACTGGGCAAGAAGATCCTGGCAGATCCACGCCATGACTTTAAAAACACCCCCTTGACTTTTACGGGATGTCAGTATCCATGAAATACTTTCCACTAAATACATTAAAGCCTCCTTTGCCCACCTGCGGGTGTCGGGGTGGGCGGCATCGCTGCTGAAGAGGTAGTCGGCGTCCAGCCAGTGGGCGATCGTCCCGCCACCGTCCGCTGCAGGGGGCAGGGGGTGAGATGAGGGTGGGCATCCAAGGGGTTCCCACCTCGGGGTGACCTGGGATGGGGACAGGCTGGCTGTGGGGCAGCAAGGACGGGCCCTGAAGTGGAAGCTGTGATAGCTCCCCATGGCTGTGGGGCTCCCACTTCTCCCCTGAGGGTTGTTCAGGGCTTTTCCTCGGTGCGGGGGCACAGTGGACTGGCCAAACCCATGCTCTGCCCTGTTGTGTGGGTCTCAGACACACGAAGGAGTGACAGGGCTGTGCCCCCACCGCTGTGCCCCCACCGCTGTGCCCTGCTGAGGAATGGTGGAGCTGTGCTCCCCTCCTAATTACCCCGGAGTGGTAACAGGGCTGTGGCCCTCTCAATTCCCCCCCGGATTCCTGCCAGCTCGGTGCCCCGAGGCTCCCCTGGACTTGGCCGTCGCCGGGACCCCTTACCCCAGAGACCCCGCGGGCCCGGGCTGACGCTCTGCGAGAACCAAGCGCGGTGACCGCGGAACATCGCGGCGGGAACCGCCCTGAGGGGAGACGATGGCGGGAACGGCCCTGAGGGGCTGGGGGGAGGCGGGAATCGTCCTGAGGGGCTGGAGGGAGGCGGGAACCACCTTGAGGGGAGACGATGGCGGGAACTGCCCTGAGGGAAAGCGGTGGTGGGAAAATCCGGCCAGAGGGAAAACGGCTGGAGCTGTGTCCGGGAGCTTTAGGCTGGATATTAGGGAAAGGCTCTTCCCCAAAAGTGTGGCCGGGCACTGGAACGAGCTCCCCAGGGCAGCCCCAAGCCTGACAGAGCTCGAAGGGCACTTGGGGTGTCCTGTGCAGGGTTAGGAGTTGGACTCGATCCTTGTTCTCCTATAAGTTTTTCTCAAAAAAAACCCTTGCATTTGTCTGACTCAGAAAACTTGCTTGTATTTCATAAAGCACAAATGAGGCTTGTTCCATGTGTCAAGCTTCCCAAGATATCCCTCAGGATACCCCATCCCCTGGGAACTGTTGCCAGCAGCAGCAGCGCAGCAACATCCCGGGTACCTCAGAATTCCAAGGTTGCTGGATAGAACAGAGAAGGTATTTCTGGACATGATCCTGAAATCCAGCTGTTAATCAGCCTCTGGTGTGGGCATGTGTTGTTCTCCCACAGACAGGGGATTTTTGAGTAAACCATCAAAATATTTCTTAAGTAAGAACAGAAAAATCCCACGGGTGCTATCAGGGCAGACTTCCCCAATGTGGGAAGATGATGACGTGTCCTTTGGAGACAGGGTTGTTTCACATATCCTCCACAGAATCTTCAGTTTCTGCAGTCGACTCCACTCCTGTCCTAATTAGGATGAAGCTCTCCTGGTGGAGTGGTTATCCAGCCATTACTCTGGTGCTCTTGAGGATAGGAAAGGTGAAGCTGAGGTGGCGGAAAGCACTTTGGTGGCCCTTCGTGATCCACGGGAGGAGGCCAGGACATGCTCCTCAGCTCCTTGGACTCACACAGCAGTTTGTGCTGCTCCACTGGGGACTCTGGAAGAGAAGCTGAAACCTTTTCCCCTCTCCCAGGCCACCTTGTCTCACACAGGGACCACTGCTGGGGCTGCCTGGTCCCCAGAATGCATCTGGTGCTGCAGGCAGAGCTGTGTGTTGTGTCCTGCTATCCCATGCTGAGTGATGCGCATTGTGCACAACCACCCTGCCATGACAGTCCCACCTGTCCTGCCTTGAACGTCCCTCTGATGAACCCAAAGGGATCCCCATAACGGGGCCCTGCCCCTCAGCAACCTCCCACATGGGTGTTGGAACTGTAACAGCCTGGATTTTCCTAATCCCTAACAACAACAACAAAAAATGGTTATAATGAAAATAGCTATGGAACAAAACAATATCCCTCAAAAATCTCAAGTGGGTGTTCGGTGACACAATCACAGTGATGCCCTATCCCTGTTCTTAAAATCAGAGACAAACACTGTTAGAAGGGAAAAAGGGTTTTTTTACCTCAGTATTTATTTTAAGGATCCCTGGTTCACTCCGTCCAGGTGGAACACTCTGAACTTTCACATCGAAACGCCCACCCTAGAATGCCCCCACATGATAGATGGGCTATAGAATTATAGCCCCAGTCCACCCCCTCCCTCCCCCTGGAACCCTCCCCTGGACAGACCTATCTTTTAGTTTACAAAATGTGTTCTAGAGAGGACCTTGGTGTCTGAAGCCTCCAAGATGTTTAGTCTCCTAACTCAACAAAACATTAAGTCTAGGAATGTAGGCTAAAAGAAACACCAAGAATACAAAAGGCCACAAAGAGGTATAAAAGAAAAGGCAAAAAAATCATTCTGGCATCAACAGCAAATCTTAATATACCCAAGAAGAGACATGGGATCCCCTGAGTCACCAGGAACCCTTGATCCCATACATTTGATCCTAGTTAAATCAACTTTGATCCAATATTCCTCAAGCAATCATTCTGATTTCTTCATAAAATAAAAATGAGCTGATGGGAGTAGCATTGGTTTTGGGTAGCGGCATCCATCCCCCCATGGTACGACAGAGGACTGGCCCCAGCTGCACTTCTCCCCGGGGGTGAAGTACAGAGAGAAAACCGGAATGGAAACTCACCAGCACACACATCTCCTTCCCCCAGGCTCAGCTTTACACCACACACTCCAAGATGCATCAGCTGGAGCTCTCCCCTTGGAGTGGGCACAATTCCCTGCCATCACTCCTTCTGTGTCCCGCCCTGTGTCCCCCAGGTTCTTTATCCCTTTTTTAAACCTTGTGCCTTCCCTTCAGAGCCACACAGGAGCCTCCAGCCAGGCAGATACCACATCAGCAAAAAAAAAAAAAAAGCTTTATTTCTCTTTATATTGATAGAAAAGTGCTCTTACATCTTCTCAATGGGACAAAATAGCACAACTGACCATCATGCCACCAAGGCTACATATCCACCCACAACACAGTGGCCATCAGAGCCTGTGAAATCAGCTTGGGCTATCAAATGAATCTGAAGAAACATTTTAAGGACTAGCAGTTAATTAAGGTACAAACATCCTGCAAAATTTGGAGCGGTGAAGAGCTACCATTGTTTTTTAAGCAGTAATGTGGGCATTTATAGCTACATGCCCAAAAAGCATGGACAGAAGAAAAGAATGGACAGAAGCTTGAGAAGCCTTTGACTTGCAAGCAGACTTTCTCAGACCTGCATGGAGAGAGTAGATTGACATCAGTCACTCTAGTGACACCTTCAACTGTAATTATTTTAGGACTAAAAACCAGTTTCCTTGGAGCATTCTGATGCAGCATCCCTCCAGAACCACCTTCCAATGAGATTCAGGTAAAAATCCTGCAGAAACTGCTTTTCTGTCCCCTCCTTGGTGGAGTTCAGAGTTCAACAAGTCAAGAGGATCCTTGTTCTCCACCCCAGGGAGCTTGTCCTGCTCTCAACTCTTTCCATGCCAGCTCAGTAAATCCTTGTCCCCAGACCACACTGAAGTCACCCACATCCCACCTCCAGCCAGGCTTGGCATCCCTCACCATTGGTGACAATGTCCCACCAACTGAAGCCATGGTGCTGTGTGGGCACAGCACATTCCAAACCCTGTCTCAGGGCCAGGTTCGCACCTCTGCTGCCCAAAGGTGAGTGACAAACCAGAGGAGTGACTGTATACAACTTTTTAGAGCTCTGCAGGAACTGGGGCATTTCACATAAGGTCCTGTCAAGGCCTGTCCCAGGCACAGTTAATCATTATCCAGCCTCTAACAGGGCACATAACTATGGTATTTCAACAAGGGTTATATCAGCTAGGCCACATATTCAGTTTCTTTTCCCTATCAAGTGTTAAACTAGAATTTCCCCATTGCTAACTCCAGATCAGTTACATGCAGATAGTTTGAAGAACTTGGAGCCCTCAGACCGTTAGACACCGGTGAATAAACCCAAAAGCGCTTCTGGTTTGTGCCTCATGAATCCCACATGGCTCCGCCCTGCCACAGGGTTAACCAGCCTACCACCCAAACGGGGATCTCCGCTGCAGCGACTTCCTCCTCCTCCCCTGACAGGAAACAGCACTGCGGGGCCTGAAGGAGCTTTAGGGGACCTGCGACAGCTCTCTGCGGTATCTAACTGACACAGCAACGACATGCAGGGAAGGTTTTCTCCGAAGTTCTCCTTTTTTTGGAGCAAAGGACTCTTGTAGGCAAAGGATGGCCAAAACCAGACCAAAATAGTGGGCAGAAAGGGTGTGGGAAGAGTTCTGTGCCCCAAATCAGCACTAATACGATCTACTTTTTGGGTGTGGTTGCTTCTGTTCCTCAGCTTTTCAAACCCTCCCCCACTACAGAAATGGGTCTATGTTTCCCTAACCAGCATGGCACACAGTATTGGAATAACTCACCATGGATTATGCCAGACACAGCTCAGAAGTCTGGTTCTGCAGGAAAGAAGGGCAGAGCATTAGACTTGGGGGCAGATGGCACCCCCTCTCCCCATCCCCAGAAGGTTCCCCGCCAGAAACAGCCCCAGTGCAGTAACCAGAGAGCTGCCCTCAGCTGTAGCTGAGGCTGGGCCATCACCATCAGCCCCGACTGCTGCGTCCTTCTTTATATTCACACAACATAAAGCCAAAATTCACAGCATGACCCATCGCCTTCTAGGTAAGTTCACCAAGGCAGAGATCGCGTGACACGGCATCACCAAATCCCTATGGATTAACACCAGTGTGTGTTCTCTCCGAATCCTTCACAGGTAAGTGTAACAGCCTTTTCAACTAAAAGCAAGTTAATTTTCCATCTCTAACACAAGACCTTTAAACCCCACTCCGTTACAACACCCTGCTTCCCAGGAAAAGGCACAGAGACAGCACGGATATAAAGCAACGAGCTCCAGCATGCAGGAGGAAGGCACAGCGAGCGTACCCCATCGGTAACTGCGTGGCTCCGCCATGGTGGAATGTGCTACCCTGCAAACGAAGGTGTCACCCATTGTGGGGGTGAAGGGCACATAGACCAGGCGCTGGAACTGCCACTTCTCGTTGAAGGACAAGTCCCCGTACTGGACGCCGGGAATGGGCTCCCCGTTCTTCAGGAGTTGGATGTCAATCTTGGGTGGGTGAAAGCCGGTGACGAAGCAGTGTAGGGTGTTCTCCTTTCCCTCCTCGGCGCGCGAACGGGCGTAGACTTCGACCTTCGGCGCCTCTGGAGAGAGGGGCGAGGGCGTGTGAGAAGCGGGGCTCCGGTGGGCATCGCCTCGATGCCAACGCTCGCCCACCCCCCCCCCCNACCCCGCAGCCCCTCACCCCTGGCAGGACCCTTCGCGCCGCCCCACGCACTCACCACCTGCCGCCCCCAGGCCGAGCAGCGCCAGCAGCGCCAGCACGCCGAGCGCCAGGGCCCCCCGCGCCATCCTCGCTTCTCGCTGTGCCGCCGTTTCTCGGAATGTCCCACCCCTGCCCGCCCTGCGCGTTTTAAATCCTCCGGAACCCGTGGCCAATCGTGGCGCGGAGCGGCCGCCGCGTCGTCAGTCTCCGGGCAGAACGGGAGCTCTGGGGTTGTGCGAGCCAGAGCGGTGCTTTCGCTTTCAGTTCCGCTCTGGGTGGAGGGAGAGACCCGGGCAGAGACCCGGGGGCGTCGGGCAACAGCGGCTGGACGTGAGCCCAGGTGGGCAATGGCACTGGTTTGGACCAGCCCCGGTGTGGCCACAGGCCCAGGGCAGCGCCCGTCCCCCGTGCTGGACACTGCTGCGGCCACACCCCAAATCCTGGGGGCAGTTCTGCGCCCTTCACGACAAGAAGGACATTGAGGGGTTGGAGCGTGTCCAGGGAAGGGAACGGAGCTGGGGAAGGGGCTGGAGCACCAGGAGCAGCTGAGGGAGCTGGGGTGGGGTCACCCTGAAGAAAAGGAGGCTCGGCGGGACCTTCTTTCTGTACAACTCCCTGACAGGAGGGTGCAGCCAGGTGGGGTTCGGCTCTGCTCCCAGGAAACAAAGGACAGGACAAGAAGAAACAGCTTCAAGTAGCATTAGGGGAGGTTTAGGTTGGATCTTAGGGAAAATTTCTTCTCTGAAAGGGCTGTCCAGCCTTGCCACAGGCTGCCAGGGCAGTGGTGGAGTCCCCATCCCTAAAGGGATTTAAAAGCCATGTGGATGTGGCACTTGGGGACATGGGTTAGTGGTGATCTTGGCAGTGCTGGAGGAATGGTTGGATTTGATAGTCACAGAGAGCTTTTCCAACCTAAATGGGGGTAAAATCCACTTCTTGCAGAAGATTTTGCATCCAGGGCCAGTATTACACCAACAGCCTATGGTGGAGCAAGCTGTCCACCTGCCTTTATAAACCTCTTTCAAAACCTGTGTGGAATGTCTCATGCCAGCAGCTGTGGGCTGAGAAATTGACTGTTCAAGCACAGCGCAGACTCCCTGGCATAAAACGTGAGAATTCCAACACCAAAGAACCAGGTTTTCTGGGGCCTCCTCCAGAAGAACTGTGAGCACCAAAGCCCAGCTAGGCTGGGAATGCCACTGAGTGTCCCGGTAATGCTGCTTAGAAGGAAAATAAAGGGAAAAGAAAGGAAAGTCACTACTAGTGGGGAGAAAACAGCAGCATGGTGTAAGTACTGAAACACTAAGTCCCTTTAGGACCTGCTTTCTTAATGCAACTCATTAAAACACAAATTAAATTAACAAAGCATGGACAGAGAACATCCCAAAGGCAGCAGGTAAATCAAGAGAGGCCAAACAAAGGAAAATTCTGAAAATGCTTGTTATTAGTTCCCACTGGCCCAGCTCCTGCCGGGTTTGCTGGCTGCCCAGTGAGCTGTGCCAGCCATGCAGCTGAAAACACACCATGTTTTTCTTAGTGTGAGATAAACAGATGCAGCTGTGGCCAGAGCCTTATCAGGGATCTCAGGGCTCGGGCAGAAATAATCCCTGAGTGCTCCCATCGGTGGCAGAGTTGCTACTGGGTCACCACATCGGGAGTCACCACCCCCGTCCAGCTGACCCACGGGGGAATCTGACTCTACCCAAGTGGACGCACCCCTCGGCTCGAGGAGAGGATGGCAGGACATGGATCCTTTCCATGCCCTTTGGGATGTGAATGCCTGGCAATGACTCTGCTGTAACCCACACCACCTGTCAGAATTTCCCTGTAAAGAGAAGCACAACTCTTCCACATGATGTTTTTTAAAAGCCACAATGATTTGGTAAGAGTAACCAAATCTTCCACTTTTGGGAAATTTCTGCTTTTATTAGCAGAATACTGGGAGAATTATTTGGGAGTGGGTGACATGACCAAGGTGCTCCTGATATTCAGGGGGAAAAGGGCTATCCACTATGCTTTGTGGGATGCAGAAATTTACAGTGTTAGTGTTGTCACCTGTACCTGGTGTCATCTACGAGAATATTTCATCCCGACAGACCACATCCCACCAGTTTTCCATAATGCCTCAGGATATCAGCTCTGATAACACCTCGGCATTCAAGGAGCGACGCGAGCAGCGGGGAAAGCCGGGTGTTCTGGGGTGTTCTGTGCTCCGAGAGCCGCAGATGGGATCACTCAACCTCCTCATCCTCACTCCCTCGGCTCCGGGGAGTCCGAGTGCGGGGTCACGGCGAGCCGTGTGCGCAGGCGCAGGCTGCCGCTGGGAGGCGCCATGCTGTACGGCAGGCGCCTGCCGGGGCGGTGGGGCGGCCCATAAAAGGGGCGGCGGGGGCTGTGTAGTCCTGTAGAGGGAGCCGGGACGGACGGGGGGTGGGTGAGCAGGAGGAGGAGGAGGAGGCAGCAGCAGCAGCACCGCGGGATGGCGGAGGGCGGCGAGCGCATTGTGAGTGCCTGCCCTGCCCCGCTACACCCTGCCCGCTGCAACCTTCTGGCGTCCCGCGCCCTCCGCCGTGCTCGTTCTCCGGAGCTGACGCTCCCCGGAACGCTCGGTCCCGGAGCAGAACGCTGCCCTGGAGGTGCTGGTGGGATACTCCTTCCTGCCTTGTGCTCGTGTGCCGCTCGTGCCCTCGTAGCGGATGTTCACTCTGAAGCCTAATGCTATCTCAGCCCAGCCGCAATGGTCCCGTTCCGTGCCGGCATTCGCTGGTGCCGGCAGCTTCCGCGGGCTGAGCCTGCGGGTCCTGCCCTCGCTGGCAGTGCCGCTGGCTCCTGATTTTCTTTTCCAGCTGTGAGCCCTGTGGGCTGCCTGGCACCACCAGTAGAGTGAGGAGGAGGTTGGATGCCCCCCACTTTGGGACGATGTTAGGGTTACCTCTCCCTTAGTGAGGACTCTGCTGCTTCCAAATCCAGATTCTCGAGGACTTCCTGCTGGTGGAAGATGCACTTCTGCTGGAAGAGGAGGATGAGGAGCTCGACCTGTACAACGAGATGACTTTTGGGTTAGGTAAGACCTCAGGGGAGCCCAGGTGTTGGAGAGATCTGCCAGCACCCAACAGGGGGAGCAGACATCCTGGTGGCACTGCCCAAGCATTCACTTACCCTGCTGTGCTCTCCTTCCCCCCTCCAAGACCGAGACTCCACAGAGGGGGATGTCCCAAAACTCCTGGTGCCACCGGAGATAAGCCCTGAGGTGGCCAAAGCATTGGCAGAGGCAACTGGAAGAACAGCTGAGCAACTGGAGGAGCTGGGAGAGCCCCAGGAGGAAGGTGGGATAGAGCCAGAGGTGGAGCAGGTTAACTCTCAGTTGGAGGAAGACGTAGAGGAGCTGGGGACTGAGGAACAGGAGGAAGAGCAGGAGTGCTTTGAGGAGCCCAACGAGCTGGGAGACCCAGCAGTGATGAGAGCTGTGCGGAGCAAACCCACGCTGGAGGTGATGTGTGAGCATGGAGGGGGGTCCTGCTTCTCCCCCTCCATCCCCACACCTGTGGGTCCTGCCCCACAGAGGGCACTGGGGGAGGGAGGCAGACCTTTAACTCCCCTTTCCTTGCAGAGCCAGGACTCGGCGGTGCTGGACAGCAGGATTGGTACTTGCTGGGGAGAGTTTGGCAAGGAAGACATGGTAAAAATGTCCCCTCCCATCTGGTGATAAGGCTGAGTGGCCCCTGTGGTGTCCCCTGCCCTCTCCTCCTGTTCACTTGCCTCATGCCGACCATCTTCCCGTTTTCCAGCTGGCGATGGATCCCACGGCATGGGGCTCCTGCCCTGGCAGTGTCCCATGCCACCTCATGCTGGAGGTGGGTACTGCCAGCCAGGCCTTCAGGGAGTGGCCAAGGGCTCCCCACTACTCTGGGACAAGCGTCATACAGGGAATTTGGGACAACTGGGGCATCTCCAAATGGTTCTGCAGGTGCACAGATGTGTCTTGGGTGCCAAGGCTGTAGGTGCCCACCCAAAGCAGAGCCTGGGTTTGAAGGCAAAGTTGTTGAGTTTGGGGGGACTGGCACCCCCATGCTGGGTGTTCCCAGGCGTCCCAGCTGCCCCACACTACCAGGATGGGAGCTCAGCTGGTGCATGGTCTTGACTGAGCAATGACCAAAGGTTTTGGTGAGCTGCCTGTTGCTGAGGAAACGAAACTGTTCCCAGCTGTGCCCTGTTCCCACCTGCTGCTGCCTCCTCCCTGTAGGATAAAGCCGTCCTCGAGGTCGTGGAGAGACCCTCACCATCCACTAACATGGCCCTTGACTTCCTTGGCTCCCCTGTGCAGAGGGGCTATGGGGGCTCTCCCCGGCTTAAGTGCCCTGACTTAAGACTGATGTCCCCCAAACCTTTCCCCCGGTGCTTTCTCCAGCAGGTAACAGTTTTGGGGGGGCTCTTGCATCCCTTCTTTCTCTGCCTCCCCTCCCAGGAGGTGCAGCCTTGAGGACAGGCTTGTCCCAGTGACACCTCCTGTCTCCTGCTCTGCAGCAGGCACCCCTGATGTCTCCTCGCTCCCCGTGCTCTCCTCGGCCCTTCCCGCCAGCTTGCAGACCCCCTCCACTCTTCACTCCTAACCAGGTAATGTGGTGGGCTTTGAGCCACTGCCATGGCCCCATGGAGGTGGTCATGGAGTGGCAGGGGATAGGGAGAGTGGCAGTATCTGAGGGTAGCACTTTGCCAGAGGGATAGGCGCCAGAGGCCAGCACAGAGCTGGCTGACCCCTCTAGGGTGCTCAGAGGGGAAGGCTCAGACCCTTGATCTCCTCTCTTGCTCTCAGACTGCAGGGTACGCACCTCCGACCCCTTTCCAGCCTGGGTCCCCCACCGTGGACCGCCCATCACGGCCCCTGGGCACGCACTTTGGGCCCATATCCTCCTCTTTGGACCCTGCTCTCCTCTTCAGCCCTTCAGCCACGGGCCATCTGAACCTCAGGTAGCAGGAGTGGGGTGTTGGGGTGGGACTGGAGGGGCCCTACAAAGCAGCTGGGGGTCACCTCACTCTGGGGGTGCTCCAAAACCCCCCTTGACCCCTGTCTGGTGTCCCCTGCAGTACACCCAGCCACATGACCCAGCTGCACCCCCAGCACCAGCGCATCCTGATGCAGCGGCAGGGCAGGCAGGCACAGAGGTATGGGGGTCTATGGGGTGCAGGGGGGCTCTGGGTGGTCACAGTGGACTGAGGTCTTCTCCTGTGCCAGTGTCTCCCCCAAGAAGCTGTGGTCTGGTAAAGTGGACCCTTATGCTGGGCTGATGGCTTCCAAGGAGAAGGACTGGGTCATCAAGGTGCAGATGATGCAGCTGCAGAGTGAGAACATGGATGATGACTACTACTACCAGGTGAGCTCCTGCTGGCAGCACCTGTGGCTTGTTCTCCTCAGGGTGGGGCTTTGGGAGCTGGAGAAACCCTCCAGGACTGGTGGAGGGGACTCTTGGCTTTGCCTGTTGTTACAGACCTACTACCACCGGCTGGAGCGCAAACAGGCGGAGGAGGAGCTGCTGGGCAGGCGCAACAAGCCCCCCAAGCTGGTCACGCCATTCATCCAAAAAGTAGAGACCTATGACTCTGGTGAGGGGCTGGGGCAGGTGTTGGGGTGCTGGGCAAGGAGGTCTGGGATGTGGTGTCACCATGTTCCCCCTCTCCCGCAGTGGTGCGCATCGCTGGCTCGCTGGGCCAGGTCACGGTATCCACCTGTTACAGCCCTCGCCGGGCCATCGATGCTGTGCACCATGCCCTCATGGAGGAGGAGGTAGGTGAAGGGAAGCTGGGCTCGTTGGGGCCCTGAATTGCCCAGAATGCTGCTTTAGGAACTGCCCTGAGCAGTGGGATGGGGTACACAGTTGGAGGAGGTGCCACCTCAGCAGTGGCAGCTTGTGCCCGCCCAAGGGGTGGGATCAGGCTCTGGCCACTTGTAGCTGGCCATGGTTTCCGCATGGAACTGCTCTGTGTCCTGAAGCCACCTCTGATCCCCAGGGATCAGCTGGCCCAGCGCTGGGCTGGTGGCAGTGTCTGTGGATGGCTGTAACCCTTGTGCCTTCCTTTCTCCCCTCCCAAAGGCTGCAGGGACCCACCGGCTGCGGGCGCTGCACAGGGTGGAGAAGGTGAGTGGGTGGTGATTTTGGGCAGGGCAGGATGGGTCCAGGTGTTCTGTTTTCATCCAGGGATTTCTCTAAGGGGACATCAACCTAGGCAGGGTCCTGGATAGCCAGTGGGTAGAAGATGCTCCAAGCTTCCTCCTTACCCTGTGCCATTTCTTCAGCTTTTCCTGCAGCTGATGGAAGTGGAGGAAGTGCAACAGAAAATGTCCCTGGCTGAGCAACAGCCCCCCAGGCAGGAGCAGAAGAGCCAGAAAGTGGAGAGTATCTACCAAGCCTTGAAAATCAGGGCTTGCAGCAGCGAAGAGTGAGTCTGTGCCATGGGGAGAGAGGAGCAGGCAGCATGTCCTGGTCCTTGTGGAGATGGTCATTGATGAGCAGGTCTAGGTCACGGGAGGGTTGGGTCCTTCCCTCCATGTGTCACTGTAGCCTGTGCTGACCCTGCCTATGAACCTCGTCCTCCAATGGAGCTGATGCTGGTCCTTTTGGATGGACAGAGATCCTCCAGTTCCCTTAGGATTTGTGCCAATGGAGCCTTTGTTCCCAGGGAGGCAGAAGATGAATTCCTGCAACTGCTGTGTGTGCGGAAGGGCAAGAAGCTCATGGCCCGGCTGCTGCCCCACCTGACCAGAGAGCCAAAGGAGAAGATCCTGCTGACCATCACCCACCACCTGCCCTTCCTCATGAAGAAGGACATGCTGGATGAGGCAAGCACCTCCAGCCAGGGCAGGGATGGCCCAGGCTGTCTCCTTCCTCCTCTGTTCTTGCTGGGGGTGGAGGGGGGGCACCCTGGGCAATGAGGGGGATCCTGTATTATGGGGTTAGCATGAGACAGGAACCTCTCCCCATCCTTGGGGAGGAGAAGGTCTTCAGGAGTCAGCCACCAGCAGTCCTGGTGGCAGTGACCCTCACTGCCAAGTGCTGCAGTGGGGCTGTGGCTGTGACAGGTCACAGGATCTCAGATTCCTGCTCTCCCCTCTGCCCCGCCCAGTCTCTCCCCCTGCTCTACAGCCCATTGAATGAAGTGGTGGGTGGGATGACCTTCAGCAAACTCATCGAGGTCCTGCAGGAGCTGACACGGCCTCTACCTGAGTCTCCAGAGCTTCCCCTCACCATGGCCTTGAAGAACCAGGTACGTAGCCCTGAGCCTCATTGTGTCCCTGGGCTGCCACTGCTGCTGGCTGTGACGCTCCTGGTACTTTCCTGCAGTTTGGTATCTCCTTGCTCTACTCCCTGCTGAGCCATGGAGAGAGGCTGCTGTCCTTACGTGCGCCACTGAAGCCGTGCAGAGGGGACTTCGAGGCATGGTGAGGGAGGAACCGTGTGAGCTGGGGGCGTTTATCACTGCTCCATGGGGTGCTCACCCCCTGTACTGGTGCCCTCAGGATAGACACGGTGTACCTGGTGTCCCGGGAGCTGTCGCGGCTGCCTACAGCCTTGCTGGCGGAGCCTCTCTTCTTGCCCAGCAACCTTGTCTTGCTCTTCTGCCGCTACCTGGACAAGCAGACTGTCCACCACCTGGCAAGCAAGATGGCAGAGTGAGTACTGCTTGGAATGGCTCCCTGCGTCTCCTGGGGATCCCCTGGGAGAGGAGCAGACAGCACTGGGGGCTCACTGCTTCCATCCCCCCTTGGAATTATCTCCAGACCTCTACTGGGCTGAGCTGATCCTGGTGCCTTTGCTCCCACTTCTTTGGGACAGGTCAGCAACCTGACACTCCAACCTCATCCTTCCCCTGCAGGAGCTCCCCGCTGCCCATGGAGGCTGATGTGTTGTGCTGAGCCCTGGAGCTGGGGATGGGGTCTGGAGCTGGCGGTGCCGGGAACGGGCAGGGTCCGATGCCATGGCTTTGGAAGTGAACACTTACCCTGGTGCGGGGCACTCTGGGTGACACGGGCAGTGGCAGGGTCGGTGCCGAGGGGCCGGTGCCGCCCTGTCCCGGTGCCTGGCAGCACGGAGGTGGGTGGGTGTAACTTATTTTGGCCTCGCCCCCAGCAGTGGTGGGTGCTGGGTCACGGTGGGGGCCGAGGCGGGGCACNAGCACATTCTGTACAGCACTTGAAATAAAAAGGTGATTATTGAGCTACTTTTGCTCCTGGGGGCAGCTTATGTTGGATGCACAGTGGTCCTACGGGCATTGCTGGGCATGGAGACCCCTGACCTGGGATGGGGATCTGGTAAAGGGCAAGGAGAAGAAGGGAGGGATACTCAGAGGATCGAGGAAGAGAAAGGAGTGCTTGGGGAGGGGATCAGAGGTCCCACATGCCTGAGCACCCAGGGAGGGGAATGGGCTGGGAAAGAAGGGATGTGGTGGGGAACATAAGTCAGAGCTTGTCCTGATAGGGGAGTAAAGATTTGTGCAGGCATCAGGCAGCACATGGGAAGGATATGGTGGGTAATGAAGCACCTCTTGTCTCTGATGCACTCCCAAAGGTTATTTAGTTTGAAGTGTTCCAGCCATGGTCACAATGAAGTCCCTTGAGCAACTCTGACTACCCCAAACTGATCCTCACTTTTGTATCTGAGGCTGAGTGAGTGCACTGTCTGCTCCCACTGTGGGGAATCTTTGTAGCTCCTGCCCGGTTTTGTGATGGGATTTCTCCTAATCCTATGGGACAGCTGGGACTGGGCCACCTCCACCCATCCAGAGGTTTAAACCTGACACCCAAAGTCTGGTGTGTCCTCAAGAGGTTTGCAGCAGAAAGTTGTCTCATCCTCAGACTGCCCAAGCTCCAGCCCTGAGTGGATGAAACTATTCCTTTAAAAAGGCATCCTTCAGGGGCCAAAGGGAGAGTTTACAGAGAATAAGGCTGTGAGGGGTTGGGTGGGATTTATCTCCACTGCTTATCGAGGCAGCTCAGTTTCCTTTGCTTCAGCATGCTAAGTCCAGCTGGCAGGACCTCCCGATCCTTCTGGCAGCTGTATCTCCTCCTGCTGCCTTTCCTGCTCATTTTAAAGGGTGTATGTGCTCCTCATGCTTTATCCTTAGGGAGTTTTCTGGGAAAGCTATGTTCACTCCTAGCCATCCTCTTCAAAAGAGTGACACTGGCAGCTTCTCCGTGGGGTAAACCTCTTATTCCAAACCCACTGAGGCAATCTGGGAGGATTCCAGTGTGGGGTTTCACCTGCCAGGGAAAGAACGGAGCTTGCTGTTACAAATTCCAGGGAGAATTTCAGGCAGGAGGGAAATAGCAGCTGGTCCTTGATAGCAGGAACTGGGGATGACACCGGCAAGTCCTTCAGATAAGGATAAGATGTGTTGTGTTTTCCCTTTGCTCCCTGCCTGGGAGCCAGTGTGGATGAAGCATGGAAGTGTGACCTGGCTGCAAGCATGTACTAGACTGAGTTCTCTCAGCGTGGAAGGTTGGGGATCTCTGGGGCATTTTGCTGCTTCATTACAGGAAACAGCTGAGGGAAAAGAAGGAAAACCCTTCTCTGTTACTCTTCTGCAGCCAAGGGGCTCACAGCACCCAGTGCTTCCCACCTGGAGAAACAGACCCTCTCCATGGGGCAGCACCTGGGAATTAATTCAGCTGAGGGGTGTCTTGCAGGTCAGGGACCCCCAGATCCTTCACCTGCATCTGGATGTTCTCCCTTAATCCAGAGCTGATGGAAGTCCAGGGTGTCTCACCTGGCTCTGTCTGTCCTGCTGCCTTGCCCAGCTCCTCCTGGTGCTCTCCTGAGAGGATTGTTGGCCCCACAGGACAGTGGTGACCCATGACCATGAATGGACACCCCATGGGGGTGTGGGGCTGGACTGTCATGTCATGGACTGTCATGGGCTTGTGGGGCTCATCCTGGGATGTCTTGGTGGGGGCAGGGTATGGGGCTCATCCTGGAATGTTTTGAGGTGTATGGAGCTTGTCCAGGGGATGTCTTGTGTGTTGCATGGAGTTAATCTGGAAACACATTCAAGGTGTGTCTCATCCTGGGGTATCTTGGAGAGTATAGAGCTTATCCTGGAATGTCTTGTGGGGTGTGTATGGGGCTCATCCTGGGATCTTTGGGGTAGTATGGAGTTAATCTTGGGATGTCTCAAGGCTATAGGGCTCATCCTGGGCTGGTTGGGGGCTTTATAGGGCTCAACTTGGGCCCTTTTCACATTATGGGGCTCCTTCTGGGGTGCCTTGGGGGGTTATAGGGCTCATCATGGTGAGTGTATGGGGTTCATCCTGGGGCATCTTTAGGGTATAAGGCTCATCCTGGGATGTTGTGGGTTGTATAGGATTTATCCTGACATGTCTTGAGGGGTGTGGTGGTCATCTTGGGGTGTCTTGGAGGTTGTATGGGATTAATCCTGAGACATCTTCAAGGTATGTGGCTTATCCTGGGATGGCTTGGGGGGAGTATGGGGCACATCCTGAGATTTTTTGGGGGTTATGGGGCCCATCCTGGGACGTCTTGGGTGGCACAGGGTTTATCCTGGGGATTATAGCGCTCATCCCGGGATGTCTTGAGGTTATGGAGCTCATCCTGGGAGGTCTTGGAGGTTATATGGGGTTTATCCTGAGACATTTTGGTAGGTGTATAGGGTTTATCCTGGAGCATCTTCAGGGTGTGGGGCTTATCCTGGGAATGTTCTGGGGGGGTTATAGGGCTCATCCTGATCCATCTCCAGGGTATGAGGCTTATCCTGGGCTGGTTTTGGTGGAGTAGGACTTATCTTGAGATGTTTTGAGGGGTATGGGTCTCATTCTGGGATGTCTTGGTGGGGTATAAGGGTGCATTCTGGGCATTTTTATATTCTGAAGCTCATCCTGCAACATCTTGGTGGGCATATGACTCATCCTGGGATGACTTGAGTGGTTTAGGGCTCATCCTGGGATGTATTGGTGAATGTATGGGGTTCATCCTGTGACATCGCCAGGGTCTGGGACTTATCCTGGAATACCACTCATCCTGGGACATCTTCAAGGTATGTGGCTCATCCTGAGGTGGCTGGAGTGGTATAGGGCTCATTCTGGGATGTTTTGGAGGCTGTATGGGGTTCATTCTGGGACATCTCCAACCTGGAGATGTGGCTGTGACTCAGCCTGGGATGTTTTTTTTGGGGGGAAGGGACTCAACCTGGGATGTCCTGGGCGATATGGGATCAGACCCCGGGCTATCGAGAGGACACGGGATCAGTCCGTGGGCTGTCGAGGGACCGCACCCACCTCGGTCTCAGCCGAGGGAAGACGGCGCCCTGGGCTCACCCACTTCTCCCGGGGGAGGGGACGCGCTCCCCTCTTCGCCGAAACAATGGTACGGCCGGTACCCCCGTTTCTATGGTGACGGCGACGCCTGGCAGCGGGGGCGCTCATTGGCTGTCGCTGCTGGCGGGGGCGGGGCGCGCGGAAGCACTGTCCAATCCGAAGCCCGTCCGCAGCCGAGGTCCCGCCCCGCGCGTTGAGGCGCGGCAGGCGCTTCCGGCGGGGCGGGCGCGGGCGGAAGCGGCGGCGATGGCGTCGGGCGGCGNCATCTTCACTGGCAGCGTGAGTGCGGCCGCGGGCGGTGCGCCGCCCCGGGGGCGCTGCGTCGCCGGGCCCTTGTGCGAGGGGTTGGTCGGGGCATCCTCCGGGCTTGGTGAAAATAGTGGGGAACACCCCCAAATCCCCCATAATAAAGGGAGGGGCGATGCCTCTGGGCTCCTATTCCTTCAGGGGGAGCCTCGTTGCGGGGCTGCGGAGAGGGAGCCGCGGGGCCGGGTGGGGGTCACAGAGCGGCTCCTGTGGCCGTGGGATTGAGAAAGGGCTTGTCCTCGGCTACTCCCCGTTTCCCCGGGGTTGTAACCTCTCCATTCCTGCAGAACTACTGCCTAAGGCCACGTTCGATGGGCTTGGAGTAGCCTGCTCTGGTGGAAGCTGTCCCTGCCCGTGGCAGGTGGTGGAATGAGGTGGGCTTCAAGGTCCCTCACGATCGTTCTACAGCGGCAGCCACAGCTCAGCCTCTTTGCTGTGCAGCTTGTAAGGCTTCACTGGGGGGAGATCCCCATCTGCCTTCCCCCAGTATTATCAGCTCTGGTCCCCTCAACGTCCAGAGGGTGCTGGCGTGGCTGCCATGGTACCTCAAAGTTTGGTACCAAAGTTTGAGATTGAGGGTGCTGTGGGGAGTGAGGTGACAGGAGGCATCCAGTGTCCCCTGCTCACTAGTGCTTTGTGCTGGGCTGCAGGGGAGTGTTGGAGGGTTTGGTGGTACTTGTTCAGCAATCCAGGTGCTGCTGCACAAATCCATGCTGATGGTGGAAGTGTGAAGGGTGTCAGCGTCTTTCCTTGTTTCCAACAGTCTCCTGTGCAGGAAGTGCAGGTTGCTGAAGGCTGTTTGCATTAGCTTGTGCTGGCATTGTCCCAGGTTTGCTCGAGGCAGTGACCAGCAGGCCGGAGGGGAGTTGAAACACAGGACTGGTGCTTTCCCAAGCTGAATCCCTCCCTAGTCACCCACTGGCCTCTGGTCCTTGGGATCAGTGTTTTCATGGGGCAAGGATCTCAGCTAGAGGGGCCACAGGAGCTCTTCCAGCAGCCTGGAGGCTGGAATGCTGTGGGGTTGATTCCCTGAGGTCTGGGAGCCTCTGCCCATTTCACCCAGACTTTTTCCAGCCTGCCTGATCTAGCTGGCAGCGCAGGAGGAGTTGGTGTCTGTAGCAGGAAGTTCTCCAGGAACATTCTGCAGTTTTCCTGCCTAGGGAGGCCTCGAGCAGGAGTTTGTGGCCATGACTGAATGAACCTGCTGGGAATGGCCTGGCCAAGCTTCTCCTGCCACTGACACAGAGCCAGAGCTGTCTCTGCCTGCCTTCTGGTGCAGCTCCTGCCTGGTGTCTGTGAGCTGTGCTTGTGTTCCCAGTGGCTTTGCAGCAGGGAAAAAGGTAGATTTGGGGGAATGCGGATAGATTGTGACCTTGTGAGGGTGAAACTCTCACACTGCTCTGGGCAAAACAGCAGCTGGGTTGTATGTTTGGAAACCTGGGAAAGTTCAGCCCTGGGCCTTGCAAGAGGAAGGTGCTGGTACCTGTGTCAGGCACCAGGTCATGGAGGCAGTCTGGAACTTCGCAGGACCTTTCTTTGGTGACGAACTGGAGGATGTAGTAGGTGGCTCGATGGTTTGTGGCCCACCAAGAGGGGCGAGCACCAAGTGCCGTGGGATTTCACAGGAATCACACGTTCCTGTGCTGTAAGGGGAGGCTGGTGAGCCACAGCTGCTTATCAGGTGTTTGGTTTTGTTGTGGAAGCCACTGTCATAACTGATACTTGGCTGTTCTTGTGACCTGGTGGCTTTGCTTGTCTCTGCCCTTGAACGTTAGGAAAACACTTTCTGGGAAGCAGGGGAGGCAGATCCACCCAGCTGCTGGCCTTCAGGTGGCTCAACAGCACCTGGGCATAGCCAGCAAGGAAGCGTTTGAGTCAGACCTGAACACAGCTAGAGCTGGACCTCACCTGTCTGTTGACAGAGGTTGGATCCCTGTGTGACCATGGCCCTTTCTAAGGATGCCCCCAAGGATCAGCTCTTCCCAAACAAATTCTGCTTCCCCATGGTGGGCGTCAGGCTGGTGTGGGGGGGACCTCTGCCCTCACACGTGATGTTGCGGGGGAGGTGAATCTGACCCCAGGGATGGCTGGTGTTATGTCATGGGCTGATGTAATGAGGCCACAGCTCCTCTGTAGCAGCAGATGGAGAAGTAGGAACAGGGCGTGGTGCTTTCATGTCTGAAGAACTAAATTTAAGGCAAACTGGGAAGCAGTTATGGTAGAAAACTACTTTGTCCACATGCAGTAGGGTTCTTCTCTATGAGCCTGAAGCTTTCGTGGGGGAGCAGAGGAGCTGTGTGAGCCCTCTACTCATAGGTCACCACTGGCACCAGTCCTCTCGTTGGCTTGGATGCTAGTCTGAAGGACCCTGGGGCCTGGGGGGATGTTTGGCACGGGGGGGGTCTCCGCTCCCTGCTCTCCATCACTAACAAACGGAGCTCGTGCCTTTGACTACTGTGATCCAAGCTGGGAGCAGTCCCTCCTCTAGGAAAACATCCTAAAATACGGGAGGTCTCACCATCAAGTGAGTGTTTCAATGGCTATTTTGGTTTTACCGCCCAAAGACATGAGCCCACCTCCAAGAAGAGCTGCCTCAGCATGGCTTTGCTCCTTCAGGAGGGACAGGATCTGATGGTGCTTCCTTGCTCGAGAAAGTGCTAAGGAACTGTTGGTTCAGAGTCTCTAATAGAGCTCCATTTACTGCCCATCAAAGACCTGTTCTGTTCTCTGCTGGGACCTACAGAATAGCACTTGCTGTCCCATTCTTCCTTGGAATATCTGTCTGCCTGCAAAATGAGAGATGGTTTGGGATGCAGGCATCCATAACAGGAATGCTGGAGCAGCTCTGCCTTGTGGTGGAGAGGACTGGTTGGCATAAAAGCTCTTGGGTGGGCTGTGCCCTTGTCCCCAAGCCTGCTCCCAGCAGCCAGGATAGTCCTTTCTGGGTGGAAACTGGCTCTGGAGTTTGGTGTGACATTTATTGTCCTTAAAAGTGGCAGAGGGGGAGCTGCTGAAGGGCACAGGGTGGGGTGATGAGGAAGGTGACATGTTTGCTCCTCCATCCCTCAGTGTAAATGACCTTATGTCTTTGTCCTTTTAATCCTCTCACAGAGCAATTCCCCGGCCCCAAAAGCAGAATCTCCTCTCCCTGTGAGCAGCTCCTCCAAAGAGAACGGGGTTCATGTGGAGCAGGACGATCAGGACCTATTTGCAGGTGAGTCTGTGTGCTGGGCCTCTCTCAGCTCCAGGCCTGGAATGATGGTCCTAAAATATCCATAATCAAAAGCAGGTCCGAAGTCCTTATCTCAAACTCATGTTCAAGTTTGCTCGCTCTGGTATTGTGTTCGGGAATGTCGGAGCAGCATCCTCCAGGTCTCTAGGATAATTATTCCACAGGACTAACTCTTAGGGAGCTGAAGAGGATTAAAATGGGGGTTGCTTTTTTGCCTTAAGCCCTGAGGTGGTGAGTGTCTCCTCAGAATTAAAGGATTTTCCTTCTCCACCTTCTCCTGACTCCATGCCAGTGGAGGAAGTGTCTGTAGTAGAGACCTGGCTGTTCCCAAAGAACAGGAAACACAACTCACCTCGGCAGGGGAAATGAGGAGGGTCAGACATTCCCCAGCCATGGCATGATGGGCTGAGAATCAATTCTGGATACATCTGCTAAGAGGTGGAAGTTTTTACATCCTCCAGGTGGAGATGTGGCCTTCCTCCCATGCTGGCCTATGTGCCAGGTAAAATCTGCCTTGGCTTTGGCTGCTCCAGGGTGCAGCTCCTCTAGCACACAGCAAGGGAGTGATCAGTGAGAGGTGATGCCTGGCTCCTTCTGGAATAAGAAGTTCATTGGATTAACATAATGTTCTCCAGCAGGATTGATCAAATACTCTTACTGCAGTGACGATGCTCTGTTGTGCTCTTCCTGGTGCTTACAGGTGTCCTCCTGATGGATTTCCTTGCTAATTAAGACTATTGTTACTCCCCAGATCCCGTGAACCAGAGAATATTGCAATTGCCTTTCCAGAAACCCCAAGAGAGAGGCTGACCCTTGCAAACTTCTCTTGACAGATGCCACTGTGGAGCTGTCCCTTGACAACACTCAGAAAAATCAGAAGAAGGAGGTGGCCAAAGCATCCAATCCTTTACCCTCACTGGACGTAGCTGCAAGTTCTTCTAGAAACCTTTCAAAGAGCTATGAGGAGGTGAGCATTGCTCTTCCAAATTGTCCTGCAGCTTTCAAACTGGCTTTAGCAGGAACCTGTCCACATACTCAGTTGTAAACATAATCTTAAATTATGTCATTAATATGTAATTGCCTTATTTAATGCCCTGAGTTGTATTTCGGGCCATCAGTCTGAGGCTGATACCACTGGAGTGGGGCTCAGGTCAGCCTGGTGGCACTCCTGCTCACGTAGGGTCCAGATTGCTTCCAAAGCTGTAATAGTGGTAGATTTGGTCCTGAGGGTCCAAGCTGTGAATTGGAGCTCTGCAGTTTCACCTTGGGGCCGAGCAGTTAGTGCATTGGTCTGGGCAGATAGTGGGGTAGGAATGACAAACCCAGTTTGGGATCCTTGCCTGGACACAATGAGGAGCTGGAAGGCTTTATAGAATAGCCCTGGCCAGACTGAGGTGCTAGAGGTGCCCTGGCAGGGGGACAAGCTCACTATAATGGTTTGGGGTGGGTTGAACCCTGGTTTCCTGGTTTTAACTTGCTGTCCCTGTGTGCTGTCTCCAAACAGCTGGAAGAAGAGGAGCAGGAAGACAAATTTGACCTGACTGTGGGAGTGAGTGATCCGGAGAAAGTTGGTGAGTTACTGTCCTGCATGGTGAACAGGGCTAGAGGAGCTGGGCTTGGCCCTGCAGCTCTGGCCTCTAGGCTGTC
The DNA here is from genome assembly GCA_013397915.1 of Daphoenositta chrysoptera. Classification (NCBI taxonomy): domain Eukaryota; kingdom Metazoa; phylum Chordata; class Aves; order Passeriformes; genus Daphoenositta; species Daphoenositta chrysoptera. The sequence goes on from VZRO01007142.1 coordinate 907,796, forward strand.
TCTAAGCACAAACCTGATCCTGGAGTAGTGTCTAAGGCTTCCTCTGACATCTGAAAGAAATGATGCTGCACAAAGCCCAGGGTGAGAACAAGCAAGGCAGAAGCAGATTCTGGAAAGCTCGGAGCTGGGTTTTTGGGATTCTTGGTGCCTGGCACTGTGGTGACCAACATTGCCCTGTGTGGAGCTGGCATGGGATAGGCAAAATTCCCTTAACCTGAAACTAAGTGCATTGTTCCATGCTATAGCACATTCCCTGGAAGCTCTGCTTGCCAGGGAAGCAACTCTGGCTTCAAAATGAGAAGCAAGAGGGTTTCTATCTATTGAAAGTGAGGTCAGAGTGTCATGACCAGCCACATGGAAGTTTCTGGGGTGCAGAAAACCCAAGGTGACATCTAATCACAGCCAGCAGAGCAGCCTCATGAGTGGCAGCTTGTTCCTACTCCATGGCTTGTGATCTCTGGAGCGGGGAGGTGTAAATCAGACGTATCTTAGGGGTGGCACTGGAGCTTGGAGGATGCCCTGCAGATGAACTGCCAGGTGAACAAGGGGATTTCTGTGTGAGCTAGAGCAAACTGCCTGTGGTGTTCCAGGATCCAGCCCCATCCAGCCTGACTTGCATCCCGTGAATAGACTGTTTCATGTGCCCCACAGCCTCTGAATTGTTGGGGTCTGAGCAGATGTGTGGAGCCAGCCCAGACGCTGCTGGCACAACAAGTGCCCGATTGTCAGCGCTGGCTCCCGTAGGAAGTGTGGGGAGGGATAAGCAGGTTGGGAAGTGGTTGCTGGGCAGGAGTCCAGGGCCACGCAGCGGGATGCTGCCTCTGGTTCTGCGGGAAGATCCAGGGCTCCATCAGACTCAAAATCAGGATCACTGAGTAGGAAAAGGTCAGGAGCCTTGTGCTTTGTGTTCGGGAAACAGTGGAAAGTGCTGATGTTGTGATCCCCAACACCTCGTTTCTGTTTTCCACAGGTGATGGCATGAATGCCTACGTAGCCTACAAAGTGTCAACACAGGTATGTCTAACCCCTCTCTGTCTAATTCTCCATGATTTTTCCATGCTTAAAGGCAGCTGGACTGTCTGTCCTTAGCCAAGCCAGCAGTGACCTAAATAAACAGGAGGCCTGAATGCCTTGTTCTGTGGATTCAGGAGTTATAATCCACAAAGGATGAGCCTCACTGAGGAATGGGGTTGGAATCTATTTGAAAGGAGACTGGGTTTATTTTCACTGCGGGTTACCTCTTTGCAGTCCTGGCTGATAGAGATGCTCAGCATTGGAGGGAGCAGTGGGAGTGACATCCATTGGGAAAGTTCCTGAGCCTGGGGCTGCTGCTGAAGGTTCTGTGCCAGCAGCAGCATCAGATTGAGCTGACCTGAGCTCAGCACTCGCTGCAGAGCTGCTGCTGTAGTTGCATTCATGTCAGGACCTGTTCCACTCAGTGTCCATGAGAAATGCAGCTGCTGGAGCGCTTTGGAGTCCTGCTCTGGCCTCTGGCAAGTTGCTCCAGCTGCCTGTACCACGGCTTCTGGGCTACAGGCACTGTGTGGTCTGAAGAAGAGACTAGAGGACTTGTTATCCTTAATTGCTGCTCTGCAAACTCAGTCCCAAGCACTGGTGGCCCCTGTAGTCTGTAGGTGACCTGAGGCGTGTGTCTGTGTGCCCGTGTGGAGCAGGGATGATGGGATTAGGCAGTGGGCAGGCCTTACTGAGCAGCCTATGGCTGCAGGAACAGCTGCTCGTTATTTAGTGCCATTAATGCTGCTGGTGGTTCCAAGGAGAACCCACCTGGGAGGGAAACTCTGGAAAACCTGGGCCAAAACTTGCTCTGTTCACTGCTCACCTCTTGCAGAGCTGGTGCTGTCTCACTTCATCCCAGAGGTGCCAGCAGGCAGAGCTGGCAGGGCCAGGCTTCCCTGGGGGGGTGTGACCCAAGTGTCATCTCTCCCCCAGACCAGCATGCCGATGTTCAGGAGCAAGCAGTTCTCAGTCAAAAGGAGGTTCAGTGACTTCCTGGGGCTCTATGAGAAGCTGTCGGAGAAACACGCCCAGAATGGGTTCATTGTCCCTCCACCGCCTGAGAAGAGCCTCATAGGTGAGTGAGGAGCTGCACAGCACCAGTGCTGGTCCTTCACAGCTCTCGTGGGTCCTTCTGACGATGAGCTTTGTGCCTGAGGACAGGCCTGCAGCAGTCTCAGAGCTGACAGAGAAGCTGCGGAGCAGCCAGGGAAAATAATCTGGGTTCTGTGGCACAGACAGAGCTCTGGCTCCATACTTGGAGCTCTGGACTTAAACCCTTGATGGAGTTCACAGATGCCTCCACACCTGCTTGGTGAAGAGTAAAACCTCTGTGGTGTCACTGAGTTGCTGTTCACTTGAGTCCAGCCCATTGCTTTGCCTCTTTCCTGCATCTCAGTTCCGTGGGTATGCACAGATTTCAAATTTCCAAAGTCTAATTCCTGTTGTAAGATTCCTCTCCTCCACTGTCACCCTGACAGTCTGTAATAAACCACTCTATCTTGCATGTGGAGTTTAGAGCAGCTCATTAATCACATCTTCCCTCTGTGCCAGGCATGACCAAAGTGAAAGTTGGGAAAGAAGATTCCTCCTCTGCAGAGTTCCTAGAAAAACGTCGGGCTGCTCTAGAGAGGTACGACCCCATTGGCTGTCCGTGAACTGCGTGAGGGACCTCAGAGAGGTCTGGCAGGTCTGGTCTTCATGGTGGCATCACCAAATTCCCCAGGGAGGTAGGAAAACTGGTGGGTGAATTAGGACAGTTGTTGGCTCTGGCTTCCAGCTTCCCAGCTGCTGTTCTGGAGTAAATACCAAGCTGTTTTGCTGTGATGGCTCAGAGCCAGGTTTGCTACAGCCAAAGTAACTGCTGGAGTTGTTCCTCCCACAGGTACCTACGGAGAGTGGTCAGCCATCCAACCATGCTGCAGGACCCAGACGTCAGGGAGTTCTTGGAGAAGGAAGAGGTCAGTGGTGTGGAGTAAGGTATCCTTGGAAGTGCTGAAGGAAATGGTACTTGAGCAGTTAATGGACCAGGATCCCACAGAGCTCAGCGGGAAGTGGCAGAACCCTGTGAGAGTGGGAATGGGAGTGGGAACTGGTGTTGACGCCAGGTGCCCACCAAAGCTGCTGAACCATCCCCTCACCTGGACATGAGGGAGAAAATAAACAAAAGGCTCGTGGGTCGAGGTAAGGGCAGGGAGAGATCACTCAGCAGTTACCTCATGGGCAAAACAGAGTCATTGAATGGCTTGGGCTGGAAGGGAGTTTAGAGCTCATCTCGTTCCACCCGCTGCCATGGACAGGAACACCTTCTGGTCTGCTAGACCAGGTTGCTCCAAGCCTCGTCCAATCTGGCCTGGAACACTTCCAGGGATTCAGGGGCAGTCACAGCTGCTCTGGGAAACCTGTGCCAGGGCCTCACCACCCTCACTGCCAAGAATTCCTTCCCAATATACCATCTATCCCTGCCCTCTGGCAGTGGGAAGCCATTTCCCCTTGACCTGGTACTCCAGGCCTTTGTCCCAAGTCCCTCTCCAGCTCTCCTGGAGCCCCTTTAGGCACTGGCAGGGGCTCTGAGGTCTCCCCGGAGCCTTCCCTTCTCCAGGTGAGCACCCCCAGCTCTCCCAGCCTGGCTCCATCTCCTATGGCAAAACAAACTTCTCCATTTCTTTACAGCTCCCAAGAGCAGTAGGCACCCAGACCTTGAGTGGAGCAGGAATAATGAAGATGTTCAACAAAGCCACAGATGCTGTCAGTAAAATGACCATCAAGATGAATGAATCAGATATCGTAAGTGTTGGGGCACCTCCGGGCTGTCCCTGTCCTTGCTCCAGAGCCGTGTGCTCTTCCCTGCTCCAGCTTTGAGTGCAGGGAAAAGCTTACCTGTGGGAATCAGCTCTGGATTTACCCGTTTACTAGTGGTTCGAGGAGAAGCTGCAGGAGGTGGAGTGCGAGGACCAGCGGCTGCGGAAGCTGCACGCTGTGGTGGAGACGCTGGTGAACCACCGCAAAGGTGACCAGATCAGCACCACATGCTCCCATGTTCGGCGGGGACAGTCACACCCTATGCCATGCCTGGGGGGGTCACCCGGCCCAGGTGTCCCAGGGACACTTCCAAGGAGGTGGGACAGTGCTATAAAGGACTCTCTGTCCCTTTCTCCTGGGAGACAGATGTAAAATGGTCATCCCACTTCTGTCTGGCTCCACGAGCTTGGGATTGTAGTGTGGAAGGGAACCTGTGTCCTGTGGGATCATAGAATCCCAGGACAGCTTGGGGCTTAAGGGACCTTAAAGTCCATCTTGTTCCAACCTCCCCTGCCATGGGCAGGGACACCTTCCACTGTCCCAGGGTGCTCCAAGCCCCATCCAACTTGGCCTTGGGCATTTCCAGGGATCCAGGGGCAGGCACAGCTTCTCCGGACACCCTGTGCCAGGTCCTCCCCACCCTCACAGGGAACAATTCCTTCCCAATATCCCATCCATCCCTGCCCTCTGGCAGTGGGAAGGCATTCCCTGTGTCCTGTCCCTCCATCCCTTGTACTAAGTCCCTCTCCAGCTCTTCTGGAGCCCCTTTAGGGACTGGAAGAGGCTCTAAGGTCTCCCTGGAGCCTTCCCTTCTCCAGGCTGATCAACCCAAATTCCCTCAGCCTCTCCTCATAGGAATGAAGGCTCTGTAGCAAACCTGAGCAGAGCTGACCTTATTTATTCCTTCCAAGACATCCTCTGGGAGTGGGATTGTTTTCCTTCCTCTGCATGTTTTGACTGACTTCTGCAAAGCTGTGCCTGTCCTGTCCTACTCAGCTGCTTCCCTTCTCCTCGTGGCTGGGAGCTGCTGGCTCGGACCGAGCCAGTGCTGGCTCCTCCAGCTGATATCTGCTGGAGCTATGGAAAGGCAGCTCCATGGGCTGAACTCTGTGCTGGGGAGCACCTGGTGCAGCCAGGCCATCTCCTGACCCTCATCCCGTTCCCCAGAGCTGGCATTGAACACAGCCCAGTTTGCCAAGAGTCTGGCCATGCTGGGAAGCTCGGAGGACAACACGGCCCTATCCCGGGCGTTGTCCCAGCTGGCTGAGGTGGAGGAGAAGATTGAGCAGCTGCACCAAGAACAGGCTAACAATGACTTCTTCCTCCTGGCTGAGCTCCTGGGGGACTACATCCGCTTGCTCTCAGTTGTAAGGGTAAGGACTCCTTTGCTCTTGCTCCTCGTACCCATCTTAGGCTTAGGGGTGCCAGGAGGTCTTCCAAACTTAAGCACGGGACATGGCAGAGGGCACACAGAGCATGGCCTCTTCAGGCAGAGGGAAAACTTGCTGGTTGTCCAGGTGTGCCCTGGTTAGCTTGGAAGATGGTTGTAGGTGAGGCCTGGCTGTGCTGCTGTTCTCCAGAGGGGATGTGGAGCAAGTTCATGGCTTGTGGGTGACCCCAGCCCTTCCAGAGGTGAAGGCTGAAGCTGTGAACAGAAGCAGGTGGTGAAAATAGACCTGCCAAGTGCCTGCTGGGGCAGAGCCTGAGTCCTGATGCTCCTGAACTTGGGCATCAAGTCCACACAGCCCGTCTGGTGTACTGGGAAGAAGCAATCCCATGGGAGCAGTGAGTCCGGCAGGCTGACCCCTTCCTGCCCCAAACACACCCTGCCACAGAGGCCAGAACACCATATCCCTTGGTCCACTGGTCCATATGGGAGCTGTGGATGTTCCAGAGCAGGACTCAATCTGTGTTCTGGCTCAGCTTTGGTCCAGGACCTCCAGTGTTCCCTTGGTAAGTGTCCCCTTGTCAAGAGAGCCCCTTGGAGCCGCTCTCGGTGCAGTGGCAGCGCAGAGCTCGACCTCTGCCCCTCCTCCGCTCTAGGGAGCCTTCGACCAGCGCATGAAGACCTGGCAGCGGTGGCAGGATGCCCAGACCATGCTCCAGAAGAAGAGGGAGATGGAAGCCAGGCTGCTGTGGGCCAACAAACCCGACAAGCTGCAGCAGGCCAAGGATGAGATCTCGGAGGTAGGGAATGGAGCGTGGGGTCTCTGCTATGCTCCTACCCTCTGTGCTCCAGTGGGGGACCTTCTGGGCTGGGGTAGGAACCTTCTGGGCCGGGGAGCACCTCCTGAGCAGGAGGGACAGGTGTCTGTGGCCAAGTTGCGCCAAGGGCTAAGCCAGCCTTGAGCGAAGCTGCAGGAGGGGTTGCTCGTGGTTCTGCCTCCCCTGACTTCTGTGCCAAGGTGGTGACAAGGGCTGGAAACACCAGGCTGTGCTCCAGCAGCACTTCTCACGTGTACAGTCGTGGCTCCAAACTCCCGTGGAGAGGGGGGCAGGAGTTCCTTCCCCTGCCCCGAAACAGTGCACTTCCTGTCTCCGCAGTGGGAGTCCCGGGTGACACAGTACGAAAGGGACTTTGAGCGGATTTCTGCCGTCATCCGCAAGGAAGTGATAAGATTTGAGGTACGTTTAGGGCAGCCCTCAGCGCCTTGGGGCTGACCCAGGCTCCTGCCCCTGCTCCTGGCACAGCAGCATCCCTAAATCCCGACCTGTGTGAGCTGGGGCATTGCTGAGGGCTTTTGGCTAAGAGGGGGCTTCCCCACAGGGACTCGGTTAAAATGAAGGTGGGTGGGCAGAGATCCTCTGTGTCCCTTGTGCTGGTCTCCTTGTGGGACCCCAGGAGGAACAGGAAAATTCCGGTGGTTTCTCCTTCCCCCTCCCAAAATCTTGAGGGTTTTGGTGGTTGGTCCAGCCTCGTGCCCATCTGTTGCAGAGAGAGAAATCTAAGGACTTCAGAAACCATGTCACAAAATACCTTGAGACGTTGTTGAACTCTCAGCAGCAGGTGAGTGGTCCCTGATGTGGTTTTACCTCCAAGTTCAGGCCATGCTTGTGAACCTCTCAAGCATGACCCCCCACTGCAGCTTCATCCTGAAGGCTCCTGACTCTCTCCCTCTCCTCCCTGCAGCTGGTGAAGTACTGGGAAGCGTTCCTGCCTGAAGCCAAGGCCATTTCTTAATTGGACCGAGCAAACAAACCTAAATTTTGCCTTTTTTTTTTTTCTTTTTTTTTTATATACACTATACCTCCTCCTCTTTCCATGAGAACGACCCCTCGTTCCACATGCTGGAGCTGGTAGAGGTGTCACCCCCAGATGAGCAGCTTGTGAGCCAGTAACTCTTCTAACTATATTTTTCATTTAGCAACATATATTTTCTTACTGAAGAGAAACTAGTTTCCTGCTTCCAGACCAGACCCGCAGCCAGGGGGTTAATGAGATCTGGCAAATATCTATTTTTCAGGCTGGGTTTTAAGGCTCTAACGAACTATCTTACTCCTGCAGTGCCATTAAAATTCTGTAATAAAACTATCAGGGCAAACAGGCTCTGGGTGTTCGGGGTGGGAGCGGGGCGGGGTAACAGCGCATCCCGTGGATGGCGAGGGAGGCAGCGGAGCCTCCCCTGTGTTGTGACGGGACGGAGGTGACCTTGGACACTGCTCTGGCCACCTCTCCCCGCTCTTGATTAGGCTTTGGCTCCCTGCCTTTCTTCCAGCGGGAGCCGTTTGTAGGATCTGAGCTCAGCGGGGCTCTGTAGCACTCCCACTTTGTGGCATTCCCCAGCCCTCCGTGGTGCAGCTCTTGGGGGTGTGGTGCTCTTCCCCCTTACCCGGGGTTAGGTTTGCCCCCTCCCCCCCTCCCTCCCAGCCTCACGTGTGGATTTTATCAAAACCGATACCCTTTCTGCCGTAAAGAAGAGAAAAAAAATGCAGCTTGGGCTGACTTCCCACTTTCCTTTCCCCTTATCCCTGTAAGCCGGGTCCCTGCAGCGTCTCCGCTGCCTCTCCCACCGCGCTTGGAGCCGCAGGGCCGTTCCCGGGTTCTTCGGGACCGTGTCCCCGGGCTCTTCGGGACCGTGTCCCCGCCATGCTGGCTGTGTCCATCCCCGCCGCGGAGCCCCCGGCGGCAGCGCGCAGCCCCGAGCGGGCGCACACGGTGAGGGCTCGGGGTCCCCCTGCCGCGGGGGGCTTTGGCTGCCCACGGGGAAGGTGGGTGGGGGTGTCTCCCTCTGCCCCGGGCACTGGAGCTCTCCGCTTGTCTCCAAGCGTCCCCCGCCTAGCCCGGGGGTCCCTGCCGGGGGGAGGGGAGTGTCCCTGGTCTGGCGGGTCCCAGCTGCCCTGAGCCTGGAGGTCCCCAGGTTCCCACGGGGAGTCACCCTATGCTCCCGGGGATTTGTTGCCCTGTGCCCCGGGGGTGTCCCACGTGCCCTGGCCGTGGAGGTCACTGCCTGTCCCCGGGGAGTCCCTGCCGGCGGCAATACAGACCCTCTGCCTTTGCAAGGGGCTTGTCCCTGGTCCGGGGGTCCCCTCTGGCCCCGGGTGTGCGGGATCCTGCCTGCCCCCAACCCCCTGGCTGCGGGGATGGGGGCGTGACGGTGTTCCCCCTTTTCCCAAGGAATTGGAAGTTTCCGCCTCTCCCCAGCGCTTTCCCCCTGTCCGGCGGTGTCTCCACCCTAACCCGGGGGCTGCAGGGCTCTGCCTGTCGCCTCCCCCGTGTCCTGTTCGTCCCCAAGTACCGCCCTCTGCCCCTGGGGTGGGGGTGTCCCTGTCCCTTGGGTTGGAGGAGCCCAAATACCCCTGGGAGAATCCCTGACTGACACAGGGGCGTCCCTGACCCAGGGGTTCCAGGCGGAGGTCACCACAGGGGTCTTCGCTGATGAGGACCCATTGCCCTTGAAGGAGGGGATGGGGGACATGGGCAGGGTGAGATGGTTTTGGCCTGGGGGAGGAGGTCTCTGCCTGTCCCTGGCGGGTCCCAGCCGGTGGGAGCACAGATCCTCTGCCTTTGAAAGGGGGAGAGGTCCCTGTAGCCCCCATGGCTGGGGGTTCCCTTACCTCCCCAGCATGCCCCACCTGCACTAGGACTGGAGGTCCCCTGGTTCCCCCAGGCGACCCTGAAATGTTCCAGCCTCAAGGGTTGGGGGTCCCCACCTGCCCCAGGGGTCTCTGCCCGCCCTGGGTCCCTGCCGGGGGCACCCCCTGCCCTTGAGATCGGGAGTGTCTCACGGGGCCCCTCTCGCCCCGGGGGTGCAGGGTCCTGCCTTGTCCCCAGAGGTCCCCTCATGCCGGAGGTGCCTCCACCTGCCCCAGGTGTTGGAGGTGCCTCCTGTCCATCCTGGGGTCCTGTTCTGGGGTCCTGTCATACCACGGGGTCCCCATCTGCCTGGGAGAGTATCTCCATATGCATCAGGGATTGGGGGTCCCCAGGTGTCGCTGGGGAACCTCACTTGTCCCAGGGGCCATCCTCTGTCCTTCATACTGGAGGTGTTCCTCTACGCTGGGAATCCCCTCTGACCTCAGAGGGGTACGAGGTCCCTGTCTATCCTGGGTACCCCCATCTGCCCCAGGGATGTGTGTCCCACATCTGCCCTGGGGCTGGAATGTTCCCAAGTGTCCCCCCAGGTGTCTCCAAATCCCCAGGAGTGGCTGTCCCTGCCTGCATCCAGGGGATCCCTGCTGGGGCAAGAGAGACCCTTCTACCGCTGGAAGGGGTGGGCAAGCGGCATTGCTGGCAAGGGTGTCCCCTCTGTTCCCAGGGGGTCCTTGTCATATCCCTGTACCCCCAGGATGGGGATGAGTTCTTCCCCCAGGAGTGCAGGATCCAGGTGTCCCTGAGGAGTCCCTGTCAGAGCGCTCCTGACACCTAGAATGGCAAGAGTGGTCCTTGGCCCACGGGGTCCCCTCTGGCCCCAGGGTGTTGGTGGGTCCCTGTCTGTCTGTGGGTGCCCCCTCTGCCCTGCACCCCCTGCTTGCCTTGGATAGTGGAGGGTGTGGGGGTCCTAACGTGCCCACGAGGGTGTCCCCACATCCTCCAAGTGCTTGGGGGGTTCCCAGCAGTCCTACCTGCTCCCAGGGGTCCCAAATATCCAAGGCGAGTGAGGAGGCAGGGGGAGAGAGGGGCAGATGGAACCATCTGCCCTCAGGAGGAGAGGTCCCCAGCTGTCCTCGTGGATCCCTTTCTGGGGAGGGGGACACAAAGCCCTTGAAGGGGAGGGGATGGGGGTCCCTAGCCTAAGGGCTGCTGGGCACAGGTCCCCACAGGGTTCCTTTCTAAGCTTCGTACTCTGCCCTTCTACCGCAGGGGGTTACCTGTGGTCCCTGTCTGTCCTCAGAGGTCCACCCTTGAAAGCAGGGAGTGTCCCTGGCCTTGGGGACATCTTTGTGAGGATGATGAGGGATGGTGAGAACAACGAGGCTGGAGAGGCTGGGGCTGATGAGGAGCACACGGTGTCTGTCCCCGTCGCAGGTGTTCCGGGTGGAGGTGCTGTGCAATGGCCGGCGGCACACGGTGACCAAGCGCTACAGTGAGTTCCAGGCACTGCACAAGCGGGTGAGACCCCCGGCTGCACAGGAAGGGAACATGGGAGGCCTGGTCTCATCCTTTGTGGCCTGCCCTGATGCCCCCACACTCTTCCCCAGATCAAGAAGACCTGCAAGGTCCCTGACTTCCCCCCACGCCATGTCCCCAACTGGATGCCCAAAGTGCTGGAGCAGCGCCGGCAGGGCCTGGAGCTCTACCTCCAGGTGAGGAACATACAGCAGGTTCGCGGTGGGATTTTTGCGGTGAGGAACACACGGTGGTGGGTTTGGGATGGGTTTTTGACCCCTCTGGAGCACTGCAGGGTGTGCTGTACCACAACGAGGAGCTGCCCCAGGACGTCCTGGACTTCCTGAAGGTGCGGCAGTGCCCGCAGATCCCCAAGGCCAGCAGCCCGCCGTGAGTGGATGAGTTCTGCCAGCACCATATTTACCCCGCATGGCACCGGGATTGTCTCCCTGCCCCATGTTAGGCACCCCAAGTACACGGGATTGGGGACGGTGGGGACAGGCTGAGGGCTGATGTCCCCTCTTCCACAGCAGCACCAGACTCCTGCCCTCCCAGCGCCCCATTGTTGGCTTCTGCTTCGATCCTTATGCGCAGCCACGCGGTACCGGTAAGGAGCAGGGCCATGGAGCAGGTCTCCAAAACTTCCACAAGGCTCTTCTGGGCCCCACAAAGGTGCTTCTCCTTTAATGGGGCCCAGGAGGGAACAAGCTGTTCCAGCACCTGCCTTTCCTCGCAGAGCTGCTCCCCAACACCATCCTCACTGGGGTCCTGCAGGGCCTCTACCTCCCCCTGAGCTGTGTCCCCAGACAGGCAGCGCCCCAAGCCTCTGGAATGAGTTCCCAGACATCCACTCAGCACCCAGGGATGCAGTGGTGAGGAAGGGATCCTTGTGGTGAAACTCACTCCTCCCTGCTGGGCTGGGGCAGGGAAATGGTGGGAGAACCCAAGGGGACAGTGGGAGAAGCCAAACGGATGTTGGGAACTGCTCTCCCAGCACCATGCAAAGTGCCTTTGCTGGGAGAGCAGGAGCTCTGCCTTCCCCCCACTGTTTTGGGCTTGCAGTACAAACCTTTGGATGCTGAATGGTGCTGGAAAACCTCTCTGCAGCCAGGCTTTGGTGCAATAAATCTCTTGGATTTGACTGACTGGCAAAGTGCTGTACTATGGAATTCTGCAAAGCAAACCCAGGGCCAGCTGTGGCACTGCTCCCAGCTGGATAAGATGGAAGGCTGGAAGGTTGAGGGGTGCATCTGGGTGAGGCATGCAGAGTGATCTGCACCCCTCCAAAGGCGGGAGAGAGGCAGCTCTTTAAAAAACACATTGGTCACATTTATTGGTGCATGTGCTTCTTACAAAAGTGATGGAAGAGCAGCCTGTGCCCTGTCCCACTGGCTGGGAGGCAGCAGGAAGAGGGGCCAGGCACTGGGACACAGCAGCACCCAGCGGCCCCGGGGCAGGGGGAGCACAGCAGCCCCCGTCCCACAGCCCCTCACAGCCTGGCAGGGCCTGGTCCTGTCACTCTTTGGCAATGGCGAACGGCTTCTCCACCTCGATGGTGCCACAGTCGACGATGGTGACATCCTTGAGGGGCTTGTCCCGGCTGTCCGTCTTTGTGTTCTCCACCTTCCGCACCACGTCCTGAATGGAGCAGAGTGCGAGAGTGGGACATACGGGCAGAGCCAGCTTGGCCAGCCCCTGCCCGGTCCTGCTCTCCCCAGAGCACTGACCCCTTTCCCTCTCCCATCCCTCACCATGCCCTCCAGCACTTTGCCGAACACCACGTGCTTCCCGTCCAGCCACGGCGTCTTCACGGTGGTGATGAAGAACTGGGAGCCGTTGGTGTCCTTGCCAGCGTTGGCCATGCTCACCCAGCCCGGCCCGTAGTGCTTCAGCTTGAAGTTCTCGTCAGGGAAGCGGTCCCCATAGATGCTTTTTCCTAATGGTAGGGACAAAAAGGCTGCAGTGGTCTCATGGATTATGTCAGGATAGGGGTGGTGGTAGCTCCAAAACAAGCTGGCTGGGGGGGAAGGAGCAATTCCAGAGCAGGAAGTAGCACTGATGCCACAGGGATACATGAGGCATGGGCTGCTGGAGGGAGCTGGAAGCACCCCAGGACCTGAGCAGGGGTGTCACACACCTGAGGGACTGGAGCAGGAGGCTCCCAGCACCCCAGTTACCCCAGCACTCAGCTCAGCTCTGAGGCCACGTCTCTGTGAGCTCCATGCCCACTCATTCCCACCAAGCTCCAGCCCTACACTGGTCCCAGGGACAGCTCTGCAGTGGTTGGAATTGTGGCTGCTGTCTCACTCCGAGACAGTGGCTTGGATCCACCAAGTTACCTCCAGTGCCATCGCCGCGGGTGAAGTCTCCTCCCTGGATCATGAAGTCCTTGATCACACGGTGGAACTTGCTGCCCTTGAAGCCAAATCCTTTCTGGAGGTGTGGAGGGAGAACATGGAGTGAGGCGAAGGGATGGACCAGAGCTCTGTGGCCCCGGCACTGCCACAGGGCATTGAGCAGGACTCGAGCAGGGGCAGGTGAGGCCTAGGGCACCACACACCCCTCACCTCTCCGGTGGCCAAAGCCATGAAGTTCTCCACCGTCTTGGGCACCGTCTTGCCAAAGAGCCCAATGACGACGCGGCCCACATCCTCCTCTCCAATCCGCAGGTCGAAGAACACCTTGTGGGGGGTGGAGGAAGGTTAGGGGGGATCAGGGGAGCCAGACTCACCTGGCTGGGCCAACCCAGTCCCCAGAGTCCAACTCACCAGCTCTAACCAGGCCCAAAACCTCACTGGGTGAGGTTGGTTGCTGCCCCACCCCCCTGGCTGCATCCCCCTAACCAGCCTCACCACTCACCCCAGCTGGGTCCCCCCAAACCCAGGCCTTCAGCCCAGGCCCCCCCACCTCAGCTTCCCCGGAGTTGGGCCAAGCTGTCCCCAGGCCTCCTCCCCGTTTCGGGTGCTCCTCCCGACCCCCCGCGCTGGACCCACCCTCCTCATGGCCTTACCTATCCCTCGCCATCCGGGCCCCCTCAATT
>VZRO01007142.1:921375-937624 GCA_013397915.1 Daphoenositta chrysoptera
CACGCCCGCCGCACACCCCCGCCCGCGCCGCGTCGTGGTACCGCCCGCACCGCGCACCCTCCCGCTCCGCCCGCCCGGGCGCGACCAACCGCGGCCACAGGGGAGGAACGTAGCGCCTTCCGGCGGAGCGCGGGCGTCTGCCACGTTGCCCGTCGCTGGGCGGCCGCGGAGCTGTCAATCAGAAGGGGAACGCCGCAATGATTGGTCACTGTAGAGGAGGAGGAGGGAGAGGGGTGGGACCGGGGGTGGCGGTGGCCAATGGACGCGGCCGGAGGGCGGGAGCCGAGGCGAGCTGGGCCCGCCGTTCCGGTGTGTCCCCAGTGTGCCCCGGTTTGTCCCGGGCCGGTGCGACCCTGGTGTGCCCCGGTTTGTCCCCGGGCCCGGTGGGTCCCTGGTGTGCCTGGTTTGTCCCCCGGGCCGGTGCCCCCGGGCCCGGTTTGTCCCCGGTAGCAGCAGCGGCAGCCCCCAGGGCAGGGGTCCATGGAGCGGCTGAAGGCGGTNGGCCCGGTGGGTCCCGGGTGTGCCCCGGTTTGTCCCGGGCCCGGTGCGACCCTGGTGTGCCCCGGTTTGTCCCCGGGCCCGGTGGGTCCCTGGTGTGCCTGGTTTGTCCCCCGGGCCGGTGCCCCCGGGCCCGGTTTGTCCCCGGTAGCAGCAGCGGCAGCCCCCAGGGCAGGGGTCCATGGAGCGGCTGAAGGCGGTGACCGCTCAGTGCCCGTGCCCGCGGCGGAAGGACGAGTCGAGCCCCCGACGAGCCAAATGGCTGCGAGTCAGTGCCTGAGCAGTCGCGTTAAAGAGATGCCACCCGAGAGCCAAAGCACCGTTGAGAGCAGTTGGCACTGTCCCCGCACTGAGACCTGCACCTGAAGCAGGGTGTTCCCACGCTTGGAACTTGCTCCACACTGAGCATTTCCCCCCACAATTCCCAGCCTTAAATGTACCATTTTTTAGCATGAGCTTTCATTTCCCGTTCCCAAAAATTGTTTTGGGACGTGTACTCTGACAAGGAAATGAACCTCTAATGTTACCCCCCCTGACCCTTGGAACCCGCATCTCCACCTCTGAGATTAATCTTTTTGGGGATTGACACTGACCCAGACCTGCTGAAAACCTCATTCCCACATGTTCAACTAACTCCAGGATTTGCAATCACAGACTGGTTTGGGTTGGAAGGGACCTTTACAGGTCCAACCCCTGCCATGGGCAGTGACACCTTCAGTGATGGTGCTAAGCTGAACATGGGCACCTGCAACACCACCATCTGTGTGCTTCCAGCCTGCCCTCTCCTGGTATTTTAGAGGAATTTGGGCTTCTCTCACACCTTCCTTCAGTTTTTATCCCACAGCCTTACCAGGCGGGCAGGTCCTAGTGGTCCTCTCTCCCTGTGGTCCCTCTCAAGGGCTTGCCTCAGGACAAGGCATCCTTCATTCCAGGACACAGCTGAAGTGGGAATGTGCAGGCCCAGGGAGAAGGGAAATTGGTGCCACCACATCTTGGCCGAGCTCCGTGGGGCTGAACTGCCCATGGCTGTAAAGCACGAAATGTTGAGAAGGTCCCACCCATGCATTGTCCCCTCCAAGGGGAGCAGATGGTGACACAAGTGCCCAGTAGAGCCAAAGGATGACAAAACACAAGTGCCGTGGTCAGGCTGAGGTAATAAATACACCTATTCATGGAGAACAATGCAGCAGTGCAATGTTTTATTGAAAAAAAAATAATAATCATCTCACTTGATACCTCAGAAGACTGCATCGCAACGTTGGTGGGCCGAGAGCGGCATTGGAGGCACCCGCGCAGGGAGCCCCTAAGAGCCCTCCCCTTGCCTGGGGTCTCCTGGCTGCCGACCGCTCCCGGCAAGGAGAGGAGGGATTGCCCAGGTTAATGCCCTACGTCCTACCACAGCACGGCTGGCTCAGTCTGCCTGCGTCTCCTCGTCACCTCTGAGCTCCCTGGGGACAGTGGTTCCCTCAAGCACAGGACTTGCTGTTAACGTGCTTTGTTTTCTGGTTTTTTTGATTTTTTTTGTTAAAAAGCCACCCCACATCTTTGCCCTTTTTTGAAGAGTCCAACGTACGATTATAGTGCAAGAGGGCTTGGTACAAGTGAGCATTACCAGCATGCCGTGGGGGGACAGTCCTCCCCTACAAACACATCATTGTAGGATTAAAAGAACACCGTATCTCCGGAGAGAAGCTGTAGTGGGTCACCATGAAACAGCTTTCAAACCAACCCACTTAAAAACAAGGTCAGGAAAGTTTCTAAACAATCAAATACATTCACTTAAAAAAACAAAAAAACAAAAAACCAAAACAAAAAAAAAGGAAACAAAAGAAACCAAAAACATTTAAGAACAAAACCTGTTGAGATGGCCCCTTTCCCCCCGCCCTCCCTCACCCTGCAAACACTTATTATATGCTGCAACTACAAGCTGCTCCTTGAGCGGAGGCAGCGAGGAATGACCAAACACGGCAGGAGATGCAGAAGGAATCGAGTTCTGGTGACAGGCACTTAGTGGGGCTTGGGAGGGCAGCAACAGAAGTGTCTCAGGGCCCGGCTCCGTCGGCAGTGGGCAGGGTGGCTCCCCGGGGAGCGCCTGTGCCCCTGGACCCCCCTCCCAAGACGCCAAACCATGGTTTCCTACAGCAGAGGGGGGAATGCCTGTGCCAGAGACGCAGCTTCTGGGAGCCACTGGCAGCAGAGGAGTTTGGAAAGAGAAAGGTGGAATGTGACCATGGCCATGTCCTCCCTGTGGCAGGAGGGGACAGGGCTGCATACCTGGCACGTGCCTGCGGGAAGTGAGAAGTGCCCTTCCTGCCCCATTCCTGCCCTGGCCCATGGCCTAGCTGGAGGAAAAGTGCTTTCTAAGGGGGAAGGAGGTGCATGTGTGAGCCGAGGGCTCTGCGCCTCCATTGCGCTCGCTGGGATAAGGCATGGAGAGAACGCAGCGGAGAATGGAGAAGAGACACCCTGCGGGGTTCCCAGCCAGGGGAGAGGCTTTTCCACCCTGGCACCACACCAGTGTCTGCCTGACTCAGGAATGCATGAGGAGCAAGGCCAGAGCTCGCTGGCCAGGCTGATCTCCTGCCCTCTAAGCCTGCTCCTACCCAGCCAGGGAAACCGAACCCCCTAGCAATGCTGCTCGGTGAACTGCAAGCTATGCAGATTATCATTAAATTGAATAAACGATAATGAGATCTATTCTCTCCGTTTCCTCCCTTCATGCTCTCTAGGATTTTGGGGTAAGTCAGGCCCAAGCTTATGACAAGCGAACAGTTCCAGCCTGATCTGGTGTCACACATGGAAAGACAAAGGCGAAGGAACCTACTCACAACCTCCCCAAAGCTGCCCGAGTTCTCCCACAGCACTGCCACCTCTACAGTAACCCCTGGCAGCCTCATCTCCTCCAATTTGGGAAATGCTGCAGTTGGATGCAAGATTTCACTGTTTTTCTGGGTGTGAAAAGCACCCCAAGCCCTTTCCTTGCTATTGGTTTGGCTCAAAGTGGTGCAGGAGAACCGTGGCTTCTCTGGGGGGTGGGACAGCGTGGGCAAACTCGCACTTGCCCCATGCTCACAGAGAGGATGTGAAGGCGATTCCAGTCAAACCTATCTGACCATCGGGAGATGGCATCAGTGTTAAGGCATGAAGTATCCTCTCCCCTGCTGGGGAAACTTTGCTCCCACTAAAGTGTTCTTGCAGAATGTTCCCAACCACCCCAAGGAGGGATTTGGGAAGGCTGCCTGGCTGCCCACACTGAGAAACCCCCAGGCTTCAGGAAATGGCCACTTCTCAGGAACCTCAATCCTGATCTACCTCTTAAACCAGCACAAATTCATCGGGCTCGGCAAAGTCCATGCTGCTCCCTCCGGCCCATGATGGGCAACAGCCTCACATCTCCCGGCCAGCTGGGTCAGGCATGGTGTGAGAAACCATGGAAAGGACATTCACTGGCAGCTAGGAAGGGTGATTGGAAATTCAAGTATGCTTTCCTCAGCGTGTGACCCAAGGTGGGTGTTTGGAGCCCCAGACTGGCATGAGGGTCCTGGACATCCCCACTCAAGGGCATTCCGTGCACCCCACTGTCCTCCCCCCTGGATGTCTGCCTGCGTTGGCGCGGCCACGCAGAGATCCACAGATACAATGTGCATCTGTAAATGCTAAAAATAATAAAAAGTGCAACGACGTCAGCTTCTTTAAAACAATCCACACTGCTCTGTTACTGTCAGAGGAGGGAGGTGTCAAGGGAGCCGGAAAAAAAACCCTAACTGGAACAGTAGATTGCAAATTTCTCACAGCTTTCACATTACAGTGTAACTGTTCCCAAGGAGCCACAGAGGGAACCTGTCTCTTCCTGCTGCAGCAGTCAGGCCCTTCTCCCAGCAACTCTCCTGCCTGCCCCGCATCCTCCTGCCCTCTCCACAGCCAATCGAGCCTATGGGATTTCTTCACTTAATTAAGGAGGGAGGAGGACAGAGGAGCAGAGTGCAGGGGAGGGAGGGGAGGAAAGTGAGCAGGAACTAAGCACAGTCCTCAGGTTTGCGTGAACGATGCCTTCGCCGTAAACAACAGGAAGGAGGGTCAGCCAGCCAGCCCCCCTCCCAGGGTGACCAAGACCTGAGCCAGCCACAGTCCTGGTCCCAAAAGGAGCTTCAGGCTTGGAGTGAACGAGGGAGACCATTCAGCAGATCCACCCCAGAGTGGTTTGTTTTGGAACGTTTTCTTCTCTTTTTGGTTTAAAATGTCACTTGGTTTTTTTTGTTTTTTTTTGTTTTTCTCTCTTCCTCCTATGCCTCCTCCTCCTCCTCATCCTCCCTCCTAAAGAGAAGCCCCTTCCAGTGAGACAGGGCAGGAGCTGCAGGTATGGTGGTTCCTGCAAGGCCCAGGAGGCACCGGTCACTTGTGGCGCTGAACCGTTTTCTTCCGTTTCCTCTTAAAGAAGCAGCAGCACCTGGGGCACAAAGGACAAGGAGAGTCAGCCCCACGCCCAGCACTCTGCGATGTCCCCGCAATGTCCCCACCATTCCTCCACTTGTCCTCATGCAACAGCACCTCTGCCCACCCGGTCCAGGCCTCACCACGTTGCCGGTACGGGGGGCAGGTGCTGGTGGGTGGATGACACCACCAGCCCGGACTGGGAGACCAGCCATAGCCAGCTGGGGTGTCCCACTGCCAGGCCCCACTGTGCTGGCCAGGCTTCTCCCTCCCGGGCTCCACTAGAGCAAGAACACAAGGAGCCATCTGGGAAAGCAGTAAAACAGGGACCCAGGTGCTCCACTCCCTCTGCCACACCCCAGAGGAAGTGGACTGGGACGGCGAGCCCTGGCTGCTCTTCCCAGCCATGAGACACACGGTTTTCATCACTGTTCACTAAAAAAACAAGTTCCAAAGAGACCTCGGCTCAGGGACCAGGTTTCTTTACTGAACCTTTCATGATAACCAGAACTTCCACCTTGGATCAATCACTCAGTGCTGGGATGCAGAACCCCTGCTTCTTCCCCCATCCGATGCGAGGGAGGTGCACAGGATTACGGGAAGCAAGAAGGATGGAGAGTGGAGGCTGAGGTGGGGAGAGGAACGCCCAACGCAGCTGAACTGTGAGGAGCAGTGGGTTCCCTGTGGGATACACTGGGAGCAGTTGGCCAGATCCTATACTCCTGCTGGCTTCCTACAGAACTCCTTGGCATTGAACATGTATCTACCTTTCTTCCCTCAGCCCACTGTCAGGAATTCTCGACACATCTGTGAGAGTTCTCCCAAGCTATGTGTCTTTCTCCATCTGCTGGGACAGCTGTCCCTGGAGAAGCCTGGGTGATCCTGGAAGACTGCTCTTCCAGGCTGCTGGAAAGGATGCCTGGATAAGTAACCAGAGTAGACCACTGAATCACAGAAGATTCCTGAGTTAGAAGAGACCCACAAGGATCTCCTTGTGGGTCCAACTCCTGGCTCTGCGCAGGACAGCCCCAAGAATCCAACCATGTGCCTGAGAGTGTTGTTCAAACGCTCCCTGAGCTCTGGCAGGCAAACATGAGGATGCAAAGACCATTTTTTCCTACAACCACCTGTTGCAGGCTAAAAACATTCCAAACCACTCTAACATCTTCTCCAAACTATTTTTCACTGTCCTCCATGGAATGTTGGCATTATACCCTCGTCCTCTCAGAGCTGGAGAACTCTTATCCAGTTGCTTGTCCCTGGGTGCACGAGCCTCACTCTGGGGTGCAAAAGCGATGGGTGAGCACCACCCGCTGTGAGCTGAGCTTGCCAGCACAGATCGACTGCCTGGGAGAACAAACAACTCTCCCTGTGACATGGAGAGCTCCCACAGCCCCCCAAGAGGAGGGACCCCTCCCACTGCACGGACTGATGTCCATGATTTGTCTCTAGGCTCCTGAACAGGCCGAGTTTGGATGTGGGACGAGGAGAAAGGCGAAGCCCTTGTCCTTGCAGGGCAAGTGATGCCTCCATTGCTGCCCACCTGCCCCGAGGGTTTTGTGTGCCACCTCAGCACCCCTGGCCAAGGCTGGAACCTGCACCCCAGGACTGCTCTGGCATTTTGTTGTCCGGGGCCATCTGCCCCCACCTCCTCCTTTAACCTGCTGCAGTATTTCTCTCCCACAGTAGCCACCTTCCTTCATGGCTTGGGCGATGGTGAGTAAGGGGGACGTCACAGGGAGAGGATGGAGGATGCATGAGTGGATGGTTTTGCATGCAGTGGGTAAGGGAAGAAGGGGCTGAGCAGCACTCGACTCCTTGGGCACCGAACAAAGGGAGCTGACTGACTTCTGGCTGGTTTTCCTTGTGACTGTCTTTTTAGGCTCTTACTCAGAGGTCCAGGGAAGGGTTCAGGAAAGGAAGTCCTGGCAGTTCAGACAGGCAGAGGCAAAACACCAAAATAAAAGGATAAGGCAGGCTGACAATTACAGAACGTGATCTCTCTGCATGCAGACGATGCCCAAGAGTACAGCCCCAGACTATGACATACAGAGAAGCCAGAGATGCCAGAGGTATTGGAGGCGATGCCTATGGAGAGCAGGGCAGAGTCAGTCTCCCATCCAACAAGGACATTCCTCGCCACACACGGGCTTGGTCCCCTCACTCTGTGGCAATTCCCACCCATCGTCCCTCCCTGGCACCTACAAACTCATCTGAGTGTCTGCTTGGTCCTCCACTTACTGGGTATGTGGTTTCCCCAAGGGGCACCTCCTGGGACAACCTGAGACTGGGACACTACAGCTACAGCTTCAAAACCCTGATAAAGCCCAAAGCTGGGCTTGGACCAGTGCTAACCCCAGCCTTTCCACCCCTTCTTTCCTGGAGAAGCCCATTTGCCTGCACCTTAACTGGCTGGAAAGGAGCCACCTCCCACCTACCCTCTCTGAGCAGGGGCTCTGTCACTAATGAGGACTCCCTGGCCTTGTCCTTCCATCCTCTCTGGCCTTTGCTCCTCCAAGAAGAGACTTTCCAAGGAAACAACTGGCCCTTCTCCTCGTTACCCAGTGCAGGGTTTTCCCTTTGTAACCGTCTGCGTGAGGAATTCCTGCAAGAGGCTCAGCCAGCCTAGGCCCAACTCTGCCCAACTCCATCAGGCATCATCTGCTCATGGACGTAAACGTTTGGGGGAGATGGAAAGCCAAAATAGGAAAGGATTAAAATCCGATTTTGCATCCATCCATTCAGAGATCAGCTGAATCCCTCAGCCTAGTGTGGCCGGTCGGACACAGCCCATGCCCTCCCCAGTATTGCATGTGGTCCTAAAATCAAAACAGCTCTGGGTTGGCTTTGACTTTGTGCCTTTTTAGTGTTTGGTGGGTTTGGTTTTGCCAACCCCAGTCTAGTCTGGTCCGCTCCCCCTTGCATGTGGACTGGAGAGAGGGACTCACCACAAGTTGAGCATTTTCAGGCAGCTACAGAGAGTGTAGAGAAAAAACACAGAAAGGAAGAAAGAGCGATTAGTTCACAGAGGTGGGATGGAAGCAAGTCACCGCAGCCATGCAAACATGCAGTGCAGAGTGGCAGACACACACCAGGCCTGCCCGCCGCCCGCCCCAGCACTCACACCACTCTGCCCTCGCCACCTCTTCCATGGGCGTGAGGCTTCCGACAAACACCCGTTCTCCACAGAGGCACCAGCCCCGTCAGGTTCTTATCTGGGGCCGGGATCAGAAAGGGACTTCGGGCTACCATCTGCTCTTGTCCCTTGCAGCTCCAGCAGCAGAAAGGCCTGATGATGGATCTACACCTGGGACCTGCCCTTCAGCGAAACCCACAGCTGGAATCCAGAGCTTTTCTCCAGCACACTCCAAGCAGAAGCATTTGCATTTGCTCTGCCTGTGGAGTGCCAGGGAAAGCCCATGCCACTACTGCACATCATCTCAAAACACAGAGCCCAGCTCCAGCTCCTGCCAGCTCTCTCTGGCACCCTTTTCTGCAGAGCAGAATCCCAAAATCCTCTGCTCTTGTGTGCCTGTGGGGATTTGTGATCAGAGATATGAGGAAGGACAAAGTCCTCCCTATGGCAAGCAGAATGAAGGGATCTATGCTTGGGAATGTCAAGAAACCCCAAACCTGTCAGTGCAAAGCAGCTTATGCTCTGCTTCCCAGCACCTCCAAAACCAATCTGGGAGCACACAAACAAGGGCTGGAGAGAGACAGGACAGCCCCAGGTGCTGTGGGACAGGGCCTGGGTGGTACAGCTCCTTCCCACGTGCCTTGACTGCTTCCCTGTACACAGAGTGTGGGCTGGACCTGGCCCTGCTGCACAAACATGGGCTGGAGATTATCCTGGTTCTTCCTTGCACTGGGTTGTTGGATCAGAACTGTTGAGGGTGACAGTCTAACCCATCCTAGGAGCCACATGCCTGGGGGGACCCCCTTCAGAGCCCATGACGCCAAACTGGTGGTCTATGCCGTGCACACAACCCGTATCTAAGAGGAATGTTGCCCATTCTGGAAGCTGCTCCTCAAGATCTCTTCCACCCTGCCAGCTTGATGAGGAGCCTGCATCAAATCCAAGGCTTCTTGGGCTCGGAGGAGGTTTGTCTGTGGCTGCTGGGATCAAGGCCAGGCCAGCTACCAGGGAGCAAGATCCCACAGAAGTGCTTCCCAAGGGATTGGGGAATAGAAAGCAGAAGACCTTCAGGACAACCAGCACAGATGACACATACCTAGGGACCTTTTCCATCCATACACCCTTCCTTGCACCTGCCACTTTTCCTCTTCACCCAGAAGTGCCCGCAAAGGTTGAGATAAACAATGGGGGACAAGTGGCACCAGTATCACCCAGTCAAATAATACCCAGGCAGCTGGGCCATGTCTCAGCACAGACCAGTTCAAAGGCAGCCCTGGGTCTATTGGCCCCTTGCTCGGGGGGTGCCAGAATTCTGTGGTGACCCTGAAGTGACAGGTCCTGGTTTAGTTCAGAGGCAGCAAGAAAGTGCAAAAAGTAACACGATGGTGCTGGATGCAGGACAGGAGCCAAAATGATCAACGCAGCAGCTCTGACAGCAGTTCTTACTTCTGACCAAAAGCTACAGGAGAGGTCAGCTTAGAGGGAGCACTTCTTCCTCCACAAGCTGCTTCTGGTTCCTCTCACTCAGCTTCTAAAGGGCTGGACCGAGAGAATCCCCAGGAAGAACTACCCATCCCTGCAGGAGTCACTTCCAGACTGTTCTGGATACCTGGCAGCCATCTCTTGCAGCCAGAAACGAAGTGACAGCTCTCAGACCAATGATCTCTTCGCTGAGCTGTGCTCAAGCTACTCCTACACTCTCAGCACAAGAGCACAGCGCGTTCTCCCTCTGCAATGGGGGATGCTCACTGGGACTCCTGAGATCAGCTCCCGGTATTTTGGTATCTGTGCTCCTGAAATGTCTATGTGACAACACATGCTCTGAGTAAGAGTTATGTTCTCCAGGCATGACAAGTGTCAAAGAGAAGCAGCAGCAGCAGCAGCACTGAAGGCACCATGCACAAAAGCAGCAATATGCAAGGAAAAGGGCATGGGACATGAGCATTGAGGACTTTGCCACAGAAAAACATCCCCACTCGCTTCGCAGAAGGATTAATGACCAACCAGTAGAAAGCCTGTTGTAAAGCAAACGTACTTAGCTTCCTCCACCACCTCCACCTCTGCCTGTGCTGTGATGGGCGCATTGGAGTGTGCTCCTGTTGGGTCATCCACATTCAGCTCCCCGTTGGTTGAGCTCACCACCTGCAACACAAAGGAACACCCCGTTCATGAGGCTCCCTGGCAAGGGCTGCTGCGGGAATGGGAAATCTGACAAGTAACTGTTTGCTCCTGTCTCTTTGCACCCTCTCAGGAGGCTGCTGGGTTTCATGGGTGCCTTGGAATCTCCAGGCTGGAGCAGCCAAAGCAGAGCAGCAGGCAGGGGTCTGTGTGTGTGTGTTCCCTAACTCACATTCCTGTGCCCAGCATACGACTTGGCATCAAGAGGCCCCTCTGGGAGCTCAGGCATTGATGTGAGCACTGACTGCCAGACCTACCTACACACACAAGCTGTACAATGCTGATTGTTTTCTCCTGACATTTTTACAGGTCAGCAGCTCAGTCTTGTTGCCTGACAGTACCTTGGGGAGAAGCTTCATTCTTTAAGTCTCATTCCTTACACAGCCAATTTTGGGAATTATGTCTTCGCCCCGAAGCTATTGACACAGTCTCTCATCTCTTTTTGCCTCACTCCAGCTTTTCCATTACAGGGATAGCCACCCAGCTCCCCAGCTCCCAGCAGCTCCACTATTGGAAGATTAGGATTTTTCTTTTTCTCACAGGGAATTTTGTCCCATCTGTTGCCTAAGAGATGATAATGATTGGTACTTAAGATACAAAAGAAGTGGCCGAGGAGGGGGAAGGATGCAGCTGGCTACTCTCTTAGCTGGGGGGTTTTCTCTTGGGAAGAGCAGAGATACCTCGAAATTTCGGCTGGGGGGTGAGGGGCTGGGCTGGGCTCCTCTCTCTCGCTCTCGGATTGGAGGGGAACGGTTGAGATGCTGCTACCGTGGGGAGAATTTACTGCCACCGTGGAGTCCAACCCGGTACTGCTTCTTCCTTACCGTGGGTGAGCCTTTGCTTGTAAGAGCAGTTGTTGAAGTGGGACCTTATTAACACTTATAACCTCACTGGAAAGGACCCTCACCATCTGTTCCGGTGCCTCAGGGGAAAAACCTGGGACCCTGACCCCCTCCCGCCTTCCCGGAGGGCACGTCTCCCGGCTGTGTGGGGCAGCTGCTTGCTGCCCAGCCCAGCTGGCGGCTGCCGCTGCCCAGCCCTGCTGTTTTCTGCCACTGCCTCAGGCTTTTTCG
Source organism: Daphoenositta chrysoptera (assembly GCA_013397915.1). Lineage (NCBI taxonomy): Eukaryota > Metazoa > Chordata > Aves > Passeriformes > Daphoenositta > Daphoenositta chrysoptera. The sequence goes on from VZRO01007142.1 coordinate 932,692, forward strand.
CTACACATTAACCCAGCATCCCATGCCTGCCGGCACACCCCACAGCTGCTGCTACAGCTGTGGAGTTTCTGCTACATTTTATTTGCTACCCCAGGGTGTGCTCGCCTCTGCNTGACCCCCTCCCGCCTTCCCGGAGGGCACGTCTCCCGGCTGTGTGGGGCAGCTGCTTGCTGCCCAGCCCAGCTGGCGGCTGCCGCTGCCCAGCCCTGCTGTTTTCTGCCACTGCCTCAGGCTTTTTCGCTACACATTAACCCAGCATCCCATGCCTGCCGGCACACCCCACAGCTGCTGCTACAGCTGTGGAGTTTCTGCTACATTTTATTTGCTACCCCAGGGTGTGCTCGCCTCTGCCATTCCAGCCTGCTGCTCCCAGGTTCCTGCTGCAGCCCATTTCGCCATCCGGAGGGGCACCGGGCCCGGCTGCCCCGGGGGGTTTGTGCAGGAAGCCCCTTCTCTCTCTCTCCTGCCTGCTGAGCCCGCCATCTCTGTGTGGAGAGAGACGGCCGGACTCGCGCCACAGCGCCCCCTGCAGGCGCGGGGGAATCACCGCACCCGCCCTGCCCAGCCGGGAGCCACCAGCGCCCCTGCCGGCCGTAAGCAGAGCTGCGCCAAGGGGAAAGTGCCCGCGGCCGAGAGAGGCCGGCACTGGGTTCCTGTTCTGTTTGGTGTCGCTGCCGGTGCTGTTTGTTTGCCTCGTTATCCATATGCATACTGGTAAAGAGCTGTTATTCCTTTTCCCGTATCTCTGCCTGAAAGCCCCTTAATTTCAAAGTTATAATAATTCGGAGGGAAGGAGGTCATATTTTTTCTGTTCCAAGGGAGGTTCCCACCTTCCTTGGCAGACACCTGTCTTTCAAACCAAGACATCCACATAATTTTCTGGATAACTAATCACTGCTCCATAACCACAACAATCCCCAAAGCATCCTGCATGGGATGAAAGTTTGGCTGGCCCTTCCATGCTTCACCTGGATGTTAGCACAGGCTCCTGCACCTTGCTGTGAAAACCAGGAGCTGCTCTTGGCTCCAGAGCTGTAAGGATGCCTCACTTCCCCCCTCTGCTCCTCCTCTGTTGCAGTGGCTCAGTCCACTGGCAGGCCAGAGGATATCAAGTGGGTGGATTTCCCCGCCCATGACAGCAACTTTGAGGGCGGCACTGAAGTTTTAGGGCTCTGCCCCCTGGGTGTCACTCTTGCAGGCATCTCATCCCCCTTTCTAGAGACATCTTTGTTCCTATGTTCTTTATTGGTTAACTCAGTTATGTTTATTCATAGACTCTGTTAAATATGCAATTATGTTCTGGAAAGTTCACTTCTGTTACAATCCTCATTGGTTGATTCAAATAAGTTCCTCCCTTTGTTACCTGTTATTGGTTTCCTGTCACCCCTTGTCATTTCCCTATTGGCTTACCCCTCGGATCCACCCCTAGATTTCCCCTGTATAAAACCTGCTAGCATTGCCTCTGCGGGCCTTTTGTTGCTTCTCCCTTCGGCCAACAAACCGGAAACTGTTGCAACAAGAGGTCCTTCTCTCCTCCTTTGTCTCCGCCTGTTGCCTGGCAACATCAGTGACTGCAGCCTAGTCCCTTGAGAACTGAGAGCTGAGGGCAGAGAGCTCCTGAAGGGGCCTGTTCCAACTAACTTTGCACGGGGCGGTTCCCCGACCAGGACACCGATGCAAGTCACCTGCCAGGGCCTCTGGGTGGCCGAGTGGTCAGTGCAACACTCCTTTTCACCTTTCTATATGGTAAAAGGAGGCATCTCCCATGGGGTGGGGGTAGGGGTGGTACCCAGAATTCCTGGTGGCTCCAGATGATCTGACCACTAGGGATGAAGGGAAGGAAGCCCTTGGAGTAGATGTCCCCTAGTCAGCACATTACGTTGACTTTGAACCCTTCAGTCCTCCCAGGACCTGCTGTCTCTGCCAACCAGGCCCCTTGGGCTCTGCCAGGACAGGTCAGGACTTGGCTCACGTGGTGCTTAGAGCTCTCCTTGAGTGACAATGCCTTCGTCTTCACCCCTTCCCTGATTCATCACGCCTGGGTTGCCCCAGGTTCTCCAGACCCCCATGCTTCCCACGCAGCTCTGCAGAGCACTGGCACTTAATCGCGCTGTTCCCAGGGCTCTTCCCACACTTTGTTCAGCTACTTGTTAAATTCCAGTTTACAGAAGGCTTTGATTTTCCTCCTTGCTTTTTACGTGCTGCCACTTCCTTTTCATGTGGCAAATTCCACCTTAAAGGGAATGGCAGCTCGAAGCTGCTGACCTGCCAAGGTCCAGCACGAGCTGGGACGTCTGCTGAGGAACAATTCCAGCCTCTGCAGTTTAGCAGCCACACACAGCTCATTTCCTGTTTCCAACTGCAGATAAGCAGAATTTTAGTGCTTACAGTTGCACAAGGAGCTCATAAACTGCTCAGGTTAGCAACTCTTCCCATCCGATTCCTAGGGCTGCTTCAGTGCTGCTGTCACAAGGAAACATTCCCCTCACATAAAAAAGTATGAATAAAAACATCTACTCTGTACTAAGTACTGAAGTTGTACAATCACAGAATGGTTTGAGTCAGAAAGGACCTTTACAGTTCATCTAATCCAACCCCCTGACATGGGCAGGGACACCTGCCACTAGAAGATGTTGCTCCAATCCCTATCCAGTCTGATCTTGAACACTTCTCCAGGTCACTCACTGCTCACATCTGAGAGCAGAGCTACACATTCCTCAGGTCCTCCTTATCTTTGTTTCTCTGCTACTCAGTAAAATATCTTTAAATTAAAAGAGGACCATGGCTAATCAAGCCCCAAACACATCGAACCCAACTAAGTATCAGGAATAAGCAAAAATGTCAACCTAATCTGCATTTTCCTTAGGGACATCCTGCACTACCTGTCTCCTTGGATCAGCTCTGTCCTGCTCCAGGCTCTAATGCCCATTTCACCAGAGCCCATGTTCAGGGTGTTGTGTCTGACAGCAGAGCCAGCTCCTACAGCAAAGCTCGGCCAAAGATGCAGCGATATCAGAGTTCTTGTTTGCTTGGATGACTCCTGCACCTTCTTTCCAGCTTGTCCAGCCAGCTCATTCTGGCTTTAGTGCCAGAAGGTCCCTCAGCGAGCCTGAGTGACAACCAGGACAGGTAGGGCTTCACGAGCAGGAATTTTTCAGGAATTTAAAATGACTGGTAGTGCCAGCTCCAATGTTGTCTGTTGCACATCCTCTGCTCATCTCCTTCCAGTGCAACCCTCTGGAGATCGACCTTGTGCCCACCATGCCCTCAAACTGGTGGTGGTCTGCTTTGGAACAGCTTGACTCTTTTCCCATTAATGGGGATTATGTCCAACAAATGCTACTTCAGTTGCCTGTACTGCCCTAGAGCACCTCCAAGATAGGGTACAGGGTGCTTCATAGACCAGACCTACTAACACCACTCCTTTCTGTCTTCAGTTTAACAAATTTGAGTTCAAAACAGCTTAAAAATTTTTGTTAAAACAGTAAAAGCCACAGTGTTGGACATCACATCTTGGGTCCCTCCCAAACATCAGCTTGAGCATGACATATGGGACAGAACCAGTGAAATCACTCTCCTGACCACAATATGGCTGCAATTTGAGGAAAATTCAGGGGGTTTAACACAAAGGCTGCACATAACAGGAGGAAGAGGTACCTGCACTGATCCTCCATGCCGATCCGCAGCCAAATGAGATGTTAAGTACGAGGTATTTGTCTGCCGGCTCGGCTGGATTTCCCACTCCCCTCGGCGATCCGATGATGCCTGCTCAGGAGTTCAGGAGCATGAGAGAAACAGAAGAGAGGGCAAAAGGTGAATGAGGAGAAGAATTAAAGGTGTGTTGGTTAGTGAGTTAGTTTCTTTGCAGAAAGCAAGGCATTTACACTTTTAGATGGTCTAAAATTCCCCTTTACCAAGTGCACCTCATTATTTACTTCCACAGTGGCTGCAGTGATCCACTGAGGGAGTGGATTTCGTCCCCTCTACCTGCTGAATGAAGGGAAAGATCTATTCTGGAACTAATTTCTTTACACAGCTTCACTTCCATGGATTTCAGCACAGCCACAATCACACTGACAGTATTTAACTATGTCTGTCAGGACACACACACTAGAGCACTAGGCACGGCAGCAAGATGAGATTCACAAACTCATTCTCCCTCAAATACATTTTTTTAAACTAAAATTTGCAACATAAACCAAAGCCAAACGTTTAATTTCACCCAAAGGCAGTTCCACACACTGATTCACCTGTGCAGTTCAGAAGGAAACATCTACCACACCTGCTTGACTGGAGAGAGGGTTGGGGGCTTTTTGGGTTTCTGCAGAAACATAGATAAGAAACTTTGGCTAACAAGTTTCCTCTTTGTTCCTAATAGATGAAAATGCCAGGTGATATAAATTATTAGAATTTCATCTGTTTTATTAGAAGAATCACTTTGCACTTGCACATGAAGCTCTGGAGGGTCACCACTGGGGGTTAGGATTTTTCCTTTTGTCTCTTTCTCTCATGGAATTTTGTCCCATCTGTTACTAAGAAACAATAACTTACTTAAGAGATGTTGGGGGTTGGGGGCATTGGAATTTTTTCTTCATCTCTGTTACTAAGAGACAAATGGCTAGGTGCTCAGAGCTATTAAGTCTTTTGTAAAAGACAAAGCGTATAGGCTGGGTGTGGTGAGGACGAGGCTCGGTGGGCGGGGGGCGACACCTCGTTGGGACGGACACTGGTTCGTCGGACACCGGGAGAAAAGGAGCTGTTTTTCTGGGCTCTGACTGCGACCGCAGGAGATCCCACCGTGATCTGCCTTCTCCTTCTGGCTGGGTGAGCTTATGGCTGGGATCCAAATTTTTTTTCCCACACTGGGAGCGTGCGTTTTTTTTCCTGCTGCGTTTCACAGCAGCTGCAGGGGGGGGAGCCCGGCTGTCCCCGC
>VZRO01007142.1:937750-992914 GCA_013397915.1 Daphoenositta chrysoptera
CTGCCCGGCCGGGAGCTCCACAGCGCCCCTGCTGCTGGCAACCGCGATTACACCACACAGGAAAGTGCGTGGCAGCTCAAAGGACACCTGCTACTGGTTTCTGGTTTTGTTTGTTGTTATCCTTGTTATTGCTTGTTTACTCTGCTAAATATACTAGTAAAAAACTGTTATTCCTTTTTTCCCATACCTTTGCCTGAGAGCCCTTGATTTTGAAGTTCATATAATTTGGAGGGAAGGAGGGTCACATTTTCTACTCTAAGGGAGGGTTCAACCTCTCTTAGCAGGCACCTGTCTTTCAAACCAAGACAAGAGAATAAAAGATGTGGCTGGGAGGAGGAGGAGGGGGAAGGGTGCAGCTGGCTATTCTCTTACCTGAGGGCTTTTCTCTTGGAAAGGGCAGAGTTACCCCGAGATTTTAGGGTGGGGGGATGGGGTGCAGCTCCTAGCTCCCTCCTGCTGTCGGCATCGGAGAAGGACGATCAAGCTGTTGCTTACTGCGGTGAGAATTCACAGCCACCGCCAGAGCCCGGCCCTATACTGCTTCTTCCTTACTGTGGGTGAGCCTTTGCTTGTAAGAGCAGGCGTTGGACTGGGATCTTATTAACACCCTACCTCACCAGAAAAGACCCTCACCATCTACTCGGGTGCCTCGGGAAAACCTGGGACCCTGAGCCCCAAGCCCCTCCCANCTGAGCCCCAAGCCCCTCCCAGGGAGCCTCTCCCTGCTGTGTTCAGGATGGCTCCTGCCCAGCCGCGCAGCTCCTCTGCCACTGCTCCTGGTTTTTTCCTACACTGTAGCCCTGCACCCCCTGCCTGCACCTCCTGCTGCAGCTGTGGAGTTTCTGATACATTTCGTTTGCTACTCTGGAGTCCACTCCTCCCTGCCATCCCAGCTGCCATTACGAGGTTTCTGCTTCAGCCCATTTCGCCATCCAGCTCGCCCCGCCATCGCCGCGTGAGGGAGACGTGGCCCAGCCTGCGCCACAGCGCCCCCTGCAGGCGCGGGGGAATCACCGCACCCGCCCTGCCCAGCCGGGAGCCACCAGCGCCCCTGCCGGCCGTAAGCAGAGCTGCGCCAAGGGGAAAGTGCCCGCGGCCGAGAGAGGCCGGCACTGGGTTCCTGTTCTGTTTGGTGTCGCTGCCGGTGCTGTTTGTTTGCCTCGTTATCCATATACATACTGGTAAAGAGCTGTTATTCCTTTTCCCATATCTCTGCCTGAAAGCCCCTTAATTTCAAAGTTATAATAATTCGGAGGGAAGGAGGTCATATTTTTTTCATTCCAAGGGAGGTTCCCGCCTTCTCTGGCAGACATTTGTCTTTCAAACCAAGACAGTCACGCAGCTTTGATGATAACACATCCAGTGCTCACCTAAGACCCAGGAAGGTGTCAGCACACCTGAACCCAACTGACCTGTGGGAAGAACGCTTCCCAAGACTGCAAAGTGTGGGACAAACAGATCTGTGTTGGCCTCAGCCCTCAGCTGAATGAGACACCACGGATCTGGCCAAGATACAAAAGGCTCCAGTGAATAAACCCAGGTTTTGAGCAGTGAAGGTGTACCCAGAGAAAGGCTCCAGAAACCTTAGAATAAACTTCAACAATCACTAGTAAATTGTCATTCAACTAGAGCAGGAGCACACGCAAAAAGTAGGAGAATTAGAAGAGAAGTCTCAATATAACATCCATTGTTGTTCCCTTTGTTCTGACTGCCTCCTGGAGTTACCCATGGGGCTGCTCTTCCAAGCAGTCACCAAAACCAAGAGCTATTTCCCTAGAGGTGGTTTTGTCAGAGGATCATAGAACAGTGTGGGTTGGAAGAGACCTTAAGACCATCTCATTTATAAAATCTTTTCACTACACGTTCTTCCCGTCAGCCTGAGACACTGCTCACACCTCTTTTCCTTGGTGACATCCAAAGGAGAAGCATCTCCCATTTTTTTAATGGCTGTAATTCACAAGAGTAGTAACAACTGGAGAATGTAAATGCAGGTTTTATGAGCTAGTGTAAAGCACATATTGAGTACTATTCTTCCACAGAATCAGGTGGCTTGACTAGCCCAGGGAATGAAGCTACATCAGTGCTGGGAGAAGCAGGCTCCTGCCTGGGAGCCTGGAAGCAATGTCCAGGAAAGGCTCCAGTAGCCACAAGAGCCAGATTTGTGTCTTTTAGCTCGACAGCCAAGTACGTGACAAACTGGGTTTGAAGTTGGCTTGAGCTGAGCCAAACACAACCTAAGGAGTGACACTGAGGAAGTGATGCCATGAAATTCAGAATAGAATAGAACAGAATAAAATAAAATATTCTGAGCTGGAAGGGACCCACAGGGACCATTGGTCCGACTCCTGGCCCTGCACAGACACTGCAACAATCCCACCCTCTGCCTGAGGACATTGTCCAAATGCGCCTGGAGCTCTGGCAGCCTTGGGGCTGTGCCCATTTCCTGGGGAGCCTGCTCAGTGCCCCACCACTCTGTGGGGGAAGAGCCTTTTCCTGGTATCCAACCAAAATGTCCCCTGACACGGCTTGGGAGCATCAAGTTCCCATTAACACTCATCACCCTCCTACCAGCTTCCAAATAACGAGCTTCCAAATCACAAGACTAAAGACAGAGAGGAAGAGTTCACTCATCTTTGATTAAAACCCTTCACTTTCCAGAGGAAAAGGCTACAAAGAGGAGATCCCACATTAGCTCTTTACTGGGAGTCAAATATTGTAAGAGAGAATCTGCAGTTATTATGCCCAAGAAGAAAAATTAGGCCATTAAATCTGGAGACCCAAACTCACGCCTCCAATTCACTGCTTAAGACATTTATTTTTCTGCCTTTTTCCTTTAGAGAAATGCTTTGCTCAAGACTTTAAAGGAAAATCCCTCGGAAGAGAGTTGTTTGTGTTTCGGTGAGAAGATCTGGATTTCCCCCATGTTATATTAAACAATTCATCATCCTAACTAATGTTTAAGTGAAAATATGACAAAAGCTGCTGTGCAATCCAGCATCCAGACTACCTGTGTGGCTCGGGAGAACAAGGCCTGCAGGCTGCCTGCGTATTTTGGGATTTCTTTGGGCCTTTGTAAACTAAAATGCCTGAAAATGAAGCCAGGTGTCACTGTACTGTCAAGGCAACACAATGCCTCACACATACACAGCGTGAAGGTCTGTGGTCAAGGTGGACAATGGGAAACTGGCTGGACAATCCTCCCAAAACCAGGGGGTTACTGCATCCATCAGGGAATTTATTGAAGCAGATGACTGTATCAGGGCTCACATCCCAGCCCACACGAATCATACAGGCTGCAAACAATCCAGCTTCCTACAGCAACACCCCAAGGAGGGGTCATCTCGACTGTAGCTGATGGACTGGGATGCATCCTACCCTTTGTTAGCTGTGTGAGCCATCAGAGCCCAGGAAGGCTGAGCCCAGATAGGTTGTCACACCCCATGTTCAGTTCTGCACCCACAAACCTTAGTTTGAGTAGAACATGGAGGTTGGAGGAGCAGAATAAGCCCAGAACCACTCCCTGGGAATAAAAGCAGCAACAGCTCCAGCTGGGAGCTGCAGTTGGAGACCTGCTGAAAGTCTAAGAATTCTGTTAACACAGAAAATCCAAACCCTCAACACCAACAAACAGTACAACAAGAAAGGAAACAATGGGAAATTCAACTTCCCCATGGTAGTTCATCCAGACCATGATGCCTTCCTGAGGGTTCTGCCCTGCCTGTCCTTTGTGCTCTGCAACACTCACACTATGAACTGGATGCTCTGAGAAGGACATATGGATGTTCTTGGGACACACATCCCTATCACAGCCACACGCTCTGTGGCCAGAGGGCACCTGGGAACAGGCTGCCATCAGCACAGCTCTCAGTCTGCTCCACGGTCCATGTGCTATGAGTAAGAGCACCCCAAAAAATGTGGTAGTCAGGGAGTTCCACCAGACTGGATCATTGACTTTAACCTGTTTACCCACAAACTACAGAAAAACAACCCCATTCCAAACTGGACTCTGGTTGGCTCCCAATCCCAAGGAATTCCACCAGTTGATACCTTATTTCAACAACCTGTTGCTTTGACAAAATTCTCCTCAAATCACCATCTCTAAATTAAGCAGGAATTGTCCGTGCCATGACCAAGAATCAACCCCAGCCATCGATAATGCCATGTGGCTTCCACTTCTCCAGTGCCACAGGAGTTGGGAGAGGAGCCAAGCAATGCACCTGATTACGAAGAGCCTGTTGTGATGGTCGATCCCGGTGGATGTGGCTGTCTCTTGTCACTGCAGATGTCCCAGAATCTACATGGACAGATCCCACGGGAGTAGGCTGGAAAACAAGGTGTTGGTTAGGGTGAAGACTCTCACATGCACAAACCCACATTGTCAAGCTCGCAGGAAGCAGAAAAACATCAAAACACTGCCCAAAGGAGCCAAGGAGAATTACAGCCAGGGCTATAAAATCCCTGTGATTTACAGACATGAGATTTGATGGTGGACACCAGCACCAAATGTCTCATATAAAAATTAATTAAGAAGATACAGCTAGGTGCCTGTTTCAGTGTCAGATCACACCTAGTGCGTCTCACACAGAATTATTACAACTGAAAATATACAGACTTGTTTTCCTCATCCCATCGTCTCACCACTTGTAAAAATCACACTTGCATAGAAACAGGACGTGTTAAAATTAAAGCTTCATCTGCTCTCTTCTCACCAAAGTCATAATCCCTGCTCCCAGCATCAAGATCTCCATGGCAACCACCGTGGCTGTCAGCAATAGCATGTTTGTCTTACAAGGTGCTCTTTATCAATTGCCTTTGTAATTAAAGAAAAATGAAGAGAAAATCTTGATTCACAAAGGGAATGATTTCTTAGGAACTCTGCTGAGCACAGAAAGCATTGGGAATGCTAAATATAGTTGGGACAGTAATGCACTGGCAATAGTACCAAGTTTAGCACTGATGGCATTTGATCTGGCACCAGTAACAATTCATTTACAGATGTCGTTACTGGTCTTTGGGGTGGGTTGTGAGCAGAATGACCCAAACCAAAGAGCTTTAGATTCTTCTACCATATTTCCCCATGACACATCCTTTTCCCAACTCTTTCTGAGTTTAACTGGCTTTTGATGATAAAGGTGATGCAATGAGATCAGTATCATGGTCCACATGGAGTCACAGAACTGCTAAATGGAGGTTGGTTACTCCCACATTTCCTTGCCATGTACTGTACAGAGCTGGTTTGGCCTCTGAGTGTCTTCCAAGATATTCTGAGCTCAGGAGAGCAAGTTTAGATTATATATTTGGGAGAAATTCCTCCCTGTGAGGATGGTGAGGCGCTGGGTTAGATTGTCCAGGGAAGCTGTGACTGCCACATACCTGGCAGTGTCCAAGGCCAGGTTGGACAGGACTTGGAGCACCCTGGGCTAGTGGAAGGTGTCCATGCCCATGGCAGGGGGTTGGAACAAAGTGGGCTTTAAGATCCCTTCCAACCCAAACCATTCTGGGATTCTACTATTCACTGAACATCCATCAGAGCCCTGCCTGGATCTCCTGTACCTTTTTGACAGGAACTTGACCATTATTGGGGGATTCTATGATTCTCCTGCTTTAAGGTGGATTTTAGACACCGGTCTCCAATTCTGTGCTAGACTAGAGGGAATTCAGTCTCATCATGTTCATTGTCACAAGTAGGAAAATGAGGCTTGAATGTCCAGAGAGGTGGGATGGGGCCTCTGTCCCTGTGGAAAACTCCGAGGCACTGCAAGAACCCCCTGAACACAATGTCAGGATATCTCGCTGTGTTGAGAATTCAAAGATTTCATCCTAAACTCATTGGTATTAATTGGGATTACTGGAAACAAAAAGGCAATGGTGGGGAAGCAGCACCTGGAAGGCAAAGCATGGGATTTTGCAGGGACAACTCACAATTGGCCTGCCGACCCAGTCGTAGGCGTAGTCAAAGGTGTAGCCTTTCTTTTCAAACAGCTCCGTGAAGATGGTCCGTAGGTAATCATAGTCTGGTCTCTCAAAGAAGTCTAATCGCCGGACATAGCGGAGGTACGTGGCCATCTCCTCTGTCAGAAAAGGGGAAAAAGCAGCAGCTTTTATCCTGAATCTTCCAAATGAGTTGTTAGAAACCAATGCCTGGGCTGCCAGCACTACCTCTGAGTTTTCCCATACAAGTCATGGTTTTTAGTAACAGTCCCCAATTGAAAACAATTCAAACACGTCTCAAGCAAAGATGGAAGACCCACCCCTGCTCAAATCTGACTTCCACACCTTGACTTATTCTATACAATTGTATAAAAACAGAGTGAGAAATAAACTCACTGAACCTGACAACAGGCTGCTCACAGGTACTTAGAATGCTGTTGCCCAGAGCAGCTGTGGCTGCCCCATCCCCGAAAGTGTCCAAGGTCAGGTTGGATGGAACTTGGAGCAACCTGGAATAGTGGAAGGTGTCTCTGCCCATGGAAGGGGGTGGAACTGGATGAGCTTTAAGGTCCCTTCCAACCCAAACAAGTCTGGGATTCAGTGATGCAATGTTTCTATAAAACAGCCACAGACATTCATCTGGGGAAGGAAAGCAGGAGATATTGGTGGGCTCCCAAGGCATTCCTGAGCTCCAGCTGCAACCAGCTGTTTGCCCAGAGCATGGCGGTGCCCAACCTCATGACACCTCTGAATATTCAAAACTAGACTAGAGGGGGAGGCTCTAAGGTTAATTTACCTGAAGAGAGTTAATTTACAGACCAGGGTTTGGTGTTAAGCTAATGAATTGCTTTCCTGCATCTGAGTCACAGTTTGCACGCACAGAACATTGAGCCCTAGGAACTCATGTTCTGCCCCTTCCTGGCTCTACCTTGGCTCACAGCTTTGCCTTCAGCCGACAAAAATAAGAACAGAACTGCTCATTGATACTTAACTGTCTGTGGCTTGCAGCTTCCATGGAGGTTAAAGAGGTGAAAAAAAAGGAGAAGAAAGAATCCTCTCTTTTAAGGACCTCCGGAAGGTGGAGAACAACCGGTTTCAGGCAAGGAAGGAACAGACCTCAGTTCTCTCATCTCCCATCAGCCCAAACCTGAAGGAACTGTGAGGAGGAGTACTGGGAAAAAGATGAGAACAGCCAACCTGAAGCTGTTCTGCTTGGAACCAGGTGGATTTTGGAATGACACATCTGGGGAATTACAGTGACTTGAGTGAACAATGATCCCGTTCCAGGCTTGCTGTTCCTCGTGGTGGGAAAGAGCTGTGTGGCACAACAGCTCTTACAGGAGTAGGATTAATTGTGGGTGCTCTCCCTGGTGTCAGGACTTCAGAAACCTCTCCAAAACCTCCCAGGCCCACTCTGTGGCCAAGGGACCCTGGGGAAGCCTCTAACTCTGTACCCTGCTCTACCGGCTCCAGGGTCTATTTAACTGTAGATCAGGTGTTGGGCTTGGCTAGAAGCAGTAACAGAAGTAACACTCTCCTTAAAACTGCTCCCAGAAGGTGGAATTCATGGCCAGACACACCCTCCCATCTTCCAAGCTGGCCACCTTCACCTGCAACACCTGTAAAACCTTCAATTTGGAAAAGAATTAACTCGGTAGTTCCAAAACGATCCTTTGGGAGATGGAAAATGAGGAGCTCTTTTGGAAGGAAGCCAAGAAGCACAGCAGGCAAGAGCACAAGAGGCCCTTGAGCAGTGTCCAGTCTCCTTCATGAGAAGGGTTTTGCTCATTTAAAGACCTCAGGCCCTGCTAATTTATAGCAGCAGCTCCAGTTGTTTGCCAGCTTGAGGAACGACATGATGGATACACGTCATCCAAATACTTTCAGACCAGAGGAGCACAGACATTAACAAGCTATGGCCACCTCCAGTTGCACTCACACAGTCCCATCAGGGCTTTACCTGGAAAGTTCTCACAGAGAACTTCAACCGGAGTGTTTCTCTTTGTGTCCCCAATCTTCTGATACCTCTCTTTTAAGGTGTCAGCCTGCAGCGCACAAAGACAAAACAGTTGTGGAGAAAGAGTTCAACCATGTGAGAAAGGACATGCTGTATGGGAAGAAAAACAAGGTATTTAATGCCCATTCTGGGTGACATCAGGAGATGCTACTTGTAACTGAACTGCATCCTGGACTACACCAGTAGGAACATTTCACTGGCAGGGAACATCCAAGGATGTTCAAAACATCTTCATTAATGAAAGGCAGGACCCTTATTAGTGTCTTACGAGGCTCATTTCTCACAGCCCAGTCCTGAGGACTGTGCAGGGAAGGTTTCATGAGAGAAGGAAATAAAGGTGCATGAACTGTGATGGCACATCAGGACCTCCCCAGGCTTAGGGCCATCGAGCTGCCTTCACAAACTGCAAAACTAACCCATAACAGAGCAATTTGGGTCTTCCTCTGTGCAACAGGATGTCACCACATTGATAACGACTCTACATCAGTCACACTTCTCCCAAACCCCAGGATGCTCCCACACAGCCTCTCCTTTCACCCCTAAACCACCCATCACTCAGCACTGGTTTAATATCTGGTCAACAAGGAAATGAAACCATTTGCAGTTGGATTTCCCACCTAAATCACCCTAAGGCAGAGAACTCTGCTGCAGCTGGCACCCTAAAAGTGGGGTTTCTTGCCTTCTTTTCAAAATGTCAGTTAGACCTGGCAGCATAATTAGCACTGTAAGATATTCTCTGCAGACACAACCCTGACAGCACAGACCAAAAGTGTAAGCTGAGGAAGCCTAGAAGAGCAAAGATGCCACATTCTAAATCCAGCTGTAGAGTCTGTGTTTGCCCTGGACCTCAGAAAGGAGTCAACTAATTCTTATCAAGTTCAGCACTGAACTGAGGAACTTTTGTAGAACCTTGTATAAACTTGGAATTATTTTAGAATAATTTACAGGATTAATTTAAAGCAGATGAGTTCAACTAAGCCAGAAAGAAAATATGTACTAGAACAACACAGAGAGGCATGAACATAAAATCAGAGAGTCTAATTTCTTTCAGAATCTCTTTCATGCTTGAAAAATCCTTCTTTGCTTTTATGAGCTGTTGCCAACGTTTCTGGCATGTGCCTGATGAGGCTGAGCTGAGACTAACTCTGGATAGGTGGTGACAAACAGCTGAACAAGGTCTATCACCCCAGCTGGGTCTATAACCCACTGACCATTACAGAGCTCTGCAGCAGCTCCTGAACCCAAAGCCTTGGCTCCTTTTTCCAACAGGAGCTCTTGTCTTCTCTGACAAACCTAACCTGATTGCATTCAGTCCCTTCACTCCCTGCAATTCCAAACTGAACACAGTAGCTTAATCATCAGGGAGGTGATGGAGAAGTGAAGATGCAGCTTCCAACAGCTCTGGAGCCAGCAAATGACTTATTCCTGGTTAGCTCAGCTGATGGATGTTGGCGGCAGTCGGTAACTCAATTACTTGTAGCTCTCCACATTGCACACAGCATCTCATAAACTCCCCAGCACTGAGTGTCCAGTGTGTCTGGAGGGAAGCCAAGTCCAATACTTGTGCCAGAAAACCAGTTTTTCAAGCTCAAGTCCATCTGTGCATCGAAACCCATCAAACTGCTCCCATTATAAACACGGATCACAGATGCAGCTGGGGGATTGTGTGCCGTAACTGGAATTTCATAAACAACCACTGTGTCCCAGGCATGCTCCAGCTCGGGGCAGCCTCCAATCACAGCGCTCTCATTGTTTCTGTCTCTCTGTTCAACCTTCTCTCCAAAATTGTACCAATTTGACAACTTGAAGTGCCTTAAAATCTACCTTAAAATCTACCTTAAAATCTTCCCTGTAGCTAAACTTAATGCCTTGGTGTTAGGCTACAAGGACACAAAGGAGAGGACAGTGTTTCTGACTGGATTTTGCCAATGTTTCCCCAGCAGATTCTCCTTTGGGTAGAGACTAGCCAAAGTTTTAAAGAACGAAACCTAAAGGTCAAACCTACCTTCAATCCTTGCCAGGGCAGGCTGCCTCGGAGGAAATACATGAACATATGGCCAAGGGCTTCCAAGTCGTCTCGACGACTTTGCTCTAAAAGAGAAGAGATGACAAATTATTGCTGCAGAGGCAGAAATGACTCTGAGATCTCAGCAGCAGCCACGCCTGTATCTGAGATAAAGGTACCACAGGGACGTTCGCTTGCTGTCTGCAGCTCAGATCTTGTGCAAAACCACCTAGAAGCTGTTTCATAAAGCCAGAAAATATGTAAAATCAGCCAGAAGCCCTGAGATAACATGGGAGCTGCACAATACACAGCCCAACCTGAGGGAGAATGGACAACTCTTAATTGCAGAGGAATAAAGCAGTGCTCCAATTCTTCTCCGACCTGCCAGTGTCAATGGTGCCATGTGGTGCTGCATAATTTCCTCTGGACTAAATGGGAGCAGGGGATACTCACAACCAGCTGCAGGGATCTACCCTTGCACAGTGCCAACCCTTTCCCAATTGCTGCTCATCAGAGCAGATAAAAAATAGCTCCTTCCAGCGCCCTGGAACAGTTGCTGCTGTTGCCATGCAGATGTTATAATGATAAATGAAGGGAGGAAAAAGGGGCATGGAGCCAAAGGAAAAAGTATCCTTAAAACAAGCTGCCAAAATGTATCCAAAACCCCAGCGGAGGACGGAAGAGAACAAAGATGTGGAAGCAACGCTGGGCTGAGCTGAGCTGCATCTTTGGGTTCACTGAGCCCACGGACTCATTTGGTGCAACCTCCTCTCTTCTGAACCCCACCTGCTCCAAAGAATGTGCCTGACGATCCAGAACGGATCCAGCCCACGACACCACGGCCGCTTAACCTGCAGGAGATGCTGGGAGGGGGAACACTTGGGAGAAGGGAACTGAAACAACAGCTCCTGCAGTTATCCTGATAAAAATGAGAAAAAGAGAGGATGCCCTGGGTCATTTAGTGCAGTGATGCAGATGGACTTCCAGGAAGATGGTTGAGTGCACTTGTCTCTCAGGAAAACTGCAGTCAGACTCCTGAGTTTGAAACGTGAAATGACTGATTCCGCCTGGGCTGGTCTCACCAGCGAAGCATCAGCTCCTCACAACCCCTCTGACCAGGGACAGCCCCCTCAACTACACCCCCAGAACTGATTTGGACTCTTCCCCTGCATGAGCCATGGCGGGAGCTGAAATCCTGTGGGAAATGTGTCCTAAGGAAGGCACATGGTGCACTTCAAACACAAACACATCTTCCCTCCACATTGCCCGTACCAGCAGCTTCCCAGCCTGCTCCCACTGTGCCCTTCCATTCCTCCATCCCTGCCTGACTCTTCACTTTCCAAAATTAGAAGCTAGGCTCATCCCTCCTTACTCCCCGAAGAGAGTGAGCTCTCCAAGTGGGAGCCAACATGCCGGGAGGCCTCCCAGAGAATATTCCATTATCTCACTGCTCATATGGATTTAAGAGAATATAAACACTTAATAAGGTTTTTTTTGCCTTTCAGCCACAGAAATGTAATCTTCTGGTAAGAAAGAAAGCAGTGAGGAGAGGAGATGAAAGCCAGGTTTAAAGTTATTTAAATCATTCATTTTCTCCAACCAATTACTAGGTCAGGGAACATCCAACTCTAACACCTGGAACTGGAAGGCATTGGGACAGTGCTGTGCTATAAAAACCTATTTGTCCATCATCCAGTGCAGCAATCACCACCTGCTTGATTGTCTTTTATCATTGTGGGGGTGCTCCCAGTTATTTAGTTCCTAATAAAAACTGTAATTATGAGGCTTCCAACATTTCAGCTGGCTCGATTCCTCAAAAGAGGGGAGAAAAAAAAATCCTCACAACTGTAAACAGCATTGGGAGGTTCACAAATAGCTCCAAAGGTGCGAGAGAGCTGTGAGGCAAGATGCTATGGGAGGTCTAGAGGATTCAAACAGCAAGCTGGAATGTGTCCATGAAGGGAACGGAGCTGGGGAAGGGGCTGGAGCACCAGGAGCAGCTGAAGGAGCTGGGGAAGGGGCTGGAGCACCAGGAGCAGCTGAAGGAGCTGGGGAAGCTCAGCCTGGAGAAAAAGTGGCTCAGGGGGGACCTTGTGGCTCTGCACAACTCCCTGACAGGAGGGGGCAGCCGGGGGGGTCGGGCTCTGCTCCCAGGGAACAGGGACAGGAGGAGAGGGAATAGCCTCAGGCTGTGCCAGGGGAAGTTTAGGTTGGATATTAGAGAAAATAATTCCCTGAAAGGGTTGTCAAGGATTGAACAGGCTGCCCAGGGCAGTGGTGGAGTCACCACGCCTGGAAGTGCTCAAAAGGAGTATGACTGTGGCACCTGGGGACATGGTTTAGTGGTGAACACGGCAGTGCTGGTCAGGCGTTGGACTCAATGACCACAGAGAGCTTTTCCAGCCTGAAGGACTCAGTACTCCCCCCACGCAGACAGACCTTTGCCAAGGTGTGTGTTGATGGACATGTATCTGGCCGTTCCAGTGAGGCTCTTGTGCTCCCTGTAGGGAATGTGTTTTTTGGTTTCCGGGTCAATGTACTCCTTGGCCAATCCAAAGTCTATGATGTGAATGACGTGCTCCTTCTTATTGCCCTGCCGGCCAATGAGGAAGTTCTCCGGCTTCACATCCCGGTAGATGAGGTTCTTAGAATGCACGTACTCCATCCGAGAGATCTGCAAAACGACGAGGGAAATATTTGTGAGCAGGGCTCCGGCTCCCAGCAGAGCTGGAAGAGGAATTTGTCATCCCCTCCTTCCCAAGGCTATCATGCTGTGCTCCCTGCTTCATTCCCACGGAAATGGTAAAGGCTGTTTCTGAGGTGTTACCACTGGGATGCAGCTCTTGGCAGGCTGCCACGGGGAGCTGCAGCAGCCTTTTTGTATTGATTTTAAACATACTAAACCGGTTACCAAGAGCTCTTCCCTTGCCCACCACCTTCCCTTGTTGCTCTGTGTCTTACCACCTTCCTCCCTCGACCCATATGTTGTCTTAGACATGCCAGATTCTTCATGGAGGGGGATTTTTGGGCAGGCAGAAGCTTTATGATCTTCAAAGCTGACTAAAAGAATAATTAATCTCATTGCTGTCAACTAGAAATAGCTGGAATATTTTTTGGCTTTTGAGTAACGTTTTTCTGGAAGTTTAACTGAAAGGGAAGGTGAAAGGGAAGGAATCCCACCTCTGAGGTGATGGGGGGGGGGGCTCTAACAACACACCTTATTCAGAAGTTCATTAAAATTGCTTTTGAAACCAAACATATTGCAGGTGATGTCTGACCAGGCTGTCACACAGTTCTCCTTTGGGTCCCAAACTTAAGAGATCATTCCAACTGGAAATAATTCTCAATTTCATTTCAGTTATTACCTTTAATTGGCTTTTTAGGTTTCAAATGAACACACAATGAACTCCCATTTATGGCTGTCCTGGTCTCAGCTGCCCTACATGCCAGAGGACACAGTGGCTTTGTTAAACAAGATGCTTCTTTGGAAAGGCCACTGGGATTGCCCCAGGTATTTGTGAGCTGGCAATGCTATGAAACCTCTGCAAAGCTCCACCAAGTCCCAGTTTTGCACTAACGAGCTTTGGTCCCCAGAGGTCACTGCCACACCGTCACAAGGGACAGCGCAGTGCCAGAACCTGGGGACATCCAGGGTGAGGGCCACCAGTTGGTCACCCCCACTGGGTGAATCCTGGCGGAGAAGCTCTGCAGGCCCGAGTTCTGGGTCACTGAGCCAGCTCTCCCCCAACCAAGCAGCAGGGACCCCCCGTCAGCCCTTCCAACCCCCCTGCTCACTCCGCTGGGCTGACAGACCCTGACTGCTCCTTCATTTCTCACTGAATCCAGACACATTCCCAGCTGGCAAACCCAAGCCACTCTTTCTCTTTACAGATCTTGGACCCACACATGGTTTTAAATGTCCACATTCATGTGATCCTCTATCCCACTCCCAGGCCCTTACCATGCACCCTATTTTAAAGGAAAATCTGCTGCATTTCCACCACTCAGAAAGAAGCAGCAGGCAGGAGGGGGACAGTCCTCCTTATAAAATAAACAGCTGTGCAGGGAGGGCAGCAGACAGGAAAAAATTGGCTGCAGGTGAATCAGGCTTAAAAAATAGAGCTTGCTCAAAGACTCTTCAAAGAAGAGAACAGCACGTGCTGCCACTCCCTCCCCTCGACGCAGTAATTGATTCCAATGTGCCAAGAAAATGGGTTTCACGGCTAGCAGCCATTATTTCCAATCAATTACAGGCTGGTGCAGAGCAGAGCAGATGCTCTTCAGTCATTCTTCACACTTTGAATCACCTACAGGACAGAGCAGCAGGTTGGGAGACAAAAAGCTACGTTGGGAGGCAATTCAAATGAAGATGCAACCCTTGAAAGTGGAACAAAGAGCTTCCTCGCCTCTCCACACATAACAAGCCTCCAAGCAGAGCCTGACTGGCTCATTTGATTTGTTCCTGCTACCAGAGCAGCTCAGTTGTTGAAATCCCAACAGCAATTAGAGAACCTGAAAAGAGCCCATTTTTTTCTTCTTTAAAAACTCTCGGCAAGTTGCAGCAGGCAGGACAACAACCTGGACAGCTGAGGTGTTAGATGAACCAATACAATATGCTCCAGGAGCACTCAAGGGTACTTATTTTCCAGCCTTTTTTCCTCCCACCTGCCTTTTTTGCTTCCACCACACACACACAGCTGCCATGGGGTCTTTCATATTCCTTCTTTACTTCCACCTGCCTGGACGCTTCATGCTGGAGAGCTTTGCTCAGCCACGGCAGCTGAAAGACGCTCCCTGAAAGATGTTTCCTGGAGTAGCTTCCATGCTTTATTTACCCTGACAAGACACTCTCCCTGCTTGTGGCTGCTGTGATGTGGAGTGTCTGTACTGCATCTTCCTTCCAGACTCTGCCTGAGCACACACGAGCAGCGGTGCTGCGGCACAACCCTGGCATCAAACCCATGGTGTGGTTGAAGGAGAGGGGAAGTGGAGTTCCCACTCCAGAAATGTGCTGGATGCAGAGGTGCAGTGCCCACTCCTCTGGGTTTGAACTACAGGCTCAAACACTCTGAATTCATTCTTTTATGGGCAGAGAAACCACTTGAGGAATTGGGACTAACTTGGAATTGCTCTAACACTGGAAAAACAGCAAGCACGGGAGCACTAGGATAGATAGATAGAAGACTGAATTACAGAGGGATTTCCATGGCCACAGCCGGCTGAGTCCATCCTTGGAGCCATAAATCTCCATTTCAGATGTCAGAGAAACCCTTAGGAGGGGGGAGAATCCCTTGGCACACAGCAAGACCCCTGCGCTACAGTGGAGAAATGAGAGGATATTGTGACATTTAGCAGGTGCCAAAGAAACCCGTGCTTTCATTTGCCTTCCTCCTGCCAAGGCAGAAAGTGTAACAAACCCTCTTCTCACACAAAGGTAACTCTTAAGGGGCTGATCTTGGCAGCAGTTCCACCTCTAGACCTTCCTGACAAATTTGAGCCCTTCTTTCACACATCACCTGCTTGAATATAGATCAGATCAGCAGAGAATGAAATTAGTCTCATTCAAAGGCAATTCTGATGGTCACCAGTAGAAAAACTTCTCGCTACCATTTGGTCCAGATCACATCCAGAATATTTTTCCACTGCCTGGTGGCACAACAGAGCTTGTTGTGAGCTGTCAGTGAGCATCATACAGGCTGGACCTGGCCAAGAGTGAAAACCAGAAGCCTGAATAAAAAAACATTCTCCCCCAATTTATGGGCTGTAAGGACTGACATAATGACCACGTTTTAATTGCCAAGCTTGGCTTTGTTCAGCAGCTTCACCCACTGGATCTGATCCACTGGATGTCTTCAGCTGCATGTGGAGTGTGGAGGAAGCAGTTGCAGTCTGAACAATTCCCAAACAGGCTGTCTTTCTTAAAGACTCATTATCATCCAGTCTCTCTCTCCCTCAGCCAGGAGAGCCTTCCTGATATAAAACTATGTTTGAATTCTCCCTTAATCCCCTGTGGTACTTCTTAAAATGACACTGCCCTTGTTTTTCCTAGAGAAACTCCTCTTTCTTTTAACATCTGTAGAGGATCCACCCCAGTCCTGAGATGCCACAACCTGTCAAGCTCATTCACACCAGCCATGCAGAAATTCGTATTAAAAAATATCTTTCCAGGATGTCTCTGGTTAAGAATTGACCATGGAACACAAAGGGAAGGGACTGGATACTCCTACAGACATGGGGATCATCCTAAGTATGAGGAGAAAGATCAGGGGACAAATGCCCATGGTTAGAATTACAGCAGCTTAAGCAGACCTGGCCAGTCAGAAACAAGAACAAAATGTAATTCCTGGGTGTGAACCCATGGAGTTTGAGAGTCCAGTTTTCCTTTCTGATGTGTCTCACACTGGAGCATGACAGTGACTGCAATAATTTAGTGTGGGAGAAAGATAAAGACAATTTTCTCTAAATCCTTGTGGTTGGAGCAAAGGGTTTTCATTCCAATTGACCAGTAACTGCCAGCCCCTTTGGAAAACACTTCTCCCAGGGCCAGGTGATGGGGCACACCTGAGGATGCTGAATCTGTCTCCTTAAATGTGCACACTCCAAGCTGGCAACTCATGTAACCTCCCTGAGGAGACTGAAAAGGTCCTACAACATCTCCCCATGGCCAAAGGAGCACCTGACCCTTTGAGAGAACATCAGCTCTTCTATTTGTGACTGCTTTTGGTGTCCCCCTGCATCAGCCTCAGCACATGTTTTCCACCAGTGCCCGAGTGAGCTGCAGCCCCAGGACTTGGCAAAAGGTAGCAGCCATGGCTGTGACAGTCTTGATTTCACCAGCAGTTCCTTGGAAATGAATTTACATCTTTACATTTTCCCTCCAAAGGTCACACAAGCCGTATCTGAGGCTTTGCCAGCTGTTGCCACTTGGTTTAATCAAAACCAATACTATAAATTGCTTTTCCACCGACGAAGAAACACTCAAAACCAAGAGATGCTGACTGCTCTGCTGTGGGAGGCCTCAGGACCAGGCAGGTGCTGTTCAAACTTCTGCAGTTCTGACCTCAGTTTTCCTTTTGAGATTCTGCTGTGTCAAACTTCAGTTTATCTGAAGGATTGTGTTCCTCATTCCTTACATCTCCTCTTCCTTACCATGCTTCTGTCCACGGAGCTATTAATGTGAATATACAATCCCACCTCTGCTGTGGGGTACCTGGGTGATCCCAAGGTGCAGCTATCCAAGATTTGGATATCTGCAGGTACCCAGATACTTGGGAATCTGCAAACCAGTCTGAAAACCAAAGAAGCCAAACTTACTGGCTGGCCCCACTGACTTGTGGAAGTTTCCTTACCACATGTAGTATGTTCAGCTTCCACGTTGTCCACTTTTAACACAAACCCAAATCTGAGCTTGGATCCCTTCCAGCTTTACTTTCCTTTTCAGGTACATCAAAGCCTCTGTGATGTTGGCTGTAGAACTATGATTTTCCAAGTGTCAGTAATTTAAACCCATTGGCCAATTTTGACCAAATTTGACTAAGGCAGAGACCTCAAATGATGCTATTTTGGCTAAGGAAGGCTCAGCTCCCATTGCCCTGCGAGGTTTCAGTCTTTGGGCAGCCCAGCAGCACCAAACCAGTAGAACTGGTAGCAGTGTGAGAGGGTGCTGTGCCCCGTGTGTCCCACAGGGTGGGTGAGAAATGAGATGTTCCTGGGATGTCCACATAGAGGGAGGGAGTTGGGGCAGGTACCGGGGCAGGGGCGTGTAGGGGACATGGAACGCAAGTCCGTAGGAATCCAGCTTCACTGGTTCTGCTGTGCAGGAAGCCAGTTTCTCATAAGCATAATTTGACCTTCCCTTTATAGGCAGGAGTCCTTCTCACCCCTGAGAAGTTTTCTTTTGTAAGAAAGATGGACAGAGACTTTGGACAAGAGACCGGAGTGACAGGACAAGAGGAAATTGTTTCCTGCTACCAGAACACAGGGTTAGATGGGATACTGGGAAGAATGTGAGGGTGGTGAGGCCCTGGCACAGGATGCCCAGAGAAGCTGTGGCTGCCCCATGCCTGGAAATGTTCAAGGCCAGGTTGGACGGGGCTTGGAGCAACCTGGTCTAGTAGAAGGTGTCCCTGCCCACGGCAGGGAGGGTGGGATTAGATCTTTGAAGGTTCCTTCCAAGTCAAACTACCCGGTGATTCAATGAGGATGAAGATTCTCTCAACCCTGAACCCTGCACTGTGCCGACCCTAGGATGGATGGACACCCAAGGAAGCCCCAGGGCAGGGCCCTGCCTGTCACTCACCAGCTGGATGGCGATCATTAACACCGTCTTCAGAGTGAACGTCCTGTCACAGAGGTCAAACAGATCTTCCAAGCTCGGACCAAGCAGCTCCAGTACCATGGCGTTGTACTTTCCACACGGTCCGAAGTAATACACCTGGGGGAGCCCTTCAGCTGGAAGAATAGGAAAAGAACTGGAATCAGTCAATGGGACAAGGTTAATTCCCCTCCTCCTGCGTGCACACCTTTCATCAGGCAAAGTTTTCTTGTCACTTCTTGAGCATTCTCTCTGATGCTGCCCAGCAAGGAAATAAGTTCCAGCACGCACTGTGATTGAACTGAAGGCTAAACCAATGCAGACTCTGCTCAGCTACACCCTTGGACAGACAAATGGATTTCAGAGCAGTAACAGGACCACCTGAAAGCATTGAGCTTTGACAGCTTAAAGGCTTGGATTTAGGGAACAAGACATGGAGTTCCCTGTCTTCCACTAAACTTCAGGCAGAGAACAGCCCCAGATGTGGGATGTCACTTGCTGGAGCAGTTAGGAAGATGATAGTCCTTGGAGAACATAAGGCATGGCCAAAAAAGGGCTGCTTTGTCACCAAAGATAACAGCCAGCCCTTGTTTTTCAGCACAACCTTACAAAGTTTACACTCAAAAAAAAAGGAAAAAAATCTTTTCCTTTAAAATAGGGAAAAGTTTTAAATTTTGACCAATCACCACATAAAAATAGGTGAACATGGTCATTAGCATATGTGCACACACACATCTATCAACATCGAACTGGTAGGAGCCAGAGCCCATCTTCCCACCCAACAGATTGCTCTGTGGGAGTACAGCGTTGATACTCAGCTGGCAGGGGATTTTTGGGTGGATCAGCTTTCTGAAAGGCATCAGAAGGAAAAGGAAAAAAACAGCTTTGGTGTTGGAAGGCTCACAGAGCTGCACAGCAGTCCTGGAATTACCTTTCAGTCGAAAAGGAAACCAGAGCAGCCCATACAGGAGGAATTCTGAGCAGGCCCAACTGCTCATTTTGCTAATCAGCACCTGTACCAGCCCTCAGCATCCCAGCATCAGTGTCAGGCTGGGTAACATGTTCAAATATCTATTGCCTTCCAGTCTACACCTCATAAGCAGCTCCAAAGAACAATGGAAGGGTTTTGTTTTGAAATACAGGGATTTGTCTTATGTCAAAATATGATACTTGCCTGAATGCCCAAGGACACAGTGCCCTGCTATTCAGTGTAAAGGCTGAGCACGGGGAGCACTGCTACGTGTGCAGCCTTTTTTCCCACAGAGATCCATAAATTACAGAGCAGGGGACCTGAAAACACTGTGATTATCAATTTTATGGCATGTTTTAAGCAAGTGCAGGCACACACCTGGATTTGCATAAGTGATCAATATTAGATATAGCAAAATACTCGACTAATTAAGTGCACAGTTTGGTGTCAGCTCTGCAAGGTGCTCAGGCAGGGAAACATTTCAGGCTGGACTGTGTCAGCAACACAACAAGAGCATGTCCTACTCCAGATTTAGGGAAGCCCTGTTAATCCACCCTATGGCACTGGGAACTCTGCAACCTGCCAACAATGTAAGAAATGCAGCACTGAGATTACTAAAGCTAAATACCACAGAACTTGTGCTCCCAAGTACTGCTCCAAAAGAACACAACGCAGTTTGGCAAAGATTACCCTAGCAGGGTTTTAATTTCGTTAACTCCCATGCTCAGGGAATCCGTCATCAGGATACATTAATGGGATATTACAGAGTATTGCAGGAATTCCCTGTCTAACCAGAGTTTTGTGTCCCATGTAAAACATTGACCCAACCTGGGCTTGGGAGGCTGCTGCTCCTAACAGAGCTCCACGCTTTAGGAAGCAATAACAGTAATTAAATCCTCTAGGAAGACAGGATATTTTGAATATTGCAGAAGCAATTCAGAAAGCGAAACAATCATGGGATACGATCCAGGCAGCTCCAAGATGCTTTCAAATACCCCTAAATCAACACAAATGGCAATTTAATGTCATCAGCTTAGTGTTGAAGGCAGGAATAATTAATTGCAATAGCTCTTGAAGTGAGTCATGGTGAGCCACTGGGTTTTCATTAAAGTCTGATGAGAACTTACCTATATAATCCCCTCTAACATCAAGATCAGCATCTCTACTTTTTAGAGAATACTAGAAGAATAATAGAGAATAAGAGAGTAACAGAATATTTTATGCAAAGTTTAAACCTGAACCCATTATATATTCTAGATACAGATGGACAATTAATACCTTTATCACAATTTCTACAAGTCTCAAATAGTGGAACTGAGGAAGGAATCAGGATTAGGACTCTGCTAATTAAGGTACACAGGAGAATAAAATTGCAGAAAGGCTCTTAAGGAAGGTGAAGGATCCTGTTCCCAGAGCAGGGGAAGATGAGAACATTTACAGCCTCACTTGGTAAGGAGTGAGCATTGCAATTGAAATGAAATTCCTACTAGGCAGAAGAACCAGGAAGACAGATTGCAGCAAGACCCAAAAGGTAGGGATTTCATGTAGGGAAGGAAGCAACACTACTTAGCCCTCTCTGGGATCCCAATTCCTTCAGCTTTACCTACTCAGAGCTTACAGCCAAGAGCTTGGAGTACCCTCTTCATCTTAAACCCTCAGGAAGGCTCTGCTTTTCGTGGGAGCTCTGACAAGGTGAGGCCTTAGTGAAGAACATTAAAAAAGCATCCTAAATGTCAGAATACAGGAGACATCATTGGCTTCAGGCGTATTTTTAGGGTTTGATTTTCCCTGAGGGTTTTCAGCAGTGCTGCCAGCTCTGCAGTCAAGGACTTCCCTCTTGCCTTTGCCAGGATAAAGCTGCAGTAACATCTCTCTGGCTTCCAGAGCCAGGCTGCACCACTGTGTTCTGGATCCAAAGGAGCATCATTGATAAGCCCTGTGGAGCTCCCAGCCCAAACCAAGGATCCTCAGCTCCACAGTAGTTATGGAAATAAAGTTGGGAGGGACTCAGGGTAACACGTCCTCAGCTCACTCAAACTCAACGCAATATTCACCATCTTTTTGGGAAGGGGAAAAACTCAACAGATGAACTTGACGTACACATTAAAGGGTGTGTTGGCAGATAAGACTGGATGAAACATGAGATACAGGCAGCTCCAGAGCAATTCTGAACAGTTAAAAGGGTCAGCCTAAGAAAATCTGCATAAAATTTGATTTTGTCACAGACCATCTGCATAATTTATGACGTAGCTTGGCTCTATTTCAGCGACAAGCATCGTGTCCTGGTGCCGAGTCCACTGTCACAGTGAACCACCGGAACTCCATAAATATCACCAGCAGATCCGTAAATACTTAAGAAAGATGTTGCCAACTAAAGAGATTGATGGGGGAAAAAGGACTTTTTTGCCCAGGCAGTTGGAGTTGAGGTTTTTAATAGCGAGTCATCGCATTGGGAAAGGACTGGAAAGGTTACACAAAGCCACAGTGTCGTGCTGTAGGTGAGCAGCTCTGGATTCAGAGACTGGGATGAAAAGCCACCAGCAGAGCAGAGTCTCATTGCAGATTCAAAAGTACAACTCGACACTTGACGTATAAACCATGATCTGTTTAATGCAATTAATGCATGAAATCACATCAGAACTAGGAATTTCTCCATGGTATCAAACAAGAGCAATACACTAAGGGAAGAAAATACAGGCATGATATGTGCAGGTTCTCCTTTGGAGGAAAACCAGTTTATTACAGCAGAGACTGCTGCAAGGAGAAATCATCTCAATTTGCTTAATGGCTTTGGTCTCGCTGCTGAGTGATTTGGCTCAGCTACATGGAAAAGGCCCCACTCCACCCTCAGTCTCACAGGAAGTTTATCACCCCAATAAACACAGACTGATCGCTGCACTGGAATCCACAGGCAAATTCTGCTATTTCAGCAGAGTGATGTCTTGGAAGAAATTCAAGCTGAGCACAGCGAAAACCTAGCAAAGCATTTTGTAGGTTAGAGCATCACTGCTGGAACGAGAGCAAATGCAGACATCAAAGCCAAAAACTCAGGACTTTGATTCCCCCACACTCCCGAGACTGGCCTTGGCTTTCCAGGGATGCTGAACTCTCATTGCTCCCAGGCTGCCACCAGAAGCGACTTTCCCATCCTTCCTCATGCTCTGTGGCTGAGCCATACATTGGATCAACCCAAAAACCCCTTGGCTTGAGCTTGAACACAAGAACGGGAACAATAACAAACAGCAGGATCACTGCTCTTCCAGAGAGTTTCATCTGAGCCAGATTAACACCGGGAACACCACCTTTGAGAAACTTCCATCACAGGATCAAGTGTCCTGGATGATTTGAGTAATGTTACCTTGCTGCCATATGTTTACAGCATGACTAATGGCCCCAAAACTCCTCAGACATCCAACATACTCCAAAAAACCACATTAGTTCAGGCACACAGACATTCCAAAGCCATTTCCAGGACTGGATATGAAACGGTGATGGGCAGAGATGCCAAAGAAATCAAGAGTTTGCAGCACCTGCCCTGCATGGAAGGCATGGGAAGCAGAACCCACCTGCTCCAGAAGAGCAGCTGGCCTGAGGCTCTGTGGGAGCATCAAAAGAGGCTGTGAATAAACCTCATCAATAGCAGGTAAAATACACCCAAGGAGGGATGGGGGAGCAAGTGCAGGAATCTGCATGTGGGATCTACATCAATGGAAGGACAAGTGCCACATCCCCACACAGCAAATCACCAGGAAACATCCAGAGCTTGTGATCAGTATCTGTAGTTTCTGAACCACCCATGGTTTTTGCTCTCATGGAGAGTTGGTTTCCACAGCCCTTCGATGAGGTGTGGCCAAAGAGAGAAGCTGATGTCTTCAATTTCCAGAATTAAAGAAGAATTCAGACCCTCTCTTCATGCAGGTTTTGACACTGAGCTCTATTGCAGAGGGGAGACACTGCTGAAGAACCCCAAATTCCACACCCAANAGCAAAGGGCTGATGCTTGATGCAAACCCATGCTCTATATGGGCAGCAAGAACTCTTTCTCACTGAAAGAGATGCAGACACACACAACAGCCTCAGTGCACAGAAAGTTATGTGTGGTTTTAAAGAGGCTCTGATGAATGGGCCATAGATTGTCACAAAATTTTCATTCAGAGCAGAAAGTTTATTTTTACAAATCACAGAACACAAAATTACACGACGAACAGCATAAATAGCAACTGTGAGAGGGCTGAATATCTATAGTTAAAATTAAACGTTCCAAACAAATTAAACGAATTGCTTTAGAGTAGTCAACCCATTTAAGCTGATTACACTAATGAGGATCTATCCTTCTCTTAATTTTCAAATCGGAATAAAATCCTGGCTGAAAAAGAAGATTTGTGATCAACATCGACTGGGCCAAGATCTCAGCTTTTAACCTCTTCAAACATACCCCATGTAAATCTACCTGAGCATGTTAGTTAACAGGTTATGTCTGTGAGCTGTAAGTAAAAAGACTCATTCTGCCCTTCAAGTTTTGGAATTGACTGTTTCAAAAGTAGAAAGATGAGAGAAAAGTTGACATTGGGCTTGTTACTGGGAATAAGGTTGTCCTAAAGGTCTTTCATATATTTGACTGGATGCCTTTCAGAGATATCTTCCTTCAAAGTAGGGCTGAAAAAGCTTTATGATACAGTTCTTCACCTTCAATCTTACCTGGATGAGCTTAGGGAAAGACAGAGATTTTGGGTGATTCAGAGTGTTTTCTCTTGTTTGAGTAGCAGCAGTTGAGATGTGAAGGAAGACATGCAGAAAATGCAATTTGTGACTCCAGCACCAGCTCACTTGCAGGTGGAAGAAGAGGTGGTGGAAAAAGTCTGCCTCGATCTCGCGAAGCACTCCAAGGCTTCAGAAGCCTTGAACTGGCATAAGATTAGGGAAATAATGTAAAAATAGTGATCTGATCCAACAACTACACAGAGAAATATCCACATGGAGAAGTGGGGTTGGAGGAGCCGGAGGATGGCCAGCACTGCGGCAGCTCTGATGGTGATCCACAGAGATGACCACCACTCTTCAAGTGTTTCCAGCCTGTAAAGCTCCTGAACAATTTCCTTACTCTCTTGAGCTTTGATACGGTGGTTTGAGAGCCCACAATTTACCTTTAGCTCTTCTCACTCACCTGAACAGGGTGAAGAGCAGCCAGACCTATACAGAACCCCTGGCACATCTTCTGTCCCCAAACATCCTCCAGCTCCGTTTGCTCCAGCTGCTGCCAGACACTTGGCTCTCTGCTGCCAGCTTTTCACTGAGTCTTTTCCCTGCTACGACTGGGCAATAAATCATTTCTCCTAGCAAATGCTGAATGCTCTGGCACCACTGCCTAGCAGGAATTTCTGCAGCAGCACTTTCCCCTTTAGCCCATTGGTGGGGGAGGGGGAAGAGAGGCAGAGCAAGGCCCTACTCCTGGCCTTGGATGTGGAAAAGGTGCAGCTCAAACACTCTCTGAACTCAAGAGGAAGTAACTCAAGGGAGAACATCAGAAGCCGGAAGCAACCTTAAAGCTGCCATGGGCAGGGACCCCTTCCACTAGACCAGGTTGCTCCAAGACCCAACCAACCTGGCCTTGAACACTTCCAGGGATGGGGAAGCCACAGGAAGGTACTGGATCAACACCTTCTCCCCTGATGATGGCAGAGAAAGCTGAGCTTTTTGTGGGAAGAGACAACACTAGGCCCATAATGGTGCAATAGTTGTGTATGAGCTGTGAGGAGACAGAGCTACTGTCATCTCCAAGGAGTTCCATGTGGGCTCCAAGAATCCAGCCTCACTCCACCTTATCTCAGGATATGCAGGATGTATTTAATCCCTGCTGTGTTTTGTTTCATTTTGCTAGTATTTGAATCCACAAAAAGAGAAGATACGGGAAAAGGAACAAGAAAAACAGACCCGGGAAGGACAGAAGGAAGAACATATTTGTTCTTGCTGCTGGTAAAAATCCAAATGATTTGATTTTTACTTCAGTTGCAGAGAAACAAAATCTCAGGATCGCAGTGTTATTAGAACGGGGTGGCATTTCATCTTCCTTGAGTGGTACAAGCTGGTTTCCTGAC
The DNA here is from genome assembly GCA_013397915.1 of Daphoenositta chrysoptera. Lineage (NCBI taxonomy): Eukaryota > Metazoa > Chordata > Aves > Passeriformes > Daphoenositta > Daphoenositta chrysoptera. The sequence continues at coordinate 963,083 of VZRO01007142.1, forward strand.
ATCATGGCTTCACTTTATTAAACAACTCTTCACATCCACAAAGCAAGAAGCACTTGCAGAGGGGGTACCAACGAGACATTCATATTTGTATTCATAAAGATAAAAAAGACTGGTAGGAGAATCAGCCCTAGCTGCAAAGGTTGAATGCAGGAAAACTTTCAAAATGTGGGAAATTTACCCAGAAACACCCATTCATGGGCAGTTTTTTAGCTCTAAGAAGTAAACTAGTCAAGTGAAATTGTTTCAATTATTGACAAACACGAAAGAATAAAGCAGAGCACAATAAATTGCTTTTTTGGCAAGTTTCGAAAGACTGAATTCACATTTCTAGAGCTCAGGGGAAATGACTGCACCCAGATCTCCACGTTACTGTTGGATTTTATATCCAACAAAACGTCCTGCTCCAGTGATGAAAGCAGCTGGCTCATAGAACAACACCTTAAGAGAAGGATAAAACCAGTAAATAATTTTAGAAGAGTTATTTTAAACCACCCAAAAAAGTTCTAGCTTAAGTTCTATCTTAATTACCTTTTCCCACACACCTGCAATACAAGGACAAGGATGAAAGAAAATCATTGGAACAGCTGTCCGGGGCAGTGGTGGAGTCACTCAACAACATCCCTGGAGGGATTTAAAAGCCATGTGGATGTGGCACTTGGGCACATGGGCTCACAGTGGCCTTGTCAGCGCTGGGGTATGGTTGGACTTGATGGTCTGAGAGGGTTTCTTTTCTAACCTAAACGGTTCCATGATTCTGCTCCACTGCAGGGCACACAGCTAGCTGAGTGAGCTCTGCCAGACAGTTCAGAGCCAGACCACATCTGTGTGGCCTGCTGGGTTCTGCTGCTCAACAACACCCACAAAAACCCAAGGAGGAAGGAAGGAAGGAAGGAAGGAAGGAAGGAAGGAAGGAAGGAAGGAAGGAAGAAAGGAAGGAAGGATTTCACTAAATATAAGGAAATTATTATGCTTCTAATATAATGTGTCCCTTCCTATGAGTCAAATATTTATAAAAAAATTTAATGCATTTGTTTTTATTTGTATGCAGGTTTGGGATTTTAAAAGATCTTTAAACTNAAGAAAGATTCCCCCTCCCCCCCAAAAAAATACAAGGAGAAATTGTTCCTGATCAGTTTTCCTTTGCTGTGCAATTCCTCAGCCCTACCTGCTGAGAGGGAGTTAAGTGGCAGGTTTGGGCCATTTCATTTGAACCACGTAACAGAGAAGTTGAGATTAAATCACAGGGTCCTTGGTAATTTTCTTTCCTTTTGAGAACAAGTTCACAGAATCATGGAATATCCTGAGCTGGAAGGGACTTACAAGGACCAACAAGTCCAACTTCTGTCCCTGCACAGACACCCCAGCAATCCCACCCTGTGCCTGAGAGCATTGTCCAAACACTCCCTGATCTGCAGCAGCCTTGGGACTGTGCCCATTCCCTGGGGAGCCCGGGCAGTGCCCCACCACCCTCTGGGGGAAGAACTTTTTCCCAATATCCAGCCTAATGCTCCCTAACACAGCACCAGCCATTCCCTCAGGTGTTCCTGGTCACAGGGGGCAGAGACCAGAACTGCCCCTTCGCTGCCCCTCAGGAACACGTTATGTATGTTGAAGTGATGCATGTTAATGACATTACAGGTATAATCTTAAGAAAAATTAACAACAAAAGTTCTTGGTTGCTCAGCAGCACCCAAACTTAACTCCAGAAGAAGTGCCAGGGAAGAGGCTACTTCTGGGCCAATGAAAAATGCCACAAAAGCAGCAAAAACAAATTGCTTGTGCTGAATTGCTCCTCTGCTGCCCAGAGAACCATTTCGGTTTGATCACACTGAGTCCTGGGTGGTCCCTGCCCTTCCCCAGCTTGTCTCCACTGGAGACTGTTGGCTGGAGGCAGAGCCTTTCCCTGCTTCCTCCCCAGCTGCAAGCCGGAGTGACGATGACAATGCAGGGCGGGTTTGACAGCCACAGCACTGAGCCGTGGCCACAGTCATTCTCACCAGGATGGCACAGCGACAGCGATGTAAGGCAAAACTGGCATGTAACAGTCAGGATTTGTCCTGCATCCAACAGCATTTTTAACTGGGATGGCAGATCAGCAGGTCAGATGCAGCTGGATAAAGCAGATAGTGGTATCAGACACGTACCTTTGGGTGCTCAGGAAGATGATGCTCAGCCTTGCTCAGGCAGCTGGAGGCCAGATTCCCACCAGACTGTGGTGGGACAATCCGGTGCCATTTCTGGCAGCACAGCCCTATGTGTCATCCCACAGCTGTGCTGGGATCTGCCTGCAAAGCTGTGGGTGCAGTTTGGGCCCCCAGTACCCATACTGGTCCCACTGGGAGGGTGGATTTTTGCAGGTTTGCCCCTGCAGCAGCATCAAACTAGGAAGTGATGGATGAGAATCAAATGCAGGTAAACTCTCCCCAAGAAGCCAAGAGACTGGCATCCATCCATCCCATCACTGCTGTAGGACTCAAGGGTAAAAGTGATTTTTCACATGAGTAGGAAAGCATTACCCACACGGTCCTTCCAGCCCGAGGGGAAAACCTCCCACTCCTTCTTATCGCAGGAGAACCTGCTGCCAAACAGAAGTTCAGAGGCGCCAAATCAGGTCCTACCTCCAGATATCATCTCTGTTTCACCTTAAGAGAGCTGAGCAGGAGCGAGTAGGAATGGAATTTTAAAGGGAAAACTGCCACTGTCAGACAGAAAAATTATCACAAAACTTCAGAACTCCAGCCTGACCCATCACAGACTCAGGGGCAGAGCCTGTGGTTCATCTTTTAGCAATGGGAGGAGGTTTTTCAATAGCAGGCAGGGCACAGCTCCAAAACACAAATTCCAAACCCATTGGAGAGCCAGTATGGGAGGTGGGCAGCCCTCCATCCCAGGACTTCAGTGGTGTCAAGCCTCCCTGGCACAGCTCAGTGTTTCACCTTAAAAACCTCCCGTGTGTGCAGGATGCCTCTGCTGTGTTGGAAGGGATCCCACTAAATCAGGCACCCACCTTCCAAAGGGGAAAGAGCTTTGTTTGGATCAAGGCAGTGCTCAACACCTGACACAGCAGCCCCCCTGAAAACTGATTTTATAGCTTTAGACCTCAATTAGTTTCTAAATGCAGCATTGAAGGATGTTCATAGAAGGGGTAGGAAAGGGGGACAAGCAGAAAGGCCAACCAGCTCCTACAGCCTTATTAATTATCCTGGCCCTCATTGCAAAACTGGGTTTTTCATTCAATGTAAATATAAATTCCAAAGTATATCTTTAAACATCATGTATCATGTGGACTCCCCATCCCTGGAAGTATTCAAGTCCAGGCTGGACAGGGCTTGGAGCAACCTGGGATAATGGAAGGTGTCCCTGCCCATGGCAGGGGGTGGAATGAGATGAACATTAAGGTCCCTCCCAACCCAAACCAATCTGTGGTTCTGTGGTCTTCACCTCCCCACTCCAATGGCTGAGGCACTCCAGTTTCCAAGCACAGCCTGAGCTGATAGCCAACAGGACATATTTCAGCTCTGGGTTTGCTAGAAAGTACCAGAAGCAGCACAGAGACCTTCATGATTAAATGTCTGTCCCTCTCCTCAGGCCCTGCTGGATCCTCAGAGCAGTAGCGCATCCCACAACTCACAGCCCACTCTCAGCGGACATTGCTGACTATGAGGAGAGCCCAGTGAGGCATCTGGGATGACCTGGATGAGTCCAGCCGCTACAGGTTTATGGCCATGACAGGCTTCAAGGAAAAGTGTCTGCAGGGAAGGCATTTTCCAGCTTTCCAGCATCCTGCTGTTCCCTTCCACATGCTGCCTGGAGTCGCTGATGTTTGATTTGTGATTACTGCCACGAATACCGGAAGAATATGAGATGTATGAGGACTTTTCAGAATATAAAAAGGAAACTGCCTTAATCTCATATTCAAATATTAATGGCCTTGCTTTAAAAGCATCTGATAGCTTCCAATTGACAAAACCTAAATTTAGCCCAAGGAAGTCAAAACTTCTGATGCTGAAATGTGCACATTCAGGAAGCCCTTCCTAACAAGGGAATGGCCATGTGAAAAAAAAAACCAAGTATTTTTAAACAGTAAAACATAATTCTCTGGAGATAACAGCAAGCCAGCTCTGAAAGCAGCAGGGTCTAACTGAGCACTTTACAGTAATCCACTACATCTCATTCTACAATTTGAAAGCTTGGAAGTCTGGGATCCCTCAAGTTCAACCTCCTTGGAGTACTCTGACTTTACAATGAAGCCGCTGATCACCATTCCTTAGGAGTCAGCTCAGCGTGACAGTCTCCACGTTTTGCCTAAAAAACACATTTTCAGGAGAATGAAACTGTATCTCCATTACTGAGCATCTCCCACCTATGGCCAAGGGTACATTTCTGTGCAGGATTTGAGAATGGAGAAGTATTTCCTCGCTGGTAGAAAATTAACCCAACATCTTAAAACCTTCGGGTCTATTGAAGGCATGTGAGGTAGGGAATGACTGACAGGAGATGTGTCCCAAAGTTGTTTTCCTTGTAAATGGATGTCAGGTTTGTATCACCTTGCACAGATGGGTCATTTACTAAATACGTATAGTCATTGAACACTGGCAATCTAAAATATTTCCAGTATTTCAAAGGAGGCTGCAGTGCTTTATGTGGAGCGTTGTAGTTTGACAGGTATGAACAAACCCTTCCATACAACACGCAGGACACAAAATACCTCAGGTGACAGCCATGTGTTGCTCCACACCAGTCCAAACCCACTTTGAGGTGAAGAAGGGCAATCCCTGGAAGTGTTCAAGGCCAGGATGGACAAAGTTCTGAGCAAGCCAGTCTAGTGGAAGGTGTCCCTGCCCATACGGCCACAAGACGAGCTTTAAGGTCCCTTCCAACCCAAACCACTCTATGATTTTATGGTCACCATCACTCCCCCCCCACTCCCCGCCAAACCAGCCCCCTGCTGAGGGGTGACCTGGCTCAGCTCCTGGCCCAGCACTGTTTCCATCCAGGTGGCAAATACCAGTGGGAATTCTGAAGATTAAAGTGACTGTGGCCACAGTTAATGGGTATGTTCACACTTCTTAATTAACCAAGGGTGGGGACCTCTTGCACTAACCCTCCCTCACACGGCCTCGAGTAACTCCCGCTCCCCTGGGGAAGAGTGTTGTGCACAACGACCTCCTTGTGAAATCGTGGTGTTGGCAGCTCCACCAAGGCGACTTGTTTACATCCATCCTACAACGAGCTTTACCAAAATGACCCATAATTGCCACATGAATGACAGCGTTGTGCAACTGGCATGGAAAGAATTTCTTCATGAAGCACACCAATACATACAAAGTGTGTGTGGGTAAAGCAAGAGCAACACAGAAAAACGTGCTCAACGCAGGCAATCCTGACAGGAGAACTCAATAGGCAGCACGGATAGTAGACAGCTCAGCCGCACTGAGGAATATATATGCAAATATTGACTAGACTATGCAAAGGCTCGGTTATTTATACCACCTTCATTTCCCTCGGTCCTACCTCCTGACAAGTAAACAGACTGCTTCGCTCTGGAGAGTTGTGCAACACAGTGAGGTCCCAAAGTAAACACACAGATTCCATACTTCATTAGAGGTGAACTTGTTTACAGAGCAGGAATTAAAACAAAACCACAAAATCCGTCAATATTCTATATGTACTGACATACCCCTCCCTGACTCAGAACATTCTGCTCCCACACTGTGACTCATCCACTGCGTGGGCTGGGGACAGCAGAGATCTCGGTTTCCTGGGATTCTCCAGCGTATCAGACTTCTCTTCTGCTCCCCACTACGCCACTGTGGAGGCTCATGACGTCCGACATCCACTTGCCAGTGTCACCTGCCTGTGCTGGGGATGACCAATGGCTACAGAGGCACGGCACAGAACTCAATGCGCGGTGAGAAGTGTCCAGATGAATCACATGTGCCAAGGTGGGACTGTGAAGGGTGGGGGAAGGTGTGACTCATCTGCCAGCTGATATAAAAATAAACTACTACTGAATCAAAAATGCATGACTTCTGCACATGATATGCACAAGCAGAAGCTGTCACTATGTGGAAATTTGAGCATCGGCTCCATGTGCCCAAAAGAAACTTGGAAGCACGCAGTGCTCCAGTTTACCTTCCAAAGGTGATGCTTACAGGGAAGGCATTACATATGGCCTCAACAGGGAGAGATGCCAGAGGTGCTTTGCAATGTGGTAACAAATACCAGAATGGGTTGGGTTTGAAGGGACCTTAAAGCTTATCTCATTTCACCCCCAGCCATGGGCACAGACACCTTCCACTAGCCCAGGGTGCTCCAAGCCCCGTCCAACCTGGCCTTGGACACTTCTAGGAATGAGGCAACCTGTGCCAGGGCCTCACCACCCTCACTGCCAAGAATTCTTTCCCAATATCCCATCTAACCCTGCCCTTTGGGAAGGGGAAGCCATTCCCCCCTGTCCTGTCCCTCCATCCCTTGTCCCCAGTCCCTCTCCAGCTCTCCTGGAGCCCCTTTAGGCACTGGAAGGGGCTCTGAGCTCTCCCTGGAGCCTCCTCTTCTCCAGGTGAGCACCCCCAGCTCTCCCAGCCTGGCTCCAGAGCAGAGGAGCTCCAGCCCTGGGAGCATCTCTGTGGCCTCCTCTGCTGTTCCAGCAGCTCCTGAAGAGAAGATAAGATTCTTCTAATCTGGAATCAGCCTTAAAACAAAAAGACCATTCCTGTTATCCGCAAGCAAACAGAGCCCACAGGCCAGAGCCAATGGAATCATTGAGACCTTGGTGTGCCACCAGCAGGACGCAGCTGCTGCAGGACTCCTGCAAGCCATGGGAAAAGCAGTTGTTTTTATTCATCCCAAACCAAGCAGGAGGGTCCTGGGATGCTGCTGGGTGAGCAGGGGGCAGTTCAAGCAAAGCCAAAGCTTTGCTCTTTGGTAACTTTTGCCCAGGAAGTGGAACCATTCTGGGAGCTAGGAGCTCGGTCCGTTTGACCATGGACAAGTAACTCAGTTTATTCCACAAACTTCAAGTACAGGGGACAAATGACATGTTCAAGTGACTTATCCAATACCGGAAACATGCTGGAGACTTGAACTGCTTCTGGCAGCACTCGGAGAGGCAAAAGCATCAGGTCAAGTCGGAGGGGGAGCTCCTCTTGTCCCCAAGGTATGGAAGCAGCAGATTCAAGCAGCTGTACAAAGCCTCAGTGCAAGGAGAAGCCCAGGAACTGAGGAACCAGCCTTGGGGAGGAGGGAACACCTGGAACAGCCAGTCCTCAGGAGGATCATAGAGCAAGAGCCTAATTTTGGGGAATAACTATCACACTTGGACTGTGCTCCTCATGTTCATGCTCAGGTAGATGCTGCCACCAGGACTGACTGTGCCAGCACCAGTAAAGCGAGATCTGGGGTTAGCCCAGGATGACTCCAGCCAGGATGCCGGTGCAAGCTCATGTGGATTTTGGGACAAAGAACAATCATGAAATGGTACAGTACAACACTGATATTAGAGGACTGACGAGAGCAACTAGTTTGCACAGAGATTGTTAAAACTACCTTAATTACCTTGGTGAGCAAATGGATCGTATCCCAGACTGCCTAAAACCTTAAGGAATTACATTTCCTAAAGGAAATGTCCTTTCCTGAGACACCCTGCGGACTGACCATCAGGTCTCTGACTCCGTGCCGCGCTTTGCTGTTTTGTTTTGCTGCTCACATGAAGGTAAAGCACTCAGACACTATTTTAGGTTATTAAATATTTAATTCCACAGCGAGAAAGAAGAAGCCAGCAGATGGTCACTGTTCAGCAGGGCCTCGCTTGACTTCTGGGGGGAGAAAAGTTCAAGGAAGAATCATGAAAATCCATTTCTATGCCCAAACATTCCTCCAGTTAGAGGAAGAGGAAGGGAATTCCAGGGCAGCTGTTGGTTTCCCTAAAACAGGGAGGCATTAAAACATCAGAGATAACATCAAATATTCAAAGCAGCACATCAGAGAGATCTGTTAGTTGGTTACTCCTGACCCAGGACTTTCTTTGAGTCCACTGGATCCATCCACCAGTATTGAGCTGTTCTGAGAAGCATCAAGAAGAGCCACATTCCCACAGTTTAGATCCCTTTGACAAACTTCTCCCTGCTCCACCACTTAATCTAGCATGAAGTATCTTAGGATGTTTGAGACACACGAAATCCAGTCTGCTCCTTGGCTAATCCAAGGTGACTAGGGATCCTCATCCGAGCCACGAGGCAGGCAGAGAAACTAGTGCTGCTGAGAGGGAACAGACGCAGCTTCGGTGCCCTGTCAGAAAGTCTTGGAACATCGAAGCTGATGGAGCACGTGGCACAGGGAGCCACAGAGTCACAGCTAAAGGAAGAGGCAGTTATCACATCCTCTGTTCATGTGGAAACATTTCACATGGAAGCTAATCTCAGGATTTAGCTTCTGAATTACTGGGCTATTTGCTACTCTGTCCAACTGAACCAGGGGAAATGCAAAACTTGACTGAACAGCTTAGAAAAGGGAAAAAAAGACTATTTTCACTAGTTGTTGATGATGACAAGTGAAGCAGGTAATTGATACCCCCATACATCCTTCAGGCACTAGCCAAGTAGGTCGCTCCCTTCCAGCCTAAGTTTTCCTCTGACTACTACCCAAGAGTAACACATTTTAAAATGTTTATTCTGAACATCCAAGAAGGAAATCACCATTAAAACTCTTCTCATTAGGAAAAAAAACCCCATTTTTCTCCCAAAGCTGCAGGTGATGACAATTTTGACACCTCAGAGCTCACTGGGACCATCTGGCTGCACACGTAGTTGAATGTGGCCGCTGCGCTGCCGAGGGGACGAAGCGGCTCCTGTGGCGTCACAGCCAGGCTCCCTCTGCTCTCCCTCCTTCAGCTAACGGTGGGAGCTTCAGCCAGCCACGTCATTTGGCAGGATTAATTGGCTAATTTATTGAGCAGAATGTCACATGCAACGTTACTGTTGTTCTCTCTGAGTCATGCACACCATGGGTTCAGACACTTGTAGTCTTTGTTTGGCAAGCGTACGACAATTCCAAGTAACCAGACATCCCTACTGGAAGTTCAAGCTTGGTTGTTTGAGCAGCTTCAGAGCAAGAACCATTAAGGGGAGCCTGACACTAGCAACATCACTGAGAACAGACCCTTCTATTTCCCCAAAGCTGGCACTTATTTAGCTCTGATCTGTTTTTCCAGCCAGACACTCTTCCCCTAATCCCTGGTGCAGGCGCCAAGTCCAGCCTCCCTGCTCCTGGCAGGCTGACTCCACCAAAATTTGTTTTGTTCAGATTCCAAGTTTCATGGTGAGACCAAAACTGTAGTTCACATCCTCCACTCGAGTCTTGGCTGATTTCCAGTTGTTTTAGCAAAACTGCAGCACAAGAGCTTCTAATGGCATCCAGCAGCTCATCAGAGCTAGGTGTGCTGCACCCGTGGGACCACACGGAGAGAGAATCCGAGGCAGATTGTTCAGGTGGCTTCTCAACAGTCCCTTGACAAATGCTCCAAGACAGTAGATTAGAGACTAGGAAGGAATTCCTCCCTGTGAGGGTTGTGAGGCCCTGGCACAGGTTGCCCAGAGCAGCTGTGGCTGCCCCATCCCTGGAAGTGTCCAAGGCCAGGTTGGACAGGGCTTGGAGCACCCTGGGACAGTGGAAGGTGTCTCTGTCCATGGCAGGGGGTGGAATGAGATGAGCTTTAATGTCCTTCCAACCCAAACCATTCCATGATTCCCTGTATGCTCTGAGTGGGTAAGTATTACAGGATGGAAAGCTTAAATTCTTTAGGAACAGGAGAAAACCTAAAAATACTTAATCCAACCAAAATAAAGCCATTCCTTCATATTTTGATCGGTTTTATAATTCCTTAATAACATCTTCAAAGAGTGGAAGGAAGCCAAGTGGTGTAGAAAAAGCAGACTGGGATTCACTCATGTGTCACAAGACATGTGGGCTGGGGCATCCCAGAAATCACAAGCACCATCAGAACTCCAGCAGGAAGTTCAACTTAGTATTTTGGTAATATATTATTACCAAAGTATTTCTGGGTGTCCATCAGACATCCTCTGCAAGCAGAAGCTGGGTCCATTCAGGGAAAACAGGAAAAATAAAATCAGAAGTATAAAAAAAATGCAGTAATGTAAGAAATTTGTCAAAACCTGAAGTCAACACATGATCAAGGCACAGAAGGAGCAGAGAAGGTTGTTGCTTCACAGAGACTTCCTTGAGCAGTGGAACACCCTGCACGAGGCTGTGGAAATCCTTGGCATGGGAAACAGCACATGCTAAAAGGCTCTTCAGGTTTAAAAAACAACCATAAATTCAGGGAAGAAAAATCCAAACACTATTAGACACAACTCAAGCTCTGTATCAGGGAAATCAGAGACTTCCAGAAAATAATGTATAAAAAATTCCACCTTTGGCTGATCCTGCTCTATTTTTCTCCTATTTGCTGAAGACCATAGTTGCACAGAGCAGCCCAGGGGTTTTTGGACACTCCTATGATTTAACAAGTAAAAATGAATACAGTGTCCTAGGTTTAAAGACTTTAGATCACCTACTTAAGGTGTGTCGTTTTATACTCAAATAACTTTCCATCCATTGATGATTACTATGTTTTACAAACACAGGGGTATTTCCTTATCAGGGAATCCTCAACTACTCGAGAGTTCAGGTCCACACAATTACCCAGTATCATCATTATGATCTCATTCTCACCAAATCTCTTCCAAAACTTGTGTGAGGCTAAAAGGAATTGGCCCAGATCCCTAAGTTCAAGTCAGAGTTACACAACAAATACTATGGTGTTGTTTGATTTGATAAAGAAATCCCAAACTTGATAAGCTTAAGGTAGGTTTACTCACCTGCACTTCCAAGTTGTTTATAAAATCTGTATTCTAAATGAAGCTGTGGTGCCCGGGATTTAATTGGTTCCTAGAACAGAAATAAATAAATTGGTTAAAATCAGTTTGACTGAAAGAAGTTCCATCCTAATCTTGAAGAATTGTGCATATTTAAAACACCCCAGACTGAAATTCTAACAACAGACTTCACCATTACATGTCATTTAAATAAGAGAACAAAAAGCAGTAAGATTTACTCTCTGGAGGAGAAATAACCTCCTCATTTAAATACAAATTTCAATGCAGTGAAATTCAAGAATCATTCCACAAAGCTCATGGTCCTTGAAGAATGACCCTGGACATTGGCAGAGGGAAGTTAAGGTTGTAAAAGCTCAAGCCCCAAGTTCACTCTGTGGGCACTGTGATTGCCCACAGGGTTTTTGTTGGTTTCCAGCCTGTATTTTTGAAAAATGTTGAGTCATACAAGTGTGTTTTATATCAGACCACAGTTGTTCACAGTGAGCACCACAGTGAAGCCAGACAGCTGGGAAAAAGGAAGAAGTCTCCCCCTTCTCATGGCAGGTGTCAGTCAAACATCTTGAAGCACTCAAGAATATTCTATTTTTATCCACAAAATACAAAAAAATAAAATGGGTAAGCCTGCAATGCACCCAAACCATCCCATTTGTCAACTGTTACTCATCTGTGCTTTACGCACAAGACTTAATGCCTATGATCCATCAAGGCATTCACATGCAAGATTACAGAGCTTCTAAAAATATAAAGTTAATATGGAGAGGATTAAGAGACTGGAGTAATTACATTTGCAATAAAACTGCACTTGGGATAGGCATGGATGTGGGCTCACCGACTGCCCAGGCAGCCTGGAGATAGAAGTTAATACTGGCCTCGATTTTCGTTGACCTCTAGTCTGCACTGTAAGACTGATGTCCACACTGGGTGTGAAATCCAAGTCAAGGCTCCTTTTTAAGTGTGGAGAAGGAATTCTGTATGGGAATTCAGGCAATTTGACTTGCAGCTGAGCTGTTCCTCACCAGCTCAAGTCATCCCATCCATTTCCCAGCAAGGGGAATGAATGCTCCTGGTTACTTCTCAACTTAATCATAGAATCATTGAGGTAGGAAAAGGCCTCCAAGGTCACCAAATTCCCAATGTTTTAAAGCTCCAGAAGACCAATATGACCAAATACTCAGCAAACAATGTGAAAAAATATTCTGGAGGCAAAACCGAACCTGCACCAAAGGCAAATACAAAGCAACACATGAACAAATTTGTTACATAAGTCACATTTAAATTAAGGTAATTGTTGCTGGTGGCTTGAGGGAGAGTCTACAGACACCTGCAGAGGACAGGGATTCAGGGCAACAGGAACTCGGCCTGTTCAGGGAGTAGTTTATTTATCCAAACATGTAAAGGGGAAGGACTGATATAGCAGGACATGATGCTGCTTGTGGGATCAGGGGAGATAGCCCTGAGCCACTTCTGCATCAGGAGCTGCTCGAGCCAGAGCTGTGGACACTTGCCAGAGTCATGGCAGCTTCCGAGAAGATCATACCAGCACAGATGGTTGTCCTGTAGGCCAAGAGCTTAGGGATGATGGCAGATGTTGTGTTTGTAACAAAAATAACTGAATTGCTGCTGCCTAATGGAGCAAATCCACAGCTCAAACCAACGGCATCATCACTGCTGCAAGGGGATGGCCTGTACCTGCGCTCTGACTGCAGCTGGATGGCACCAGGCTGGCTTCTCCCAGGGAAGAAATTCCTACAAAGGGCAATGCAGCTTTGAAAACACTCAGAAGAACAAACCAGATGCCTCTGACCAAGTAAGTTGGCTGAAGAGCAGGACCAGGAGCTACATGGTGACACAAATCAACACAGGGACCAATCTCCACTGCCAGCAGTTTTCCAAGGTGTAGCCTCAGTCCCAAAAGGAAACCATGAGGCATTAGCATGGAATTTCACAGCATTTTCTGATGGGCTCTTGGTATCCATCACACAGTTCCCTCATTTTCCAGCTCTAACGTTGTGATAGGAGGCAGGAATAGCTGAGACAGCAGGGCTGCAGTGGTGGAAGACAATCTCACAACTTGAAGGATTTTGAGCAGGGCTTTGACTCGGTCCAACAATGCAGATAAAAGAAAATGTTGCCTATAAGTACATCAAAAGCAGCTACTCCACCACTAATCCACAAATTATTAGAAAGATAAAGAAAATAGCAGTTAAGTCCACATGTAAGAGAAGTGTATTTGCTGCTGAGGAGGCTGAGTAATTCTTATTCCTGTGGAATTTTGTCTAAGATTAGGAGATCAAGAAATCCCCATTTCACCTACTGTTTCCTCCGTAAACTTCTCCAAAATGGGGCAAAACTTTTCCAATATGGACACCTGGATGGCCATTAGATGGCAATTCCAGCCCTTCACTTGACAAGGACCTGAGATTTTTAAGCCTGGATCACAACAGGGCAAATGAAACTGGAGTGTGTTGCAGAGTAACTATTTTAACACTCAGTTATTCAGGAAAAAAAAATTGTGGGAAAAATGAGGAAAGAATGTGACCAGAAAAACAGGTCAGACTGAGGCAGCCATGAGGCAATGACATTGAGTCCTGCCATATGGAAAAGCTTCAGGTTACTGAGAGGTGTCACTGCAGCCACTTTTTTGAGAGAAAAAAGCACCCTTTGGACTAGTACAGCTGTGTTTTACCTGGGTTATAACTTCCTTATGGTTTCCAATGCAACAACTTTGTGGGATTATCTTTGGAAGCAAATTAGAAGCATTACTGCCTCAATAAAACATCTTGTCTGTGTACACAGCCCATTTTCTAGGGCCTAAAAGAAACAATTCTTCTTCCTGATGTGGATCCATATCAAGGGCATCTCCTATGGAGCCAGGCTGGGAGAGCTAGGGATGCTCACCTGGAGAGGAGAATGATCCAGGCAGACCTCAGAGCCCCTGCCAGGGCCTAAAGGGGCTCCACAAGAGCTGGAGAGAGACTTGGGACAGGGGTCTGGAGTACCAGGACAAGGTGGAAAGGCTTCCCAATGCTAGAGGGCAGGAATAGAGGGGATATTGGGAAGAAATTCTGCTCTGTGAGGGCGGTGAGTCCCTGGCACAGGGTGCCCAGAGAAGCTGTGGCTGCCCCCCCCCTGGAAGTGTCCAAGGCCAGGTTGGATGGGGCTTGGAGCAACCTGGGATAGTGGAAGGTGTCCTTGGTGTTCCACCACGGCAGGGGGTGGAATGAGATGATCTTTAAGATTCCTTCCAGGAAACCCAAACCCATCTGGGATTCTGTGTTCCTGAATTCCTCTGCAGGCATTTATTTAGTTACTTTAGGGAACATCTTCTGACATTTGCCAACAGGTGTGAAAACAAGTCCCTCCTACAAAGCTGTAATTATTTTTCATTTACTACACACCATAAGGGGAATGCCAGAGTTATGGAATCTGGGGCACTTGAACATGATCACAATTAATGCACCAAGTCCATCCTGATTTTCTGTCACTGGAGTGACCCCTGTCATTTTGCCAGACAGCATCAACTGGACAAACCAGAGGGTTTGCTGCAGTATCAAATTAGCACCACAACTTTAACTTCAGATTTTAGGGTTTGGATCATATTTAAAGAGTGTTTGCATGAGAACTCAGCACATCAGGTAAAGGCATCGAATCTGAAAACCCAAGGGACTAATAAAAGTCTGAGTTTACAGACAGGAAAAGTTAAGGCCTAAACACAAACTACTAGGCTGTGAGTTTATAAATGGGGAGGAGCTACAACTTAAGGAGTTTCCCATCCCCCAGATTCCACAGATGACGAGACTTTATCTTCTCTGCAACCCAAGGCAGCCAGAGGAAAGACTGACCTTCACCAAAAGGGATCTTGTTTTGCCTGTTGCATCTGCAGTCTCTCGGCATCGCACCATACCGAGCCTTGCTCTGCTCCCCCAGGGAATTTTAACCATGAAACATCCTCTTTTCTGCCTCTTGACTCCAAAAACATGGACCACCAGCCTGCACAGTGCCATGCTCTTAACCAAGCACTCTGACAACAGGAGAATTCATGGAATCCTGAATGGAAAGGCTCAAGCCATGGAGCAGCAGGAGGTGGCAAACCCACAACCAGTGCCCTTCACTGGGACCCGGGCAGAGGAACAAGGCTCTCACTGCTCTAAGACAGCTACAGACCCTCTAGGTACTGAAAACCTTCAGCAGGTGGAAGGATGGGTTCTTTCCCTGCTTTTAGTGCTTTTAAGAACTTATCTTAGTTTTAGTAAGTCATTCCCAGCTGAGGGTGAGAGCAGCACTGAGCCCAAAGTGAAAAACTTGCTTTTGGTCTGAATTTTTAACATGAAGTCATTTAAGGACATCTGAAACTTCTACTTACCAGTTTGATGGCTACATATTCATTGGTGTAGAGATTTTTACCTGCAACGGGAGAAGAAAAATATCTTTTACTTCCACATTCAACACTTGCAGCTCGAGGCACAATAAGAAAGAGTGACACTGATGCTGAAGAGCTGTTTTCCCAATTCCCCCTGAAGTTTCTGCTTTTAACAAAGCATAAGACTGAAAATAATCAAAATAACGAGCAGTTTGCAGCAATTTAGCAGGGCAGGCAAATAACACCTTCCACTCAGCACAAGGTAATTGCATTTTATGGCAGCACTTTCGCTCCACGTGTTACAGGAAGTATCCTAGACACACCAGGTTTCATTACCCACACCATGCCAAAAAAGTCTGGGAAACAAAAAAAGAAGAATTAGAATGTCATTGCGTTTGGAAATGTCTTGGATCTGCTGGACGCTGAACAATTTCATCCTGGGATGTACAGGGAGTTTCAGTAGGTTCATCATGCTCTGGGAAGCACGAAGGGCGGGAGTGTGAGATGAGCACAACTAGTCAAGCTCAAATCCAGCTCCCGATGCACTGAGCCGGAGCTGGGACCCACGTGCGCTACAGCTGGAGGGGAATTTTTCTCCAGGAGCCTGTCTGGTGTTTGATGCAAGCCCTGGGCCTCCTCAGTGATCCGAGGCAGTTATGCACAGCTCCGTGTCACGGAGCATCTCTCCGTGTGTTCTGACACTGCCAGTTACCGAATCACTCAACGTCCTCGACTTCCTGTGCCAGGGAATTGAAGCAATCACTCCACCTCCACATGGCTCATGCCTGACAGCAAACTCTCCTGGAAGAGATACGACTGGGAAGGATGCTTGGGAAGTCCCTGGACCCTCTCTGTGTCCCCTATCCTGACACCCTCCTGATGTCCTCTAGTCCCACTGACCCCTTGGAGGAGGAAAGCCCCCACCAAAAAAGCTCCCTATGGATTTATTCAGGGAAGCGTTGACCTTTGCTCATCCATGTCACAGCACAAGTCATGCTTTTACTGAGCAACTCCAAAATTCAGGAGCAATCCAGGATGGAAGTTATCAGGGCTTATTTGTAGCATCAGCTTTGCCCAGCTCTCTTACTCATTATTTTCCAATTCCTGTAATGGATACTGATGCTTGGACAGTCCAGCTCTTGAGAAAGCCCAGGACAGAGAGTGACATCATTCAGAGCAAGCAGGAGCTGGAGCAGCTCTTCCATATCAACATGGCAGCATTATAAAACATGCCATGTCCTCCTCAGCACACGGACACAACAGCACTGGGAGACTCAATAAAATTAAAGATACTATGAACATGGGAGAAGACACACAGTCATCTCTAAATCCTGAAATACCAGGGGAAATTTAGTTTACTTTATAACAGCCTCATGTTTTCTGCATTTAACTTCTTTTGATGCTTTCCCCACTGTACCACTCAGGGTACTTCTGGCCTCTAAATCTGTGATTGGGTGTTCCTAGGCCCAGTCTGCACCAAGCAGATTGCTTTAACATCCCTCAGGAATGGAAGATGTCATAGATGCAACCTGTTTTGGTACCTGGCAACACTCTTTAACACAAGACAGGGATTTAAATGTGAGGTTAAATATCCTCAGAGGGGGTGTTTTCTGCCAGCAGAGCTGAAAGCTGAGCCCCAGCATTAGCCCCTGACACACAGGGGGGTTTCCATGTATTTCTTTCCATCTTTTAGAAAAAGACATAATGTTATGCTCAGACTGGAAACTGAGGGTAGAAAGAAGGTTTTGCATTTTCATTGGGAACCCTCTGACACCAGAAAGCATTGAAAGAGCTCACAGGCCAAATCCATGGAAAAACAGGTGGCAGATAAACCCCTCCACCCTCTGAGACAGACCGGGATTCCAGCCCACAGGTGGGGGAAGAAGATGTGAAGACATTAAGGGAAGGAAACCCAAATACACTTGGATTATCTGCTCCATATTAGCTACCAGCAAATGAGCCCCATCAGCAGCTCCAGCTGTATCTTGTTCCCTAGAACTGCCTCTTCCCCTCCTCGGATAAGGACATCGCTCCTAGCAAAATCCCAGAATAGTTTGGGTTGGAAGGGACCTTGAAGCCCATCTCATTCCAGCCCCTGCCATGGGCAGGGACACCTTCCACTAGTCCAGGGTGCTCCAAGCCCTGTCCAGCGTGGCCTGGAACACTTCCAGGGATGGGGCAGCCACAGCTGTTCTAAGCAATCTGTGCCAGGGCCTCACCACCCTAACAGGGAACAATTCCTTCCCAATATTCCATTCTGGCAGGGGGAAGACATTCCCCCTTGTCCTGTCCCTCAGAACCTTGTCCCAAGTCCCTCTCCAGATCTCGTGGAGCCCTTTAGGCCCTGGAAGGGGCTCTCAGGTCTCCCTGGAGCCTTCTCTTCTCCAAGTGAGCACCCCCAGCTCTCCCAGCCTGGCTCCAGAGCAGAGGGGCTCCAGCCCTTGGAACATCTCCATGGTCGCCTCTGGACTCTCTCCAGCAGCTCCACGTCCTTCTGATGTTGGGGACCCCAGAGCTGGAGACAGCTCTGCAGATGGGGTCTCACCTGAGTGGGGCAGAGGGACAGAATCCTCCTCTCCCCTGCTGCCCACACTGGGGATCAGCCCAGGACATGGTGGAGATGCTCAGTTTGAGGACACTGAGGCAGGGAAGCTCCAGCCCAAATCCCTGAGGAAGTCGGATGTTTTGAAGAGCAAAATAAAACCCCAAGGAGGGAGGCATGAGAACTCCACTCCCTATGGATCCCATGACCTCCATCACAGCCGTGGAGATGCACCTGTACTCAGGGAAGGATGCCCCACAGACGTTCCATCAACACTTGTGCTCTCCCACCAATGCAGCGCAACAGCATTCGGCAAACAGTGCTCTTCCAAACTTGTTCCAAGGCAAGGAAGACATGGCCAACATGTATGTGGAGCCATAATCCAGTATATTATGGTCTGTTTCATGAGGCTGAGGACTAGGCAGAAGATACTTTTGGTAATAAAATTCCTCAGTTAAATAACTGGGGTTAGCATCAGGCCAGCAGCCAAAGGTAAATGAACTAACTCATCCTCCAGTTCATCCCCTTCAGAGCACATGCTATGGGGAGATCTTGAACCTAAATGGGTCCAGCCTCTGAGCTTCAAACCCTTTCCAAAGCTGCAGCCCAAGATGCTTGCTTTGCCAGCTGCTCTAGGAAAGTAAATCCCGAAAATCTCTCTGCTGGCTTGCTCCAGACTGAGATCTCCCCGTTGGCTTTGCCGTCACACTGTCCAAGCTGCAATGGTTTACTCTCCCTCCTCCTCCTGGGCAGCACAGGTTGCATGGAAGAGCAAGGGCTCACAGAAGACCGTGACCTGCCCACTGAAACAAGTCCTGAGCAGAAGCTGCACCTTCATTTAGCACGAGCAAAGATCTGTAGCACAGTGAGAGGATGAAACTGTGCTGGCAAAAGCCTTTCCAGTTGAGTCAGCACTTTTGATGGAGCAGTTAAGTCCATGTCTCAGTTCTGGGTAGTTCCACTGACAATTATGAACTACATATTCCAAAGGAGAAGAGATGCATTACGTCACCAGCATTCACGTGGGAAACTTCCCCGAGTGGATTTCTCAAGGCCTTGGAAGTGAGATGTGAACATACGGATGGACAGGAGACAGCAGAGGAGCCCAAAATGATCCATCTCCAAAGTGATGCATCTGCACAGACACCAGATCATCGGGCACTTGGGACATGCCCGATTTGCTGTCCCTTCTAGAGCAGGTTTCCAACTAACAGCTCCTGGTGTAGGTGCTTCCCAGGATCCACTCCTACCCAGCTAACATATAACATTATTCCAGTCATATAATGACGTGTTATTTTGGAATTACAGCCCCAGTATCAGATGCTATTATCACCTTTAAGTGTTTATTTTACTGGTTTACTTGTTTTGAAGCAGAGCTCCTGGCTTCAAACTGCAGCCTGGGAGGCAGCTGGGTGGCTCTCACTTTCAGGAGCACCTTCCCAGTTCCAGTTGAACTGCTCTGACCTGGCAACCTACAAAGAAGCAGCTTTTCTGCTGGTTCGGGGCTTGCTGCTCTTCTAACATTTTTTACAGTTTCAAGCAGGGTGAAAACTGTGGTAAGTGCCATTTTTAACTGATACCTGAACACACAGTTTTGAAAATGACAGATAATATTTCAATTAGATCAAAAAGATTTAGGATCCAGTCTCCAGCTCTGGGGCCTCCAACACCGGAAGGACGTGGAGCTGCTGGAGTGAATCCAGAGGAGGTCATGGAGATGTTCCAAGGGCTGGAGTCTCTCTGCTCTGGAGCCAGGCTGGGAGAGCTGGGGGTGCTCACTTGGAGAAGAGAAGGATCCAGGGAGACCTGAGAGCCCCTTCCAGGGCCTAAAGGGGCTCCAGGAGAGCTGCAGAGGGACTGGGGACAAAGGATGGAGGGACAGGATGGGGGAGAATGGCTTCCCACTGCGAGAGGGCAGGAATAGATGGGATATTGGGAAGGAATTGTTCCCTGTGAGGGTGGGGAGGCCATGGCACAGGGTACCCAGAGCAGCTGTGGCTGCCCCACGCCTGCAAGTGTCCAAGGCCAGGTTGGATGGCGCTTGGAGCACCCTGGGACAGTGGAAGGTGTCCCTGCTCATGGCAGGGGGTAGACAAGGATGAGTTTGAAGCCAAACCTCTCCGTGATTCTCTGATTAAAAGAAATGCCTGCTGTAACAAGAACTTAACATTTATCTTAGAAATCCCTCCAACCTACCAAAACTGCAATAATAATTTTACATATTTGTACCTATTTAATTGCTTTACTTAGCCAAGGATGCCAAACACTAGGAAAAAAGGGACTTTTGAAGAGCGTTATTAAACCTGGTTAGTGGTTCAGGACTTTGGGTGAATACAAGGAGTATCTCCCAGGTAAGCTCTTGAGTCAGTTTAAGGGGTGGCTCGCATGCTTGGCTGGAGATGTCCCTGGTGGAGCTCACAGCCGTGGCTGACCACAGCGCTCCATACAGCAGGCTAAATCCCCATGAACCCCCAAATCCATGCAGGGTCTGACGTGGGGACTGGCCCTATATTCCTGCTAGTATGTTGAGCCAGTTTGGAAACGAAAGCTCTTGCAGACCCCCTACTCTGCAGCCTGTCTGAGGAAACAGCCACTGCTTAACCACGTTCCAGCTTATTACTCTGGGCCAGATCACAGAATCATTAAGTTTAAGACCTCCAAGATCATCAACATTCGAACAAATCCCACCATTCCCAATAAACCACATCGTGCAGTGGCACATCTCCTCCTTTTCTAAACACTTCCAGGGATGGTGACTCCAATGCTTCCCTGAGGAGCCTGTTCCAACACTTAGCCACCCTTGCAATGAGGAAATTTTTTCCTAATATCCAGCCTGAACCTCCCCTGGTACAACCTGTGGCCATTTCCCCTGTCCTATCAAATGTTAAGTTTTGTGTTCATCTCCCCATCTCAGCTCCTCGAGGGCTGGAATCAAACTGTACTGCTCCGCCAGGCTCCAAAAAAGTCATATCCTTGGGTGTTCTGTATTTTTAGGAAGAAAGATCAACCCTGAGCAGCGAGCTGGATATTTACAGCAAACAGCTTCATTAGGTAAGTGCCATCTCCTCCCTGAACAATCAGTCCTTGATACAAGACTGGCTTAAACAGAAAACACAACACCTCAAAAAAGAGAAATTCTTCAGGGAACTGGAAAAGCCTATTTTCTCTTTGCTTATCACTGCGTGACTTTGTTCTGCCTGTGATATTGGTTCTTAACTGCTCTGAAGCCACGTAAAAAATAGGCAAAAAGCAGAGGGCACATAATTCATCTTCGCAGGACACAACTGTTACCAGAGACTTGTGCACTCAGATTTCATCTGCTGCTTCTCCTTCCCCCCAGCGATAATTACCATGGGCTGTGCAAGAGAAATAGCTGCCATTTGAGCAAACAGGAGCTCTTAAAGTGATAGTGACTGGCAAAAAGAAAGAGAAATGAAAAAAAAAAAAAGAGTAATACAGCTTCTGTAACAATGTTACAATGATTTGTTATCAATTTGTTACAATAAATTGTTGTTATCAGTACTTGTGGCTCATTGCCTAAATTTTTATAAACCACCATTAACAATACATGTATTATTGAAAAAAAAGAGCCACTAAATTAGCAAGTGTTGCATTTCCGTATTTAAAACTGAATTTCTCTGTAAATTAACTTATTCAGAAGTGAAATCTCTTCTGTAAAGTACATGCCATGAAGCTACACATGAATCACAAACCCAATACCGCTAACATTTTGAGAAATGGGAAAAAGAATCATGGAAACAGGAGCTGCCTCCCCCCAGTGTGGGCAGCAGGGCAGGGGGGGATTCTGCCTCTCTGCCCTTCTCAGGTGAGACCCCACCTGCAGAGCTGCCTCCAGCCATGGGTCCAACACCGTAAGGACGTGGAGCTGCTGGAGTGAATCCAGAGGAGGCCACGGAGATGCTCCCAGGGCTGGAGCCCCTCTGCTCTGGAGCCAGGCTGGGAGAGCTGGGGGTGCTCACTTGGAGAAGAGAAGGATCCAGGGAGACCTGAGAGCCCCTTCCAGGGCCTAAAGGGGCTCCAGGAGAGCTGCAGAGGGACTGGGGACAAGGGATGGAGGGACAGGACACAGGGAATGGCTCTCCACTGCCAGATGACAGGGTTAGATGGGATATTGGGAAGGAATTATTCCCTGTGAGGGTGGGGAGGCCCTGGCATAGGGTGCCCAGAGAAGCTGTGGCTGCCCCAACCCTGGAAGTGTTTAAGGCCAGGTTGGATGGGGCTTGGAGCACCCTGGGATAGCAGAAGATGTCCCTGCCCATGGCAGGGGTGGGATGGGATGAGCTTTAAGGTGCCTTTCAACCCAAAACAGTCTGTGATCCTGTGATTTGGGCACTGGCTGAATAAACTCAAGAGCTGTATACTCTGGATCCACTACAGCTGCTGAACCTCAGAGCAGGGCTTGGATTACAAAGCAATTCAGCATCTTCCTGGGGATCCTGAGATTGTGACGTTTGCTGTTGGGGGGGCTTTGAGAATGCAATAGAGCAATTCATGTTATGTCACTGTAAGGATACAAATTTATCTTTAGCTGCCAATTACACTCATGTGCAGGAAGGTGGGAGTTTCCATCCTTGCCCTTGGTTTCTCTCCACCTTAGGAGTGTTATCTCTGCTTGGGTGAATCAATAAAACCTCTCTGATGCAATGCTGAAACCAAAATACCCATTCACTGAGACACACCATAAGTGAGCTGGCTGATCTTAACACCATGGAGCAGCAGCACATGTATTGGTGCAATAACCCAACCTCACAGTGGGAGATTACACAGACTCATTTAAAATGAGAGATTCTGAGCAGAAATCTACAAAGACACTATCAGTAGTGTTATGATGCTTGAGTTATATGAAGCAACACCGGCTGCTTCCCCCACCTCATTTAAAACACAACCATTGTTTTTTTAGGATGACTTAAGAGCCCAGTGCACTGCTCTGCATTGGTCTCATATGCAGCCCTAAACAAACAATGCATTAGTGGAACCATCTGTTTGGGCAACCAGCTGCAAGACATGGTTAGGAGACCAACAGACCATGAACAAATGTCGGGCTGCCAGGCCGGCTGAGGGAGCCAGATGGCCACTCAGCACATCCTCTCCTCCCCAGCAAGTCCAACACATGGACAGGGCAGCGAGAGGGTGGTGGGGCTGAAATTAGGGCAGTGAGGTTGGAGAAGGACGTGGAATCGGGTGTGGGTGTTGGGGAAAAGTCTCACCCATCCTTTTAAATGGGTGTTCTAGCTTATAAACAAAAAATTGAGAGCAAGATTTAGCAATTCACAGTTAAGAAGATTTTTTTTTTCACCTCAAGCAAGACATTCAGTGCTGTGAACAGTCTTCATTTGTTGGGATTGTTCAAAATTTGCATTTTTGGCCTCTCCAGTGTATTCCCTTTGACTTTATGCAAATCAAAATCATGCTAAGAGTTACATCTTCTGCGTCAGAAGCTTCGGGTAAGGCAGCTCAACACTTGGGAAACAAAACAAGCGCACGTGTTTCTCGAGCCAGGGTAAATTTTTATGTATTTATATTCCAGTGGTGAAATGCTAATTTGCATAATGCAGGCCACTAAAACGCTTACTTCTTACCTAGTCTGAGCTCTCCAAAGTTCCCACATCCAATCTTCTTGCCCACTCTGAAGTTGGGTCCCACCATAAGAACACCAGAGGACGCCGATGAGCTTGGCCGAGAACCATGCCCACTCCTTCCCGGCATTCCTTTCGTCGTGCGCTGCCTTTCATCCTTATCCCTATTAGGATGGTCCATGATCTTAGTGAAATACCTCTGCCAGCAAGGTGGCAGAAAGGAGTTGCAGTACACACTCTTTTCCTTAGAACAGAAATTTATATCCAAAAGTATCTGCGCCGGAGTTCAAGAGAGTCATGGAAACTCATGGAGTTCTTTTGGCACCAGATCCAGTTTCCTAATTCATCTTGATAATGTACCAAAGGGTCGACTGTGTTCTTGAGAATTCAGTGAAGGCAGGTTACTTTTGGTTTCTTACCTGGGGAAAAGAAGAGATATATGAAATAAAAATCACTATTTCAAAATACCAGATGAGAAATGTACAACAGGGCCAATGTCCAGAACTTTCCTGGTCTCAAGGAATTTAACAGCTATATGAAAACTTTATAATTTTCTTAACAGTTTTCTGATAAAAAGCCCTGATGTCATGAAGAAATGTCAGTGCTACCCAGCCACTATTGCTACTTGTCCCATTCTTGGAAGTGTCTCAGGCCAGGTTGGACAGGGCTTGGAGCAACCTGGGATAGTGGAAGGTGTCCCTGCCCATGGCAGTGGGTGGATCCAGCTGAGCTTTAAGGTCCCTTCCAACCCAAACCAGTCTGTAATTCCATGATTCCACTGGAGTTATCAGGACTGACACCAAAGCCATTCCAACTACACCAGCATGTCAGCTGGACATTGCGAGGAAACCCCACCTTTAAAGTCCCTGTGAAGTGGAAGTTTGGTTTCTCCTCACTTCATACATTTATACTCTTGGGGTGCAGTTCTCAAGCAAGAATTAGAATAAACACACCTGGAACTATCCCCCACATCCCAGGATATAAAGGTACTGGATTATAGTCCTACAGGAACACTGCTTCATTCAGATTTTCCAGATGTGAATGGAACAGTTCCTGAATAATTTTACCAACAAGGTTTGTGTCCTCCAAAGCAATCACAGAAGTGCTCAATGAGACCACCCAACCAAGAGTCCTGTGGAAGGACACCCAGAAACACAACCACGTAAATGAGAGCTCAGAAGTTACTCAGGCAACTGGCTCAGTTCTCCTGCAGCAATACCTCTGTAGAGAGCTTAGCAAGAGTTCCTTCTATTCATTTTGCCATGAAATCATTAAGGTTGGAAAAGACCTCCCACCATTAACCCCACACTGGCCCATTCAGTGATGATCCTCTGGTCCACCAGAGGATGAAGCTAAGCTACCTACTTCCAGTTATCCAAAAATAAAAGACAAGGATTATTACCCATCCACACAGAACAGAAGCATGAGCCCTTCTGAAATCTGACTTCTGTTTCTGGAGAATTTTGGTTTGACCTAAGGCACCTGGATAGAAGGCAGAAGTCACCATGCTGGATCCAGAAAATGCAGGGGAACTATCAGTTGGAAATTCCAGTTTTTGAGTATTTAGAGAATCCCAGATTGGGGGATTGGTTGGTTGGATGGTTTGGTTGGAGGGCACTTTAAAGCCCATCTCATCTCATTCCACCACCTGCCACAGGCAGGGACACCTTCCACTAGCCCAGGCTGCTCCAAGCCCCATCCAGCTTGGTCTTGGACACTTCAAGGGATGGGGCAGCCACAGCTTCTCTGGGCACCCTGTGTCAGGGCCTCACCACCCTCATAGGGAAGAATTTCTCTCTAATATCCAATCTAAACACATCCTTTCAGCTTAAAGCCCCCTTGACCTATCACTTCTTGCTCTTGCAACAAGTCCCTCTTCAGCCTTCCTGTAGGTCCCCTTTAGGTACTGGAATTCTCCTTGTCACTTGGGACAGTTGTGGATCCCTGCAGAAAATGTCACACAGCATGTCTGCAGCATACCGAGGAGGTCTGACAATCACCGGGTCACCTGAGAGCCTCCACGTCTCAGCCACACAAACCGAAGTGACAAGCTCCCAACATGCTCACAACCAATGTGTGAAACACCATTTGCGATTCAGCACCTCTAGCCTAGACAAAAGAGCTGGAGATGTTCACGTACAAGAAATTGTTTAGCATTACCAAGCTTTACTCGTTCCCTCAAATTAATTCCAGATTTAATACTGAGAGCTGAATATGGATAAGCACGAAGCATCCGTTACCGGTGAACTGGCTGAACTGGTTTTTCATCACAGACATCCCCACATACTCTCAGCTGCTGTGCTTGGCACAGACATAGCACAGTTGTGTTTGCCCTGTGAGACCAGTCTGCACGAGCAGTGACGAGGCTCTATCAGATACCAGAAACTCACTTTGACTGGACCCCACCCCAGGCTGTCCCGGGAGGAGAGACTGGCTTCAAAACAGGCAACATGAAAAAGAACTACCAGTGAAACTACAGAGTTTTACTGCTGAACTCAAACCAAACGTGAGAATGACTTCTAGTAATTGGTGGATTTACTCACACAGGTATTTCTGATAAAATTCTGGAAAGATAAAACTGAATCATGGGAAGTTTTGGTCTATCTTTCTATTTGGTCTATCTCTGCTATGGCAAGAGAAGTAGACACAGACTATTCCAGCCAAATGTTGTTTTATTTCCAGTTAAAGCTATCATCTTCCATGTGATAAAACAAATGGGTCTGGCACTTGGGGACATGGGCTTGGCAGTGCTGGGAGAATGGTTGGACTCAGTGATCTCAGAGGGCTTTTCCCACCTAAAGGATTCCATGATGCTGGAGTGTTCCTAGGGTTGGATCACTAAGAAAGATGAACAGGACACAGGAATTCTGTGAATAAAAAACCAGTAACACTTTTGGAAAACACACTAGATCCCATCAAAGCCAGAGAAGAATTTTTTACCCCTGGAGACCAAAGTCATTATTTTAATCAAGGCTGAATAATTTACGATGAAGAACTACCTACAACCTCAGAAATGGAAACAGAAAGAAATCTCCAGCAAGAGCACAAACCCTGCCCAGTCTATACCTTGCTCAGCACATCTCAGATGGGACAAGCAATTCCATTATTGTCAGGCAAATTAAGCACGAGTCCCACCACACATTTTCTGGCTCGCAAAATAAGATGTTAATGGTTGTGAGCTCCTACGCCCCCATCCTTCCCCTGCTCCCCATCTGGATCAGGTCTCCTCAGGAAGAAGGAGGGAAAGGTCATGCCTGACAGTCTGCAAACACTAAACATCCTCTCTCAGCTGAAAGTCTCCTGCAAACAGGAATTCAGAGCAGCAATGGATGAGTGAAACATGCCTCTGAGAAGCTCTTTATCACAGCCAAGCTGAGGAGCAGAGCCCAGCTGCCAGCACACCACATCACACGAAGATCTTACACCATCATTACCACCTATTAAAAACATGAGTAGTAAATATGGCATCAAAGATGGCCTTTGAGGACCATCACAGCACTCGGCTTTGAAGGGGAAGCAGCAGAAGAATGACGACCAGACTGTCAGTCACATTAATATTAAAAGGCTGCTCAGAACACCAGGATGACTTCCTGCCATGATTCAAACTTTTTTATAATTATTCCTTCCTACCTTTCCACCCACTCAGCAAGATTGCTCCTCAAAGCTACTTCCATTTGAACAGAGCTGCATGAAGATATTTCCCTAATGGTGAATCAGCCCAATTCCAGGATTGATTTCACTACAATACAGTTGGAGACACAGGAACAGTTATTTAATGAAAGACACAGGCTTGAAAGGAAATTACTTGCAGCACAGTTAGCTAAGTAAAAAACAACAGCACTGTATCCTACACGCTTTCAAACACCTAGACCCAAATCGATGTCACGACCTCTCCTCCATCAATAAAACTGCAGTGCTACAGCTAGAAACCCACTTCCAGATGGTGTTAAATCATGGAATTGTTTAGGTTGGAAGGGACCTTAAAGCTCATGTTGTTCCACCCCCTGCCATGGGCAGGGACACCTTCCACGATCCCAGATTGCTCCAAGCCTGGTCCAACCTGGCCTGCAACACTTCCAGGCAGCCCTAGAAGGCAGTTGCTGTTTGTGTTGATATCCACAATCCAGTGTAAAGGAGTGTTTCATAAGCGGCACAGACACACTGCTCACAGCCACACAGTTTTTCAAGGGAGCCCTTCAGACACAGGAAAGGACATCGCAAATGAGAGGTTGGTGTAAAGAAGCCAAAGCCATCCTTGTTCCCCCTTTTCAAAAGAAAAGCTCTCTTCCCTTGAACTCAAAACTTCTTTGATCTCCTTGAGTTACTCTGGAGACCATTCCATGATAGGAACAAGTTTTGTCAAAGTCTTGGCTTGTGGCACAATTTCAGAAATGTGTCCAAACTGAAACAGCCAATGAACCCCACTTCTTCAAATCGAAGCAAGCAGGCTGGGTCCAGGTCTGTGTGTAGTTTTGATTCCTGAAGGAGTCACTACATGCCAGAAATAAAACTGGAAATGCCTGGTGGATGAAGTAACATCCAAAAATGCAGGAATTCAGCCCTGTAATTCCTTTTTAATTCTTCTAAGAAGAGACCTCCAAGAATACCCCATATTGTGTTGGGATGGGTGAGCTTACCCCACTCTCTGCAGACACAGGACCACAATTCCTCAAAGCAGCTCCAAGATCATTGCTTTAGGACAAGGCACATGCCTTCCCACTGGGTTTTCCAACATCCACCCCACGTGCCTGTGTAATACGTCTGGTAAGTCTCCTGATCTGGAGAGTGCTTTCCAGACAAGATCTGCTACTTCCCACATGACTTCAAAGACTAGAAAATCCTCCAGGGCTCTCAACTGACACGTTATAAACACACAGATATGAGCTCACCAGCTTCCACCCTCACACTGTGTAAAAAGTAGAGCCTCCAAGCAGCAGAAAACTTCACTGGCTTTGCCACAGACTGGGACAAAGGGCTCACCCTCTGGAAAACGGAGAGCAGCCAGGCTGCAGGTAAGGAGGAACATTTTGAAATCAGGACATACACGATATGTTTGCTCACGTTTTCAGCATCTGCCAACTCATTTTATGAATTTACATCCCTAAATTTAGAGGATAAAGCTGGCATTGTATGCTCTGCCTCACTGTGTGCATTAGCAGCTTCCAAGGCGTAAACGCTGTGCCTTTGTTAAAGTGCAATTACTAAAACTTTCATTTACAGCTCTGCTCTCTTCTGCATGGACACACATCTCCACTGGCTTCACATCCCTTCAAGCCTTCTCATCCCACTGCCTTTATCTCCCCGCTTTCATGGAGCTGCATTTCTTATCCTGCTTCAGACCTTCCAACTGGCCACAACAAAATTTTCTTCTGCAGCCATCCCGTTACTTACTCCTGGCAAAGTCACTGTTCTAATAACGAGAAAATAAGAGAGTTTTGAGATTTGCCCTGCTCCTGAGGAGACAAATGAACATATTACCAAATATCCTATCTTAGAATCACAGAATCCTTAAGGTTGGAAAAGCTCTCTAAAGTCAACGAGTCCAACCATTAACTGAGCACTGCCAAGGCCACCACTGACCATGTCCTCTAGTGCCACATCCACATGGTTTTTGAACACTACCAGGGACAGTGACTCTACCATGGCACTGGGCAGCCTGTTCCAATCCCTCACAACCCTTTCTATGAAGAAGTTTTCCCCAATATCAAAACTAACCCTCACCTGGCACAGCTTGAGGCCATTTCCTCTCATCCTGTCCTTTGTTCCCCCTGGCTGCCCCTCCTGTCAGGAAGTTGTGCAGAGCCAGAAGGTTCCCTCTGAGCCTCCTTTTCTCCAGGCTGAGCCTCCTCAGCTCCCTCAGCCACTCCTGGTGCTCCAGCCCCTTCCCCAGCTCAGTTCCCTTCACTGGACACCCTCCAGCCCCTTAATGTCCTTCTTGTTGTGAGGGGTCCAAAACTGACCCTGGGATTCCAGGTGTGGCTTCAGCAGTGTCCAGTACAGGGGGACAATCCTTACCCTGGTCGTGATGGTCCTACTATTGCTGACACAAGCCAGAACACTGCTGTTTTTTTGGCCACCTGGGCACACCTGGGCTCATGTTGACCAGCGCCCCCAGGTCCTCCCTGACCAGGCAGCCTCCCAGATGGTCAACTCCAAGCCGCGAGTGTTCCACGGGGTTTTTGTGACTCCAGTGCTGGACCTGGCACTTGGCCCTATTGACCCCTCACACAGCTGGCCTTGTCCCATGGATCCAGCCTGTCCAGATCCCTTTGCAGAGCCTTCCTGCCCTCCAGCAGATCTACAGTCTTGGTATTACCTCAAAGAGGGTCCTGCTCTGGTGCTTGGCTATTACCCAAGCCAAGGAAGGGAGGACGGAAGGTCAAATACTTTCCCCACTCAGACATGAGAAATACCCTTTGTGGTTTTTTTTTTTTTTTT